>WHVE01000235.1:0-169771 GCA_015178995.1 Trichophaea hybrida
CTTATTGTATGTAATTGTGTTATCTGGTTGTAGATACTTATGACTAAACCATGAAGATGTACAATGTGGAAAATGTTAATGTCTAGTTGTAGTTCCTTCGGCTTTATTGTTGGAAAAGTGCCAAGCTGGTATTAAAGGATCATAATTAATTGATGTTTTCACAACCTCGTATGAATGTTCCATTTCATCTGTGGTTTGATTATTTTTGAAGGATAATTCTAACAGCACAGTTTACAATCCTTCCATTGCAATTGTTGGTCCAGTGACAACCTTATCCTTGGCTGGCTTATCCCTTTGTTCAACTGGAATTTGGAATGTTTGTGTCGCTTCCTGTAGTATGACAAACGAGATTGTTTCTACATCTTGCAAGCAATTTTTTCCAAAGTATTTGCCGTCTATATCTATAAAGAACTTATAGACAGGTCGCTTTGCAAACTTCGTCGGTGAAATTATATGACTTAGAGGTTACCCCATTTTGTGTATGAACAGGTTGATAAAAATCATAATCAGTTGAGGTATTGGGTTTTTTTGAGTGACTTGAAGTCAGATAGGTGGTTGCTTTTTGTTTCGACATTGTTATCCTTTCGACAATATGGTGGCCACAATGGATCAACATTTATGTTTATATGTTGTAATTGTGTTTGGTATTTTAATGTATTGGTATCACCTGACTGGCCAGCAGTTTCGATCTTCCGATTATCCTCAGAGGTGAACAGTTTTTTCATATTTATCTAGTGCTAGCCCCCGTTGTCTTAGTCAGTTAACGTTGAATCCCACTGATCCTCCTATACTAAACTACACTACTCAGAACCACCTGATCTCCCTGATGTTCCTGGATCTTCCCATTCCTCAGGAGCGGTATCCCTAAGCTCATTGCATTCTGATCCTGGCGTATATAAATCATCCTATCCTAACTCCTCTTCATACGCCCCGATCTTTATTTAATAATACACTTTGGCATTGAGAAAATCAGCTCTGCTCTTATCCGTTTTCAAAGGTCCATAACCATCAATGGTAGTATGTGGACCTTTCCAGTCTGCCAGCGAGGCACATCTCCTACATTCCCGTTCTTTCCTTCACCTTTCCAACATGACATGATGGATTCAATCGATTTGTTACGAAAACATCTTCGACTTTTCCCAGCTCTATTTATCTTTCAAACCATCTTTTCTTGCTTTCCATTGTATTTGTGGTTTATTGCATTGTTCAATGTAAAAGTTATCCTTGTCTTATTCCTTTTGGTCCGACCGGATCATCCTGGTTGTTATGTTATGTTTGGCTTCGTCCCATTGTTCGGCAGACCACCCAGCTTTCATTATGATATATATCATATCCTGGTCGCTCTATCCTGTAAGGTCTACCATATGCATCTGTTGTAAGATCTTTTTCGTTAATCTGGCCAGGATAACCTTTTTCAGTGCACCTCCGGCTAATGGCGCATTGTCGATATATTTCACAATATTCATAAACATATGACGAATGTCACCAGTGTATTGTACTTTCTCTTTATCCGCATAAGCCTAGTCTCTGCCATCCTTACCCTTGAACCATGACTGTATGTCGTTGTGATAAGTCATCTAAGACCTTGGGAATTTTCCTTCCAATGGTTTTCTGTTCCAAGCAATATGGCATGCTCCAGTATATTTCGTCAAAAATCCTCCATCCCAATTGATAGTCCTTCCTCCATTCTGGAATTTTTCTGGTTGATCATGAATGCATGTCAACACAGATACCCACCAGGCGTCCAAATTGTCTCCAGGTTATCCCTCGAATGCCTTAGCAGATTTGATTCAATAGGCTATGCTGTCACTCTGTTTCATCTTGATCTTTCTGGAAGACTCGTAGGTGCCAGTGATACTGGAGGAGGTGATGGAACTCCTGGAAGTCCTGGAGGTGGAATTGGCGGTTGTGCTATAGGCTGTGCTGCAGGTACTGGTGGCCCCAATAGTGACCCGGGAATATTGGCATCATCCTCCTCCTTATCGCTTCCTGTTCCTCCTCTCAATTCAGCATAATACTGTTCTGCATCTTCTCTAGTCCGTATGGAGTTCTTGTAACTACTGTCCCAAGGTCCTCTGAACCTGTTAAATCTTCCTAAATTGATGTTACTTGGTTCTGCCTGTACCGACTTAGGTCTATGGGAGGTTCTTTCACACAGCTTGTATTGTTCTCTATGCATAGATAACCCATTGCTAACTTCTTCGATTTTCTGTAATGCTTCGTCTATCACTTTGCTGTGCATGTCCAAGTTCTTTTTCGTTGGTAGTTGATTGATGGATACCTCCATCCTTTCCACATTGTTTTCCGACGATTATGAACTGTTTTTCCAGGCATTGAATTCGTCCTGCATCTGGACAAGTACCTTCTGATGATTAATCAATGTGGATGCATGTGAAGTTCGTTGTTTAATTGTATGGTATCTTTTGTTGTGAATCGCCTGGAAAATTTATCTGGCCTCTGCCACAGTCGTATCATCTTGCCTTCTCCAGATGAAAATACCTTCTCGCATTTCCTCAAGCAAGGCCTGTGGAGCCATTGGCTGGCACCCTACTCCGGATCCCTTTCCAATGGGGATTATTTTCTGTGTTCAGATGTGTCCATCAACTGTTTCGATTACTTCTTGAACGGTGACGAAATCCTTCTCAAGCACTGCCTTCTGCTCATTGCCAACCTGAATGATGTGAACCAGTTGTTACATCAACCTCTCCAACTGTTCCTGCACTGGATTGGATTGCTCCATTATTATCTCCCCCAATCTTTCGTCCGCTTCATCTGGCTCTGCCGCCTGTTTCATCTGCTTAATTTCCACCCGAGCTGCGTCCAGCCATCTGTGGTATTGCCGACACTATATCGGAATTTGCTGTCTTCTCGCTGGAAACTTGCCTCAGCTTGGCTTCTCTATCCTGAATGCCCTGTGAATCAAATTCCCACTCGAATAGGTAAGCCCATGCTGTGGCCTAGCCATCACTAACAACTATCTGTGGGTTATTGGTCATTGTGGCAACCAACAACATCTCTCATGTGGGAATATTCTTATGTCCCTGACAACTAGCGCAGTTGCCATTTTCTTCTGTGCAATAGTTTTTGCAAACCGTGATAAGCTAATAGGAGTGCTCTCCGAGGAATCGTCCTGTATCGTACGTGAAGTAAAAGCAGGTGTTGGCCTCGCAAAACTGACAATCAACTGTGTGTTCTGTTCCTGCTAATCGATTGATAATACAGGGCATACAGTCAGAACGCTCGCTAATACATTGGTTGTAGCGAAAGGTCTCTTCTTATTCAATCAAACACTAGAATTCGCTGCAGTCCAGACAGTTATTCATTGATTCTTCCGGATCTCCAGGCAAAGAATATTGGTATTCGGTTTAAGTCGTATACCCACAAAAGACAAATGTATTTCGTCATGTGTAAAGCTGCTAGATATATGGCTTCCTAACCAAATGGTGGTGTAGGCCAGTACTGGCAGTATATCAGTTTCCTTACAATCCTTAGTAGATAAGATCCTTGAAGTCTTAAAATATTATACTATTATGTGGGTATTTAAGTCCCAATAATCACTACATGATTTATCAACTTAAATACAGCCACCATTTTAAACTTCTGTTTCTTTGCTCGTGTTATCATAAGACTCAACCTCTCGTCCAGACAAAAGAGTTCCTGGTAGAAACAGTCCCCTTGCTCTTCCTGATTGTGAATAAGGCTTGTTTCCACAGGTACTTCAAAAGGGAAAATGCCAGTCATGATAAAGGTGCAGACTTCATATATAATTCCCAGAACATTGGCAGGGTGAAACACCTAATCTTAGTCAGAAATATCCTTCGTTTCTGCGTGGTTAGGAAAAAACTCTCCGAACTGTCAGATGAGATAATCCTATGATTTGTGATTCCTCAATTGTATCCATGTATATCTGGATGACAAGGTCACTATTTCAAAGTAACTTGGAAATCTTCCCAATGTAAAGGTAGAATTCATAGCAGTATTTTACTGTGTTCTTCACTGGTACTATCTGACTGTGAATTGGTACTAGAGCTTGGTTCTTATCATTGTTGGGGAGGCAATGTGAGGTTTTCTTACTCAGTGCCTCAGGTCAAGTTTGGGCGTCGACTACTGTCTTGACACATGGCTTGATATGATAGCTTAGATTGTTTATGATCTTAGGTGAGTCAGAGATAATGCTACACATTCTGAAACATTATTGTGTGTATGGGTGATTGGGTTCAATGCATAAAACTGCCAGTATCAGGCCATCATCACATCGTGATAGCATACATGTGTAGTATCAGCTCATAACTTCAGCTTTGACATCTTGCTTCCAATTTGTTCAGCAGTTGGTACGTCTGAGTGTCATGGACTAGCTGACTGCATATCGCAATATAATATTATACCTCAATGACTTGTTAAAGCCTTGCCTTGGCATTGTTATTTGGCATTGTATTAGAAATTCAATCAGCGACAAACCGATACTCCACCAATGTCCATTCTTACACCTCAACCTCATACACAACATATAAGTATAAGCTTGCCATCCATACTACTAATTCCGTGGAGTATGATTGCTCTAGGCCACTTTTTTTCAGCCAACACTAAAAATCCCTCAGATGCCAGATGTATAGGTTACGTGCTTATCGTGAACTGGGGAGTGCAAGAAAACATCCCCACACTGAGTGTCTGAGTTGCTCGATCCCTATACTAGTATATTGTGTAACATCTGCTCTGCACAGAATTCTGCATAATTGAAACATAACTGTGCAATCTACCATTAACAAGTTCTATTTGATATGGTTAGAAATAATGCACACCACATATGGTTTTTCACATCCTGGTTATGGCCAGAATATTGCATCATCATAAGAGAATCAGCAGATTGGAATTTATCATTATCGTTCAATAGGCACATGGTTCAGATATAACTCTGCTAAGATATACTCAGTGTTCTCAACCGTTCCGTCCGACGGCCGTCCCCGGCTGTCAGTCCGTGATTTCTCCAGGACGGACGGGACGGCACCAAGGCCGTCCGTCTACGTCCTTACTCAAGATGGACGGATGTCGGCCGTCATCCACCGTCATCAGGCGGTTACTGTATATCTTTAGACTAAACCCAATCAAGCCCAATAATGTTCTACAGGCTTCGGAATGAATGAAATCCTGGGTGCCGAGGGTGTAATCTTTGGACAAACAGAGTCAGAAATGGTATGGATGGAGCAGATGCTCACAGATCTTGCATCACGGTCAGAATAGTAATTGAAATTATTATCATAAAATTTTTGTTATGTGCACTAAGACTTCTCCGTCGACGGCCGTCCTTTCCGTCCGTCTCCGTCCAGCCTCAAAAAGACGGCGCCGTCTCCGTCCTGCTCTCGGACGGACGGATTCTTGCCGTCCGTCCCCGTCTTGACCAATCCCGGACGGACGGGACGGTTGCGAACACTGCCACCAGCTATCTTGGCTCAATCAACAGCCGCCAGCTCCTACCCAACTTCTCTCGATCACCACTAGCTATCTTTGTTCAATTAACAGCCGCCAGCTCCTACCTAGCTTCGCTCAATCACCACCAGCCAGCTTCGCTCAATGAATAGCCGGCAGCTTCGCATGATCACCACCATCCATTATTGTTTGATCAACAGTTTTCAGTTTCTACCCAGTTGTGTTCAATCGCCACCAGCCAGCTTCATTCAATCAATAACTGACAGCTCCTACACAGCTTTGCTCTATGATAACCGCCAGTTTCTACCCAGCTTCGCTCGGTCACAACCAGCCATCTTCGTTTGATCAACAACCTCCAGCGTCTACATAGCTTTGTTCGATTATCCTGAGAGACAGCCCACCTTGATCATATCCAGCCAGCCATAAGGCAGCCCTGCTTCATCGCATCCGGCCAGCTGAGAGCCATTTTGGCTCAATCGTGTCCGGCCGGCTGAGAGCCATTTTGGCTCAATCGTGTCCAGCCAGTTGAGAGCCAGCCCAGCTCGACCATCTCCAGCCAGCCTGCATCAACGCGCAACCACCGGCTCCAAGTGAATCTCCATGTGCACCTGATTGAAATACTAATGCTTCAATCCAGGTCGGCTCAATCGCCCGAGAGATATATCCAGCTCGATCATCGCCAGCTAGCTGAGAGCCAGCCCGGCTCTATCGCGTGCAAGCAACCGTGAAGCAGCCATTTATGCAATACCAAGTGTATCTAAGATCTACCATGGTTTTTGTATATAGTTAGCAATAAATTTTTGAATCAAAGCTGTGACCGTGAATTAAGGCTGTGACCGTACAGTGTGCTGTGTCTCGAAGCAAATGCTGCGTCTGTAGGCACCACAGTATGACGGCTATCGGTTCAACCAATTAGGTTCCTTGCGTCCAGGCAACACACGAATGTAAGCAACTGAGGGCGGCAAAGCCGCCCCCCATAGCTAGTTATGGTTATCATTATCAGCTTGTGAGACCTTCGATGTCAATGCCGTAGTCATCGTTGTCATTCCTCCGCTCCACTCGCACTCGGTGATTGCAGGGAGTCAATCGAGCCCAGTCGAGGTCAGGATATTGTATATGAAACCATGGTAAGCCAAGTACAAAATCGTACACCCGCATTGGCACGACTAGCACATCTGATCTGTCTACCGGTGTGAGATAATCCAAGTACTGGACTGTGATCCATGTCTTCCGGCTGTCCTTTGCATGTGGCATCACACCTCCGGTAATGGTGAGGGTGATGATGTGTGCCGCCTGATGTGATATTCCGAGTCGCTTGAAAAGCCTCAGTGTCATAAAGATGCTGGTTGCGCCGCAGTCGGCAATAGTCCGTACGCATTGCATCTCGCCACTTCTGTCTGGTATTTGTACTTCATGATCTATATTTGCCAAATAGATATTGACTTAGCCTTTTCGTCCAGAGTCGCCATTACTGCCTGCGCCGCTAGTAGTTTTTTGCTTGCTGAGTGTCAAAGGATCGTTGACGCATGATTTGTGGATTGCCGCCCTTGTCATTAATGTAATTGCAGTCGAAGATCATTCAGAGGGTAGGTGAACTTAGATTGTCCATAATCCTTGGGCCGTGAGAGGTCATCATAGTCATCGTAGTCGATCTGCGGAATTGTGTGGGTCTGTAACCGTAAATGCAACTCACGCTGCGGAATGTATTGCCGCTATAAGTTCGCTTCAATCGAGGGAAAGCTTCTCAGCCTCACTGTGCTTCGATCGTGGGGTGCCATCTCCGTAAGTGCACTTCACTTGTGCAGATATCCGTGGCAGTAAGACTGCTTCAATCATAGAGGGTCTTCATCGTAAGGGAATTTCACTCGTGCAGACAATCGTGGGGGTAAGAGTGCTTGATTCGTAGGGTGTCTCCTCCGTAAGTACACCGCATTCGTGCCAGATCCTCCTCCGTAGGTATGAGTAGCCGTAGGTTGGCCATAGAATGCTTCTGTAAGTGAGCTTCTTTGAGGTTCCTACAGCTGTAGGTGTACACGCAATCTGAGACAAGTGCACTTTGTTCAATTGGAAGAAATTTATTGGTCACTGTGCTGACTCGGAATACGTCTGACTTTGCCTTGATTCTCGATATGCGGCGTTCAGGGTAACATAACTCCGTACATTGTAGGTGCTTGTGCTGGTGATTGCGCTCAATTGACTTGTAGGGTTGGTGTTTAAACTCAATTGGATTGATTGTGTTCGTTTCCACTCATTGGCAGGGTCGAATAGTCTTGTTCTGGTCTCGTGATCATAATCTTCTATGTCGGTGATGCGCCTTGTGCGCCAATTGGTCTCCGATCTCGACTCTGCAGCCATCAGAAGCTCAATTGAATTATGGAACGATCAACACTTGGTGCGTCGCAATAATGATGCTTCAATATCTCGTTTGGAGGGCAGTATTCTCAAATGTTGACTCCGTAGTGTCGCGCGTCAGCAAAAGCGGTATAACTCATCAACTCGTAATCCGGTCAGCGAAACGTATCCGTTCACCAAAAAAAGGATAATAGTGTAAGGGCACGTATGCCTGCGTTCGGCCTCATTGGTATACGTATGGTAATTATAGGAATACGGTTGCAAACGTGGATGCGAGTGATAGTAGATGTAGATGTATAGATAAGATTATCGCTAGAGATCTAAGTCTCGTGGACAGCAGACTATATGACATGGCCGTTGCCCGGCCCGGGTCACGTGCTGCCGTGACAGAGAAACAGGGCTTTCCGAGAAGTTGGGGTTTTTATAGTTATTTCGCCCCAATGTTTTATGTTTGGGTGACCTGCAGTGTACACAATTTCCTTCTGACTTCGGAGTGTGATAGATCTCTGGCTATACCTACTGTGTGGGAGTGCGTGTATTATCCATGTGCGACTTTGACTTGCAAGGCCTAGCATCTTTGACCAACTCTAACCCTACCACTTCCTCCCCGACTGGGAACGCTGGCCGATGAATAATGACAAGGCATGCGGGCAGCTCACCTCGCAGATGGAATCAAGGATCCAGATACAGTACCGAGAAATCACTGCGCCAAAACAACTTTGGGATACGATCAATGCTGAATTTGAGATGGTCATCAAGCTCGATTGTCGTTAGGAGATGGCGAAGCTCCGTTATGTCAACTTCAGTCCTATCCCTCAGTCACGGAATTGATCTCTGCACAGGACAAGATAATCAATAATCTAAAAGTGATGCTAACCTGGCTTCGATCACATCAACCTCCATGGCCGAGTCAGAGTCGTTCCTCTTTTCGGTCATACATTCGGGCCCTCTCTTGGTGATACCTTCGGACTCTACATCAGTCTCTGTGATCACGGTCAATGTGGCATCGGCAAATCGATCTGCCCATTATTACATTCTTGACATTGGAGCGACAAATCCCATCACCGGTAATCGCCATCTCTTTGAGACCTTTCACCACATAGCAAAGGGGGAGCATCAGGTGAAGACGGCAAACAACAGCTACGTCGATGCTGAAGGCTGTGTAACTATTAAGTTTTAGGTCGACAGGCCAGATGCAAAGCCTGCAAAGATTGTCCTGCAGCATATCCATTATGTCCCAGCCTGCAGCACGAATAATCTCTTCAGTATTATCCAGTGCATACAGAAAGGAGTCAATTTTGATTTCAAACTTGATAGAGCCACGGTGAGTCTTGTATCAGTCCTCGACTATGAAGCACCACTCAGCAACAATGTATTCTTCCTCAGAGCATCTACAACCTCGGCCTCAGTCTTGAAAGCCTCAGTGGCAGTAGATGATTCACCAAGCACCACTCCAAATTCCGAGATCTCAGAGGCCTACTCTGATGCTCCGAACTGCATTCCCGAGATCTCCGAGGCCTATTCCAACATTTGTCCCGTGGTTCATCATACAGATAACCTCATTTGGCATGCTTTACTCGGCCATCTCTCCTTGCCAGCTAACAAACGGCTCCCAAATGCATGTCAAGGTATCCAATCGCATGCTAGGAGCCCATCGACATGCACTTGTGAGGCATGTATCATGGGCAAGATGTTCCGGAAGCCATTCCAGCCCTTGTATTTGGAAGATAAGGTAAAGATTCGACTCCTTGAGTTGATTCACTCCGATGTAATGCCGCCAATGCAGACTCAGACAATGAGTGGCTACCGATAAATTATTATGATTATCGACGACCACTCAAGGTACACCGAGGTCTACATTATGAAAGCCAAATCTGAGGCTCCAACAAAGTTCAAGGAATATGTGGCAAAAGTGGAGAAGCAGCATCCAAAGTCGAAGGTGTGCAGAATTAGAGTTGATCGAGGAGGCGACTACGTTAGTCATGAGAATTTTCTTGAGTCCTTGGCAGAGGAAGGCATCATTAGAGAAGTATCAGCCCCATACTCACAGCAGTAGAATGACATTTCAGAGAGATGCAATCACACCATGCTGGACCCAGCAATGTCTATGCTGCAGCATGCTGGGATGCCGAACAAGTTCTGGGCCGAAGCTGAATCCACAGCAGTATACATCATGACTCGACTACTATCCCGAGCTCTGCCCAATTAGACCCCTTCCGACAGGTGGACACAGAAGAAGCCCGATATCTCCCATCTTCGAACATCCAGCTGCTTAGTATTTGCATGGATCCATGGTGATCTCAGGAAGAAGCTTGATCACCACTCCTACAAGTCTGTGCACCTAGGCTACTCTGAGACAACGATACAGTATCAGGTGATGGACATCAATTCGGGTCTAGTTTTCATCGCTCGCGAGGTCAAATTCGACAAGTCTAACCCATATCACGAGCTACTAAAGACTTGGGCTGAAAAGTTCGCCTTCAAACCAGCGGAAAGTGATAAGCATTCGGAAATTGAGGATGAGCCTCCCAAAGTTATAACACAGTCCCCGAATGCCATGGTACCGCTACCCAAAGTTATGCCACACTCCCCGAAAGCCAACTAACTTTCTCCAAAACCATCCGCATTGCCTCGTGCGATTAATCCATTTGACGACTCGGATGACGATCTCACACCATGTCCAGAGACACCACCACCTCCAATGCTTAGATGGAGCGGAAGAACAGCAGCCAATATCAGCATAGCCATGATGATCGAGCAAGGCCCAAAGACATACCATGCAGCATTGGATGCAGAGGACGCTGAGCAATGGTATGAAGCTATCGGCAAGAAGTGGCATCAATGGAAAGTCATGAGGTTTTCACCTTCAGTGAGAACTTCCTAGAAGGTCCTAGTATGATCGAAAGCCATTGGTGAATGGGAAAAGCTAATAGCCAATGGGATAATTGACAAGTGGAAAGTTCAACTTGTCGGCTGTAGCGATCTTCAAAAACCTGGATACTACAATGACATGACCTCTCTAGTCATTGATTCGGACTCGATTCGGCTTGCCCTCAGTCTTACAGCCAAGCACTACCTTGAGATTGCTGTAGTTGACATCCTGACTGCTTACCTTGGCTGCCCTCTGCATGAGACTCTCTATATGTGCCTCCCTGATGGCGAATAGCCTGATCCATATGGCCGCACCAGACCCCATGTCAAGCTAAATCAAACCTTGTGTGGCACCAAGCAGGCAAATCGGGAGTACTATGAAGAAGTCTTTGACTTGATGGTTGATGATGTTGGACTCCAAGCCTCAATTGCAGCTCCCGGTCTCTTCTTAGGTGGCAATCTGGGAGAAGCAAATGGCATCTTAATCCCGGTCTACGTCGATGATGTCATGATCATTGGCAAATCGGTACTTGTCGCCTCAGTTGCATCTCGACTGTACAATCAATTCAAGGCTGCTGGCCATGTTCTTGTGCGTGATACCTTCCAATATCTCGGCATGATGGTCACTCGAGATCGCAGCAAACGATCAATTGCCATCGACCAGGTTGGCTACAGCAATGGAGTACTTGACCATGTTGAGATGACCGACTGCTGGAAGCAATCTGCCCCGATTGAAGTCAGATATAAGCCGCATGCCATACAGCCAGAACTTGGAGAGCAGCCTTTCGACACTAGAACATACCAGAAGGCTATTGGTTCAATTCTTTATGCCACTCTCGGTACTCGCCCAGATATTACCTATGCAATCTCAGTCGTAGGCAGATATGCCGCCCAACCCTCGATTCTACACTGGGAAGCTGTGAAGCACCTAGTTTGATATCTCCGAGGCATTTCAGACTACCAAGTAACGATCTATGACCAAAACCTTGGGCATGACTCTCAGTCAATCTTGTGCTACGCCGATGCAAACTTGGGGGGAGAATCAGATACGAGTAAGTCCACCTTGGGAATCGTCGTCTACGCCTGAGGAACCCTTGTCATTTTGAAATCGAACATGCAGAGCATAGTAGCTCAATCAATGATGCAAGCAGAGATGATTTCCACAGTGTACGGCAAAGTGCAGATTGACTGGCTCCGAGATCTCATCTCAGAGATCGGAATTGGTAGAGGCATCACCAGGCATATTCTCGATGACCACCTGAACTGCGTCACGACTCTCAACTCGGGCAACTTCCAATTTTATAGCCAGCACTTATCACTCTGGTACCACTCGATCCATGAAGGCATTTCCAAAGGCGAGGTTGAGATCAAACACATGGCAGGCATGGAGATGCTGGCAGATGCTCTCACTAAGGCCCTCGGGAGAGTTAAACTCGGGGAATTTGGGGAGGACATTGGACTTGGATAGGATCATGGGCAGGATTTGGATTTTTTAGGTTTCCTTTGTTTCAGATTGTGTATTTGGATTTCGTTTGAACTTACACTGTATCTTTGGATTTTCTTTGGACTTGGACTTAATGGGATTTGAAACTTGGAGGATCTTAGGCTTTTGTTTGTTAGGTATTGTTTGTCTGGAAAGTCTTGGGCCAAAGGGGGAGTATTGACTGAGGATTTGACTCGGTGGCTTCCCTAGTGTTCAGTGCTGGCGGGCTAGGGTATGTCGCTGGTGGCTTGCGGCCCCCATTGGCCTCGCCTGCCCCCACCACTCTGGCTTGCCCCCACCAGCCTCCCCTGCACCCACCAGCCTGGCTTGCCCCCATTGGCCTCGCCTGCCCCTATCGGCCTCGCCTGCCCCCATCGTCCTCTCCTGCCCCCATGGGCCTCGCCTGCCCTCATGGTGAGGAGGAGGGTCCAGCACCGGTACTTGGCATTTGGCTCTGGCTTTGGCAGTCAGCATTGGGTTTTCCTACTCTCTCTTTCAGATATAAGTCCATAGTTTTTCTTTTCTTTGGATCGACAGACAATTCATCTTCTTCTCCTTCATCATCATGTGTCAACACCAAATACAGATCGGAATCTCTCCATAGATCTCGAACTTTCCTTGCCGTATTTGTCAGCTGTGTGAGTGTCTGTACATAGTCCAGATGATTGCTCCAGGTATTGAGCATGCTGGTTGCATATTTATCCTTGCTAGGATCTCCATGCGGAAATCAGAGCCTGTGAGATTCAAAGGTGACCATAATTTAAAATGGAAGATATCAAGCTCTTTTGCTCCGGCCCGGAACCACTCTTGATGGGTCATACCAATGATTGTGATTTTCAATATTTCTGATCGATACGACTCTCTGTAGTATTCCCATGTTTTTTCCATCAGTTCAGAATTTTGCACGTGTAGTTGAGTATTCTGTGGGATGTAATTGTTCAGCTTTTCTCGTTGTTCCTCAATGATATTCCACATCGATGCCATGTTGCAGTGGGTGATAGCCTTCTACTGCCCTCAATTTTGGCCCAGAGTGTAGGTCAGAGTGTAGCCTATACAGTCCGGCAGGTTGTCTTGCATCTCGACAGAGATGTTGTCAGTGTTTTGGCTACTCTTATGATGGACTTTGTCCTCCGGAAGCTGTGTGGCTGTTGTGGTGAGATTTTGGATTACTTGTGCGAAAAGCAATCCCAATTTCATGCAAATTGCACATATTCCAGCCCAGAACAATTTTCATCCGGAAGCATTGATAGCAGGCATAGATAATCATTGATGGCTTAATTGACTCGCAATCTATCTGTTTTGGCTTGGTTGTGTTGTTCTTCCACAAGAGGCGTAACTTTATTCAGTCATTCTGAACGAAACGTATCCGATAACCGAATAATTGAATATAGTATACAAGTAGTTTGTTCTATATCTAGCTCCAGATGTATTACATACAGATAAGGTTACACAGGAGATCAAGTGAATATATATGGACAAGTGAGATGGAAGATATTCATTAAAAATCTAAGTGCCATAGTGGTGACCTATATACACTGGGCATTACCCGGCCCTCGGACAAGTGCTGCCATTAAATGTTGTCTTGTCTCTCTCTTCCTCCAGTACCTCACTCTCAACAGCATCATTCTGCTCTGCGATCAGTGCACATTCGGAGTTTCCTATATCTTACATATGGCTGTTGCAATGTGCTATGCCATTAGTTACTGTTACTCTCACAATATCTGGTGTCTCCAGTTGCAGCCTCATAACCTGACATGCCATTCCAAAGTCTGCAATTTTTTTTGCATACTTTCTACTGAGTTCAATGTGATTCCCCTTGCAATTGAAGAATTTTTCCTCAAGGTGGCTGCATGATGCCTCATCATTCAATGTGAATCATAATGGATTGCATGTGAATTTATTTGATCTGTGAGGACTGGTCCAGTAGCCACACTGTGGTTGGTGGTGTCTGCATTTGCTGTTGTTGTTTGCCAACCCAGAGTGGAGCATGCAAAGTGTATAAGGGCCTACATTTCAATATGGTTCGATCATGTATTATACTCCTCCCGTTGTACCTCCTTTGTTTGCTAGTTTCTGTGCTTTATTCTTATATCTTTCCACCAAGACCACTGATGATGGAAGCTGTAATGGCAGAGGTCTTGAAATAGTGGCTAGGGTTGCAGTAGTCATGTCATAGGGCGGGTAAGCTCAACCATGTCTAAACCCCACCACGGATCGTACAGTACTATTGACAATCTTACCCCTGAGCCTACTTTTAAGATCACTCTGATGCAAATGTGCAACCATATCCTTATATCGCCGGACGCTTTCATACGCGTCCTTACACAATTCTCAATTTTTCTGTAACTATATTAATTTCACTTACAGTATTTCAAGAATTTACCCCAAGTCGACGCATCACGACACCACACATCACGACTCCTCCAATTGCTGCAAGACGATCCCACAGTCTTCCTTTGTGCCATGCTATCGAGCATGGCAGCACAGAGACAATTCGGCCATCAATTTGTCGTGGTACTCCAAGCCTAGCCAGGGGAATGACCACGCCAATCGAATACGTCACTCGACAAGATCTATCACAGGACTAGAGTGATGAAATGGACTGTGAAGATTTCAATCGTGATGAGGAGATAGAAGAGACTGAACACTCCCGTCCCAGTGATGACAATGATAATCGCAGGGATACCGTTGAATATGAGGTTACGATGGCCAACATCCAAGATATCCAAGAGCAGTAGCGGAAACTTGTCGTGATACTCCTCCTGAACGTGGGAATAAAACCACAACTATCAAGCGCAAGATCAAAAGACAACTTTGAGATTTAACACCAAAACCACTACTGTGGAGATCCACACACATTGGAGACCTTCCTCGGTACCCTTCACTGTGACTTCCGAACTCACTACCAGCTCTTCCCACAACGGGATACTGACAAAGTTCAGTATGTGCTCAATCACCTTGGACGCTGGGTGCATTATCCGCATCATACCCAACTAAAAACAAGCATTACTGACCATGTAACCTTGGGCCACGACTTACTAGCCAATGACCACACACCCCTAAATAACTACGACCATTGCATTTCTGACATCTGGATGCAATATTCAGACAAAGATCAGACACAGAACTGATCCACCTGAGCCTACAATGAAATGCTACAAGGCTACAACAACTCAGGGGAGGAAACACGCGTATACGCAAATTGACTTCGACTAAACTGCAAGGAACCTGGGTGGGACGAGTAGCAGTATATGATCACCCTTTTCGATATATGATCTGGGCTGGGCTCAAACAATATCATTACCTGAAGCTAAGGCAGTGAACCAACGCAAACAGGAGTTTCAACTTCATGGACGAGCATTTCGACGCAGTGGCAGACGTTGCAACACCAATACAGAATTATCATAAGCAGCCATGAGCAACCAAAATCACATGTCGAAATGAGCAGGGAAAGAAAACAGCTGATTAATGATGGACCCAGGCGGGAGAAAGCTTATGATCAGGAGCGGGCTCAGGAACTAAACCGGGGTCGAAATCGACAGTGCCACATGTGCCTTGGGTAACTTGGAATGAGCGTCATCCACGATTCAATGCATGAGTGTGCTGGAGATGAATAGTCAAAGCCTATCAATCTCGGGAATGCCCATACTAGTAACTTGCCCAGAAGCCCGAACCGAAGCCAACACACAAATTCGAATCCAATGTGGCAGAACCCTACCTCAAATGCCAACAATCATTCAATGCACAGCAACAGAAAATCTAGTCTACGTCTCTCAGTATCTGGCTTGGGGAGAGAAGTTGGACGGGATGGAGCTCATAATGCTGGTTTTGGGGACCCAGGCCCTGAACTGATCTTTGCACAGGGTACAACATGATCAGATAACAGTAAGACAGAGGGTTATTTTGGAGTGCCTGAGAGCTCACATGATTGGTCAATATCTCTGCAGCTCAGACAGCACAGATTCAGCGAACATTATTCATGAGGTTCAGATACAAGACCGATATCATGACATGCAGTTGGTACGAGCTCTTATTAACTGTGGTGCAACTAGCATTGTTATGTCCTCAAGGCTTCTTCATAGGCTCCGACTGTGTCACCAGGTGGCTCATAATACTACCCATGGCCTCAATGGCCATGACATTGAGCACGCATATGATACCCGAAAAATAACTATTTCAATTCAAGATTTGAAGGATCTAACTCCGGTTAATGAACCGGTGGTGCTAGTCATACCGATCTTGGCATACAATATGGTTCCGCAGCTCTCATGGTTCCGAGCTCGAAATCCGGAAGTAGACTGGTTCACGAAATAACTCTTGGCTTTGAAGAACCTTGCCGGTTCAGACATCCAAGATACACTGCCACACAAACAGGAGGAAAGTGGTGTCAGCATTGAACAGCTATTAGCCACAGCTTGTGATGACCTGCTTGATGGCAAGGAAGTTATGGAGACCTTCGCCTTGAAGGTACAGGATTGAATAGAATTGCTGTTAGCTACAGTAGAGCGGACTCACCAAAAAGGTGAATACCTTCGTAGGCTGAACAGGTGAGCAAGGAGCAGTGTTGATGGTTGTGCCAGCAGAGCATCCACATTGGAATCGTGAATGACTGCTATTGGCTCACCAAGACCCAATGGGAGTACCTGCATGGCGAGCCTTGATTCCTCCGGGTGCGAACCGCTAACAATCAGGCCTCCTCAATCAGACCTCTTCCTCTGCTTCCATTCCCCTGAATAAAGCACGGGCTGACATTGACAGATGGAACATAGTTGGGGATGGTGTGTACAGAATATAGAGGTTACATCCCCGCCAAGTACTTGCAGTTCGTGGGGTTTGTAGCAAGATCATGGCAGAGACACTGCCACCCTACCGACCTATACATCATGTGATTGTCATAGAACCGGGCTACCAGGTCCCTGATGGATGGATCTACAATCTCTCAGAAGTCGAACTTACAACACTGAAAGCCTACATAGAAACAAACCTAGCCAGTGGATTCCTCCAGCGATGACAATCACCGGCTGCAGAACCGATGTGATTGCCCAAGATGGCAAACAGCGGCCTGACACTCTGTGTCGACCACGGGGCACTCAACAAGGCCCCGGTAGAAAATGAGTGCCCTCTACCCTCGAACTCAGAGATGCTGGACCAACTTCCTGGAGTGTGTATCCTGACACAGCTGGATCCTCGGAATGCCCATCACCTGATCCAAACCAAAGATCGTAACCAATGCAAGATGGCTTTCCGAACTTGGTAAGGTCACTTTGAACATAGAGTTATGCCTGTCAGCTTCACAAACACACCAGCTACAGTCCAGTCTCCCATTCACAATTCCCAACGGCCACATACTAATGATTTCACGGTCGGCTACCTTGACGATATCCTAATTTACTCAAATAATGAGAACCAGCAGAAAGAACTCGTACAAAAGGTGCTAGAGTGGATATGGGAAATCATTCTCTAGTGCCCAGCCAAAAAGCGTCAATTCGGAGCCTCGGTAGTTGGCTGCCTTGGGTTTAGCATCAACTCGCAACTGAACGGTATGGAATCAGTCCAATTTGCAACAATACAGGACTGGCCAATGCCAAAATCCATCGGGATTGTACAAGTGCTCCTAGGATGTGCCAATGTCTACTGGCTGTTCATAGGGAAATATCCGAAGGTAACAATACCCTTAACAGAGCTACAGTAGACGACGACAGATGCAGAACTCACTCCAAAAGCCCCGGCAATGGAACTCAAGAAGCTGAATCAATCTTGGGCAAGATGGGAATGGACGTGGGAGGGTAAACTTGTGTTGCGCAAGCTTGAGAGGGCCTGGACCGCAGCCCTGAATCGACAGCATTTCGATTCGGCAATGCCGATAGTTCATCAGACTGCTATCAAAGGCGTCCCAATTACCAGTATCGATAGTCAGTATGACGGGTTCCGTACCCAATGAGCAGTCAACATCTACTGTCGGAAATGCTGTTCTGCCGGACAGAACTACGACGTGTCGAATCCGGAACTCCTGACAATGGTGGAAGCAATACAGCAATTGCGACATGACTTGAGGGGGACAATCACAGGATCCTGATACAATGCGACCACAGGAGTCTCCAGTATATCCAAATGTCAAAAGTGATTTCCTGAAGACAGGCTAAATGGGTGGACATTGTTTGTTCATACAAGTTTGTCCTCAAGCATCGGCCAGGAAACAGAAACCCGACAACTGTACCCTCCAAATGACGTGATTATGCGATTGGATGTGAGAAACCAACTGTACCACTTTTAGCAACTTTAACTTCAGTTGAACCTTACGATGATCTCTTACCGATGACGAAGTCAGCCGAGGCTGCCAACACACTGGCTACCAATATAAACATGAAAGTCATCGATTTGCCAATGGGCGGCAACCCTGAGCTGACAGAGAATGGTAGAACACAGGGTGCAACGGACTCGTCTAAGAATTGGACAGTTGGCTCAGTGGCCCTGACATACCAAGGAAGGTTATGTGTAACAGAACCTCTCCGCAGCAAAGTGATAAGTATTTTCAAAGACAATTGCGAATCTGGCACCTTTGGACCACTTAATACTGCTGAACTGGTATCGAAAGATATCTAAAGGCTTGCAATTGATGTCACAGTACGAAAGTTCGTTGCCGGATATAAGGTATGCCACTGAATCCACATACTGCGCCATCCACACCCTGGAACCAATATGCCACTGACACCAGTCCATTGACCTTTGGAGAGAGTCATCATGGATTTCATCACCGACCTGCCCGAGTCAACGGCATGAACAAAAACTGAGATTTTGGTAATGATTGACTGATTGTCTAAGATCGTGATCCACCTCCCCTGGCAGAACGACATAAACTCATCGTAACTGCCACTAATGATATTCACCCAAGTCGTCTGCAGGTACGTTGTACCAGATAATATCATCACTGACCACAGCACACAGTTCACAAGCCGATTGTGGAATCAAGTTTGCTCTCACATGAGCATCATCCACCACCTTTCGACCGCCTTTCATTCCCAAACAGACGTCCAAACGGAGGGCTAAAACCAGACCATAGAACAATACCTATGAACCTTCTCCCACTACGAGCGAGATAACTGGTTGAAGACATACCCTTGGCGGGGCTCGTGTACAAGAACTCTGGGCGCACTTTGGCAAGGATGGCCCCGTTCTGGGAAGTGTATCATCAGCATCCCGAGATGCAATTTAAGACACCGAAACCAACCAGCCTCAAGTCGCCTACCGAAGCAGACGATTTGATCGAAGGACTAGAAGAAACTCGCCGGGTCATCCGAGAGACCTTGCTCGAACGCCAGAAGAAACTGACGAAGTTTGCTGGTCGGAAGAAGATTACTTTCATAAAGGGAGACAGAGTCTGGCTTTTGATGAGACACTTCAGCTCAAACAGTCCATCCAAGAAACTAGACCACAAGCATGCTGGACCATATACAGCTAGGAAGAACATCAAAAGAATGCTTACACATTAGACTTGTCGATGACGATGTGCAATCACAACTTGTTCCAAGTGTCACTACTTGTTCATTATACACCCCCGACGGAAGACCTATCCTCATCGGAGGTATACCCAGTCATCGTTGACGATTGGGAGGAGTGGGAACTCGATTGGATTCCTGACTCCAGACTACGCTACAGGAAGTAACAGTATCTGGTCCAGTTGGCCAGCTACAGCCACGTACATACAAGTTGGGAACCAGCAGCAAATTTTGAGAATACTAGAGAACTAGTCGAGGGGTTTCACCAAAAGTACCTCAGGAAGTGACATTGTGACATTGTGACTCGACCAATTCGAATAATTGTTTTCTTTTCTTCCTATTGGATACTGGTTCAGTACAAATGGCATTGGCACAGGTTTTACCACCGTCAGATCATAGTTAATTGGATGTGGACTTTCCCTGTGCACCAGATCTGGTGAAAGAGCATCCTCAGAGGCACCTATCGGTAGTGAAATTAGTGTGCTTTGTTTTATCCCTGGTGTGGAATTAGTCTGCATGACTGTTCTCGGTTGTTTGATTGTGTGCTTTCTTGCTTCCATCTTATATCTCCATGTACGGGACCATGGTGCCCAGCAGTTCTGTGTCCAAAGAGGGGGATGATGTAAAGGCAGAGGTCTTGTACGAGTGGCTAGGGTTGCAACGGTCACTTCATAGGCCGGGTAAGCTCAACCTTACAAAGACCTTTCTATGGATCTTAGATCATTATTCAGAATCTTACCATTAAATCTACTTTTAAGATCACTCTGATCCATGTGTGCAACCGTATCCTTATATCCCCGGATGCTGGTATATACATCCTTACAAAAGAATTTCTCCTCTTTGCTCTGTCTTCTTGAATATGCATGGATTTGACAGCCATTGCATTTCAGAAAGGCTTGTAACTCAAGAGTTTACTAAATGGATCTCCTCAAGTGCTTTGTTCATCCTTTCGTACTATTGGGGAGATAACTTTCATCCTGAAGGCCATTGATTATCCTTCTGTCCCATGATTTCTTTGGATGCTGGTAGATGATTCCTATATCAACTGCGTCTCCCTACCTTCCAATCATGTCTCACTACTGCAGAATATTCCCTGCAATGTGATTTGGGGCATAATTGTGGTTATCCAAATTCAGGTTTTCATTTTCATGTTGATAGTCCAAACATATTCTATGGCCTACAATTGCAACTGTGGTTTATTCTCAGGAAATAATATTTTGTCTTCCATCTTAACTGGGCAGGGGATACATTTAATCTTCCACCATCTCAGGTGCCAGTTACTGATAGACATGCTGGGTGTTAAGCTTGGTCCTGTGGTCTCAGGCAGTCAATGTGTCATTGGGGTTAATTTCAGATTCTTTGGGGATCATTATTCCACTGTCTGGATGGAGTATATTGCCATGTTGCAGTTGTGGTTGATATGCTTGCAGGCTTGGTCAGAGTTAGTATCAGTTGTGGTTGCTGCTACTCATTGTACAAATCCGGTAGAAGCTGTCACCTCCCCAGGGTATTTTCATTTCGTATTCTAGTTATCAATGTTACTGAGGAGTTCCTGCAAGTTTCAATACCTGCTGCTGACAGTGTCCTGTGGATCCCACACTGGTGGGTTGTTTCTGACATCGCCCAAAGGAATAAGTTTGTGACAAGTTACAATTGTTAAGATACAAAGAGAAGGATGCAGGATTGCGATAAAATGAAGTCACTCATTTAGAAGAGCCGGGACTACAGTTCTGGAGCAAAATAATAAGGAGACGATTGTGTGGGAATAATGTGGAGAGATAAGAATGAAATGAGGATGTAGGAAGAAGTTTTGTGACGTCAGGTGGTGTAGTGTGGTTGATTGGATGAAAAAGAAATCGAGTGTGTGTAAGATCATGAACAAAGATTAGGTTGGTACATTGAAGCATGAGGATTTATTCCAGGGTGGCAGACGAAATGTATATAAAGAGAGGTTGTTTGGCATTGGAGGATTTCCTGTTCTTCTCTCTTTACTCATTCTCTTGTATAGCAAGCAATAGTACGACTTTGGAAAAATCCTGACTCTTGTTGTTTTTTTGTCTTTCGATATGCACTGTATGTTTTGCCTGGCAACTTCACGATTACCTGTGTCCTATCTTGCCATGTACTTTAAACCCAGTCACATCATCTACGCACCTGATACTGGATGTTTTGTCAATTTTGCCTGACACCCTGGCATGATTTGTATTGCTACTTACACGAAGATACTGACAGCTATATAGTGATCTGCAATTACTGCAGCACCGATGTCGAGGCGATGCATGTGCCTGCACCCTTCGAAAAGGTTGTAGGTAGTATTACAAACAATGTTCCTCTTATTGTTGGTTGTATATAGAACCCGACCGCTATTGGGTCTTCATTTGTGACAACTGCATTGACATCTGCAGACTTTTTACTGGATTTGATGTCCGAAATTACCCTCATCGATCACCATATTTGAATGCAAAAGCACAACAGTAACCGTACCTCATACAGGAGTCTGTTTGATATTCCGGGAACCAACTGCACTTTATCCAAATTTGAATCTCTAAATCTCTTCGAATGTATTGAAGGATTATTGAATCCTCAGGTAGACGATATCTACCTCCGCTCTTACTATTGGGAACAATCAGACACTTCCTACCCTTGGAATCTTTACTGGACAGAAGGTGCAGCATACAGAAGAGGCCTGGAAATCGATCACCCAGTATTCGGAGACAGCTGGACCATGTATAGAGGTGCCCATTCATGGTTTTACAGTGATACAGATACCCCTTGTTGGTGTGAAGGACATGACTGCAATAATAACCACGAGATAGAGGGCCACACCCCAGTGGCAGCAACAACAGCATACGCCCTGGAAATACCTTGCATTATAGTCGAACCCCCAACACGCTCCCGCTCCGAACTCAACCAGTTTAATTGCCATTACCAAATCTGCCTGATCCTCTGTAATGTCAGGACCACAGGAACGCCAACCGGCCCGGGTGACCCCTGCGGACAAAGGCACTATTATGGCCTTCATTGACCTCGAAACAGAACAAATCGGGAGCGAGGACATCACCAACCCCTTCGTACAGGCACAAGAAGTGCGGGTGAGCTTTGCCTAGTACCATCAACCGGGGAGGGAAATCCAGATGGTGTGCCATCACCTGAGCCAGATATTCTCGCTACAGAGGCAGATTACTGACCTACAACCACAAAGGGTTCCTGCTCCCCTCCTGGAACCACACAATGTTCGAACACCAAATCCAGCAGTTTAGTAACGAACTCAATCAAGCTAGGAAAACCACACTGATGGTGGGCACTGAGGTGGACTAGCGATGGGAGTTGGTCAATATGACACGGAATGAACGGAAAGCGATCGACCAATCCCTGCATTTGACGACACAGACAGCGAATGCTCTATCCTTAGTAGGATGGACAGCCCAGACAGTCCCGGCACACTCTGAGCCCACAGGACAGATCTTTCCCCACTCCACAGACTTGTCTTGGTCAGATCAAACTCCATTGAGAGGCTGGATATCCCAGCTCTGTATGATAATCTGCCACAGGACCAACAGTTTCCCCAATGAACAGTTGAACATGCGGTATGCCTTCAACCACTTGACCAGGCTCACTTGAGGCCACATTCTGCCACATGTCCGAGAGAACAGAGATATAAGGCTGGCACATCTGGCAGCTGTTATATAACTCCTGGAAGCAGCTTTTGGGGACCCTGACCAAGTTGCAACAGTGTCACGGAATATGGGGGAAATTAAAAAAATGAACGTTGAGTACTCTCTGTACTATGCTGAGTTTCAAGTCATTATTGCAGATTTGGACTGGAACCCCATGGCCCTCCAGCAGGTTCTTAGGTCTGTGTTTTCAGATGAAATGAAGCACTGCTTAACCTATAGCGATATGCCTGAGGATATGCCAACGTTCGTATTGGTTGGTCAGAAGCGGGATAATCACATCCGTCAAAGGAGAGCCGAAAATGAAACGGGCGGGGTCAGGTGCAGGTGATGTGGATTTTGCAAAACTGAACTCGAAGTGCCTATCGAGGAACAAGAACAAAGACAAGAGTCAAGATAATTATCAAAGTTGTACTATTGCTTGCTTATACAAGAGAATGAGTAAAGAGAGAAGAAAAGGAAATCCTCCAACGCCAAACAACCTCTCGTTATATACACTTCGTCTGACACCCCTCTCACATCCAACTTGGTATAGATCCTTGCCCGACACAATATGTTTAGGGTTTCTTGAATGAGGTGTAGGGGATTCCTGTTCTTGAGCATTTTGCTATTGATATCCTGATAGTCAATGCAGAATCGAAGTCCACCACCTGATTTCTTTGCGAACAAGGATGGTGCTGCATACAGGAAGGATGACTGCCGTATAAACCCCTTTGTTAAGTTATTCTCAAGCCATTCCTTCATCACTACCAGTTCTTCCCTTGACATCTTGTAAAGGGGTCCCCATGATGGTGTTTCGACTTACTTAAGTTGAACCTCATGATCAATATTGGGTCGATGTGGTGGTAACCTATCAGCCAATACCGTATCAAAAAGAGGACGAAATTCATGGTATTGCTCGGGAATGACTTCTTCCAACGGATTCTCTTTAAGATCCTTTGCTTCGATGGCTTTATTAATATGGTACAACAATGTTTTGAAGATTGTCAACTTCCCCCATTTGACCATGCAGAAGAAGGCAGTTCCGTTTAACATAACCATATTCCCTCGAAAAGGTGTTGGTTTTCCAATATTGGCGGTCCAGAGTCTTTTCTCTTCATATGCTGGTTCAGGTGATTCCTCGGTGACTCCCTGGACCATAACGGGGGAATTCTCAAAGTGGCTCACACAATACTGGAAGCCAAATGTGACGGTGTTTGAAGCGAACCTGACCGCTACATCATGTAATCTCAAAAACGATTCCCCATGTCAATGGGATAGTGTTCCAACTTCGTGATGATCATGGGAATCCTCACCTTGTGATCCCTTATGTGCATTCCTACTTCCGCGTGATGAGTAATATCTCCTGATCCAATGGTTCGGCAATCCATAACTTCCATCTGTCCCTTCTCTTTGAGTTTCTTTAACGGAATCTCATGCTGACAAGTATGATCTTGATTCATAAACCCAATCCCCATTGCCCCACAATCTATCAACCCATGTGTTTGTATCACTTGGTCATGAATGGTTAAGGAGCAGGTTATAACCAAATGTTTTCCTTCCATTGATCCATTCAATACATCCACCTTGCTAATTGAAAACCATGATATCCCAAAACATTGTAAAGCATCTGAATCAAAACTTTTCTTGTCAAGCAGGGAGTCACCATTCCCAAATTGACCTGCTCTTGTCCCTTCTCCTTCGATTGCTCCTTTCAGTCCGCCCCTGTCACGTCTGCCCCTGCGGCCTTAAACGACCGAGCTTTTTTCCTTACTGCACAATCCACCACTCTGTGGTTAAACCCACCACATTATAAACATCTCCCATCCGCAAACCTCTTTGCCCTGTCCTCATCTGGGATCCTTCGTCTGCCTGCGCAAAGATCCATTGAAGCTGGTTCTGTATATCCTGCCACTGTTCCAGCGGGCGCCGCTTCAGAGGCCTTTGGGGTTGTCTGTATCTGAGGTGAGGCGGCAGACCCTGTCTGTCCTACCCACTTATGTTGTGCCCCCTTTTCCAGCTTTCGCTGTCGAATCTGGTTATCCTGTTTTTGGCACACTGACACGAACATGGGAAGATCTACAGGCATATCACTATCAGTAAAGGAGTCTTTCATCTCCTCAGATAATCCGGACCACAGGGTGTTCCTTAGGGCCGAAGGATTCCAATCAAGGTCAGCAGCGATAACCTGAAACTCAGCATAGTACTGAGAGAACTCAGAGTTCTTTTGCTAAATGTCCCCCATGCCGCGTTCGGCGATGGCTACTCGGTCGGGGTCCCCAAATGCTGCTTCCAGGAGTTGTATAAAATCTGATAGGTCTCCCAGGTCTATCTGTCCATTCTCCCGGATGTGTGGCAGAATCTTGCAGAAGGTGAGCCCGCTCAAGCTGTTGAAGGCGTACAGCATCTTCAACATCTCGTCGGGACAACTGCTGGGCCTGTGCCGGATTATCAATCGCAGTTGTGCTATCCAGCCTGTCAACTGAGTTCGATCCGACCCTGAAATGTCGAGGGAGACAGGAAATTTCTCTTCTTTCTTCTCGAAGTGTTGGTGGAGTGTTGGCGCTGCCCGTGCAGCGAAGTATAGCGCATTTAGTAACTGCATCCTCAAACTCTGGGCCTCCTCGCAGGCTTTCCTGGCATCCCGTATCATGTCGTCCAGTTCGTGTTGTATATACTTATCCGACCTTGCTACCCTCGGGGTTTTCCGCACCTCGCCGAGTTCGTCTCTCAACTGCCTGATCCGTTGTTCCAATGTCATATGATCGAAGGAGGGGGGAGGAATTGTTTTGGCTGGAGGTCTGTAACCTGCGTCAGTAGGACGATTATCTGGTTCAGGTGATCGCACACCATGTGGATTTCTCCAACCGGCTGTGAGTATTCGGCGACCCTCGTTAGCACCTCCTGTGCTTGTGCAAAGGCGTCGCTCTTGTCCCCCGCTCCGAGTTTGTCTGTTTCGATGTGGAGGAGGGCCATAACGGTGCCCTTATTCTCTCGGGACACCAGCGCCACTCGGGGTTCCTGTGATCCTGTCATTGCAGCGGATCAAGCACATCTACCAGTATCAATTGAACTTGTCAAGTTGAAAAGGGAGGGTGTCGGAGGTTCGACTATGATCAGAGGGACTTCGGGGGACTTTGCTGATGCTTCCGCCCCTGGGTCATGACTTTCGGTTTCATAAGTACCTCTGCAGTCGGGTGCTTCACACCAACAGGGACTATCTATATCACATTTAAACCAGGAATGGGCTCCCCAATACCTAGTCCAACGATTTCCAAACACAGGATTGTCATGTTCTAAGCCTACTCCATATGCAGCGGCTTGCGTCCAGTAAAGGTTTCAAGGGAGGGAATGTCTGATTGTTCCCAAAAGTAAGCAGGAAGGCAGATATTTCCTACCTCAGTATTCAACAGTTCTTCAATACTCTCAAAGGCGTTCAAGGGTTCAGGTTCGAAAAGAGAGTAATAAATTCCTAAAAGGTCAAACCAGTTGGTTCGGGAAGTGCAATTACTGTCGTACGTTTGCATTGGAATATCGTAATCGATGAGGGTAGTTCGGATGACAAATCAGGTTAGCTGTCTCTGGATATCCACACAATCATCCCAGATATGCATCCAATATCGGTCGTGTCCTAAGTACACCCAACAGGAGCAAGAGCAAGGTTCGTGACAATACCTACAACCGTTCGAAGGGTGCAGGCACTTATCTCGTCGCATGGTGGTAGCTGCACTAAATGCAAATCGCAATATAACTTTTGGTATCCATGTAAACGTACCAATACAAATCATGGCACCGGTTCAGATGATCATGACACAACATCCACGAGGAGGTGCGTATAATAAAACTTGTTCTAATGTAACGGGCGGGGTCAGGCGCAGGTGATGTGGATGTTGCAAATCTGAACTCGAAGTGCGTATCAAGTACAAGAACAAACAAGAGTCAGATCATTATAAAGTTGTATATTGCTTGCTTATACAAGAGAACGAATAAAGAGAGAAGAAAAGGAAATCGTTCCAACGCCAAACAACCTATCTTTTTATATACTTTGTCTGCCACCCTCGAACATTCCTCATGCTTCGGAGTACCATCTAAAATCTTCGTTCATGATCTTACACACCCTCAACTATCCTTCTTATCAAAACAACCACACCACATCATCTGACTTCGCAACACTTCTTCGTACGTCCTCATCTCATTCTTATCTTTTCCCATTATTTCCACACCCTCGCCGCTTCCTTATGTTCCTCTAGATAGTTCATTCCCACTTCTCCAAATGAGTGACTTCTTACACCCTGGTCCATGCACATCTTCCGTGGTAAATGAATGATTGTAAGCTAGCTCATGCCAATTGCTTCGGGCCATGACAGAAACTGCCCCACAACACAAGTGGGGAGGGCAGACATGGTCAGCCTCCTCACCCAAGGTACGGACTCCCCAGCAGGATCCTCAGACAGCACCTGCTGGCATGGTAGCCAGATACACAGGACGCGCACCCATCGATCTCAGCGCAGGCAGGAGGAGGATGTTGGATAACCAAAGAGCAATGAGGTTCGCAGATGGGAGATGTTTATACTGTGGGGGGTTCAACGACAGAGTGGTGGAATGTGCAGTGAGGAACAAAGCCCGATCGTTTAAGGCGGCAGGGGCAGAAGTCAAGGATGTAGACCGGAAGGAAAGTTCGAAGGATCAGGGCAAACAGCATGTCGATTAGAGGAAGGTGACCCCCGAATTGATGGAAAAAGGTTTCATTGCAATGCTTTACGATGTTTGGGAATTTAGCGGCTTTCACTTTGCAAGATAGAAGTATCGGAAGGATCAATTGAAGGAAACCATTTGGTTATTACCTGTTCATTTACCATCCATGACCGAGCGATACTAACACATGCATGAATAGAATGTGGAGCTACGCGAATAGCATTTTTGGATCAAGATTTTGCATGTCACCTTGATATCCCATTACAAGAATTAAGGAGATAGGAGAAGTGGAGGTTATTAATGGAAGAACCATCAATTCTGGAGATGTTACCCATCTAGCAAAGGTGGACATGGACATACAAGATTATAAAGAACAGATCCCCATGTTTGTCACAAAACTACCTCAGTATCCCATTGTGCAACGAATTCCATGGCAAGGAATACACGATGTGGCAGTCAGGTTCGCCTCAAATTCAGTCTCGTGCAGCTCACAGTATTGTATAGATCACTCTCAATATACTGTTTTAACAGTCCAGGGAGTTACAGAAGAGCCACCAGAACCAGCTTGTGGAGAGCAGAAACTCTGGACGGCGGATATTCGAAAACCAAAGCCTTTCTGTCATGGGTTCAAGGCTCGGAGTTCTAGGGGTTATAAAAACCAAACCAAGACGTGGAGGTTGTGGGGTGGTGCAGTGATCGCGGGTACTGCGTAACATGCAAGAGACTCGAAATCCGGAATCACAGAAGTGAACAAAGGTTGGTGCCGAAGCTATTGATTGTTTTGTAGACTGGAGAACGAGTGAAGAACAAACCTATCCTCAGCAAATCCAGCATCCTTATATACAGTTAACGCAACCGTCGTCACCTTTGCTCACTCGTTCCAAAACACATCCTAACTCTACCCAACTATGTACGCAACCCTTTCCGTTCGCGGCCTACGCCATAACCATCATGCAATATTTTCAACGCAACCAACGAAACCTGATTCCAACCAACGAAACCTGATTCCTTCCAATGAAACTTGATTCCTTCCAACGAAACCTGATTCCTTCTATCAAAACCTGTTTTCCTTCGTATTCCCTTTCCCCTTCATCGATCCTTATTCCTGCTTCGATCCTCACTCGGCACAACCGTGACAGTAGCTCCCCCTCCCACATGCTAAGTTCCTACGAAGCTGTTGATCCGGGCTTGCCAGGTTGTTCCGCATGGAAAATATCAATTGCTTGGAGCCCGTCCATGTTAATCACCGGTTCACAGCTTTGTTCATCGTAGCCTTTCCACTTAACCAGGTACTGCAGTTGACGTCGAAACATCCTCGAGTCGTTGATACGTTCCACTTCGTATGCTTCTTCTCCGTCCACGATAACTGCAGGTGGTTCCGATTCGATTTGCCCTGGCCAATGATCTTCCGAGGCTTTGGTTAAGCGGCAGATTGGTTGTACTGGATGAATGTGAAGGTCCTTGCGTAATTGTCATCGATAAGCCCATGTAATAATAACCTCCGCAATGCTGTATGGTCCCAGGCGTTTCCAATCAAGCTTCCTGCTGGGTCGTTGTGTTGTAAGGTTCCTGGCGTCCATCCAGACTCGATCCCCAACCTCCATCTGCACACCCTCTCGTCGATGCTTGTCTGCTTGTTCCGCTTGAATATCTTGTGCTCGAGTCATTTCAGCCTTCATCTGTTGGAAGATATCGTTGATTTTCTGAGAGAGGGTATTTGCGTTTACTTCCCTGATATCGTTTCCATTCTGAATCGGATGTTGGCTAAAGGTCATTCTTTGATGAAATCCGTAATTGCCAAAGAACAGTGAGCATCCTGTTGTTTCCGAGACGTGATTGTTCGACACCAATTCTGCCATTGGTAGCCACTGTGTCCAGTCGTTCTGTTGATAATTGACGAAGGCCCTGAGGTACTGTTCCATAATGGCGTTCATTCGTTCCGTTTGTCCATCTGTCTGTGGATGAAACGCGGTTGACAGCCTTCGGTCGATTCCAAGTCTTTCACAAACGTGTCTCCAGAACACTGACACGAATTGGGGTCCTCTGTCTGTTACTATGGTGTTGGGTAAACCATGTAACTTGAACACCTCTCGTATAAACATCTCGCCCAGCTTCTTGCCGTCTGTATCATCCCGACATGGCACTAAATGTTTCATTTTTGACAACCTATCAACCACTACCCATATGGCGTTGTACCCCTCGCTTTCCGGTAGTCCCACCACGAAATCCATACTCAGATCCTTCCACGGTTGTTGTGGTATTTCCAGTGGTTTGAGCCATCCGTGGATCTTCTGGCGAGTTGCTTTGCTGCGTTGACATACGTGGCAGTTTCGTACGTACCTGTCCACGTCCTTCCTCATACCTGGCCATTGATTATATCTTTTGAGGAGTTGGAAGGTTTTTGCTCGTCCCGGGTGTCCTGCTGCCGGTATATCATGATGATCCCGTATCAGTTGCAGCTTGACCGAATCCTTTTTGACGTCCGTTGCGTTGAGACACAGTGCTTCGCTGCTATCGAACGGGCAGTCCTTGCATACGTTTTGAATCCAGTTCCACAACTCCTTTGGATCGGTTTCGTCCTGATTTACCACTTCTGCGAATGCTATCACCAGCCCTTGCTGTATTCGTTTGTCGAGATTCTCCGTTTTGAGTACGATTTGTTGGGTTTTTTCAGCCCCGCCCTTCGGAGGAATGTCTCCTGGCATTCTGGTGAGTGCATCGGGCTTTTGACCTTGCTTTCCTGGGCGGTATATAATCTTAAACTTGAATCTTGACAGGAACTCGGACCATCTAGTTTGTCTTCTATTAAGTAGCTTTGACGTCATGAAGTATTCAAGGTTCTTGTGATCCGTCAGTATCTTAATAGGATGTACTGACCCTTCGCATTCTGGTCTCCATTGTTCCAGACTTTTAACTATGGCTCCCAGCTTATGATCGTAAATCTCGTAATTCTTTTCTGCCGGTGTGTGTTTCTTCGAAAAGAATGCTACCGGATGAAGGATTCCTTGATCATCGTATTGGGATAGTACTCCTGCAGACACATAGCTCGAGGCATCGGTTTCCAAAACGATTTCTTTCTCATAGTCGAAGTGTGCTAGAACTGGTGCTGTTGTAAACGCTTCTTTTAGCTCCGCAAAGGCTCGTTTCTGATCGGGTCTCCAGTGAAATGGTACCACCTTTTTCGTTAGCTTTATCAACGGTTGGACCACCCTGCTGTAATTCCTGATAAATCTTCGGTAAAAATTGGCGAATCCTAAAAACGCTTGAACTTCCTTGACCTTGCCAGGTGCTTCCCACTCCTTCACCGCTGTTACTTTTTCTGGGTCCATTCTAATCCCGTTTACCCCAACTATCAATCCCAGGTACTTCACCTCCTGTTGATGAAACTCGCATTTTTCCGCTTTTAGATACAGACTGGCCTCCTTAGGCGTCGTCATTATTGCTCTGACGTGTTCCTTATGTTCCTTTAAATTGTCACTGTAAATGATGATGTCGTCCAGGAATGCCGTACAAAAGATGTCCAGAAAGGGGCGAAGAGTATCGTTGATAAATTCCTGAAAGCTGGCTGGTGCATTGGTGAGTCCGAAAGGCATAACGAGAGATTCAAACAGGCCATAACGGTCCTAAACGCCGTTTTCCATTCGTCTCCTTCTGCTATTCGAATCATATTGTAGGCATCTCGGACATCTAATTTGGTGTACCACTTGGCTTTGATAATCTCAACAAGGTTTCCTGATTAATGGTAATGGATATCGATTTTTTATGGTCCTTCGTTGAGTCCTCGATAGTCCACGCATAGTCGTAAGCCCCATTCGGTTTGGGTGCGAACAACACCGGTGCTCCGCATGGTGATGATGACGATCTATGAATCCTTTGATAAATTCTTTTCAATCCACTGTTTCAGGACCTGAAGTTCTTCTCTTGACAGGCTGTATATTGGTCCAAAGGGTGGTGTGAATCCGTCTTGGAGTGTAATCTTATGATCGTACGGTCTGTGTGGTGGTAGCCTTTCAGCGATTACTTTATCGAAGAGGGGGAGAAACTCATGATATTCCTAGGAATTAACTGTTCTAGCGGTTTTTCTTGGAGGTCCTTGACTTCTAGGGCCTGTTGATTTCGTATAAGGTTACCGCGTACACTTTGAGTTTCTCCTTCTATTCCGTCTCATAAATGGGGCTGCTGTATGGCGCATATGTCCAGTTTTGATCCATCAGATTCCGTTGTTTCCATATGATTTCCCCATACCCATACGCTCGAATGATGTTGACAGTGCTTCTGGCAGTATCGCTTTCGAATCCTATTCTTTTCTTTTGGAATTTGACTGTACATCGTGAAGTTGTAGCCATGGTAATCCAAGTACGATTGGATAGTGTCCAAGTTTCGTAACGAATGCTGGTAACTGCTCCTGATGTCCGCGTATGCCTAAGCTCAATTTAGCCATAGTGGTAATGGTTCCTGATTCGATGGGCCTTCCATCTATAACTTCTAATTCTCTTGATTCTTTTAGTTCTTGTTCTTGTAACTGATGATGGCGACGAAATCTTTGTCAATAAATGCTATTCCAGTAGCTCCGCAGTCTATCAAAGCGTGGGTATCAATGATCTTGTCTTCTATTTTCAGCGAGCATTTCAAACGAGATGTTTGCTTTCCATAGAAGACTCTTTTATTTCTGCGCTTGATATAGAAAACTGCGAAATACCAAAACTAGCATTAACTGACAAAGGAGATTCGTTTCCAGCGCAATTGCCATCCTTATTGCACTGGCTAAACTTTCCCGATTTACTTCTTTTCCTTTTCCATACTGAATCTGCGTCTCCTTCGTTTGTTGCCTTCTTAAAAGGTGATACCTCTGTTGTCCTGATGCGCTTTTAACTTCCTTGGGCATGATGCCGCGAAATGCCTGCTATCCCCACAGTACATACACAATCTCCTTCCCTTCGTCTCTTCTTTCCTCAGGTGTAATCTTCTTTCCCTTAACTGCCAAGATGTCCATTGGGCGGGGCCGTGATAACCTGCGACTGATCCTGCAGGTGCTGCGTCTGGGCGGATGTGGTGTTGGCGTTGCATTGGCCTTTTATATCCTTCCCACCTTCCAGAGTCTTTTCCGCGGCTCTTCTCCTCAGCTGTGAATCCCTTTTTGACACCATCTTAACGAATTCGAGCATGCTTTCTGGTTCCTCGATGTGTTGTATGGAGTTCTTGAGTTCGTTGGACAGTCCTTTCGTAACGCGTCCAATTGTGCATCTTCGTTCCATTTGATGTCTTCTACCTATCTTTGGAATTCCGCGTAGTACTGGGAGAATTCGCGGTCTTGTTGCCTGAGTTTCTCAGTTCCCTTTCGCTGTTGCTGCTCTATCTTGATCTCCGAATGCTACATCCAGCAGGTCAACTAGGTCTTTCAGGGTATTGAGCTTGACTTCCCCTGAGATTTCGTCACAGTGTGGCATTAACTGTGCCAGAGCCACTCCTTTTAGACATCCGACTGCATACCTCAGCTTCTTCTGTTCGTTGCTGAATGCTTTGGTTTTCCAGCTATCTTCAATGCCAACTGCACCTTCCATCCTCGAAGTTCCTTCCTATCTTCTCCAGAGATGCTGGTGATGTCATTCACTTTTTCCTCCCGCTCTTCTTTATTCGCCCTTTCGCCTGTTTCTTCTCTTCTTCCCTCCGTCAACTTCAGGATCCTAGTCACTTGTTGTCGGTTTTCCTCCGCCAGATTCCTAAATATCTCCATTTGACTTTGAGCATCTTCCAGATCCTTTTTCAGTTCTGCCAGGTCTGGATTTGCCTCCTCCAATGTTTGTTTTAGAACCGGACTTCTTCTTCCAGAGCCCCATGTTCACATGTCTTCGATGTTTCTGCGGTGGCTGCTGCTTGTTGGGTGAGCAGTAGTTCCTGCTTCAAGTTGTCCCTCTCCTGGACGACTTTTTCCCCTTCTGCCAACAATTCCAATATTCGTACATCCGCATTCTTCACAGACTGCTGTTCCTGAGCAATTCGTTCAGTCTGATGGTTGTTGGCAATTGATTTATTGCTTTGAGCCCTTTGTTGATGTCCCCGATGTGCTCCCTGAGCTGTGTATCGTTCATGGCTTCTATTTTCTTTGTTGTCACTATTTCCAGTTCCCTCTGTAGGTCTCCAGTCAATGTGACATCGCGAGTTGGCCGTGAGGATTCACCTGACATCCTGGCGGTGGTGTGGAGAGGCTGCTGTGAGGAGATTTGCAGCTGTGAATTTAGAGTGAGATTTTCGATTTAGGTGGTCTGCCAACTGATTAATGTTTTGTTGGATTTGATGGACTGCCGCTTCGATTTCTGCCTCTAAAAATGGGTTGACCATCTACCAGAGGAACACCTCGTGTTTGCTGGGTGTTGTTACGATGATCAGCGGGGTTGGTAAAGGGGCTGGATGTAATTCGCGGTCAACTTCCTTCCCCTTGTTCGCTTTTCGTTCGTTGTAATCTGCCCACAAGATTTGACTTTCTATGTCCTTCTGTGTTGCTTTGATCGTAGATTCGGATTTTGTTGATTGAGCTTCTGCTGCTCTGCCGATTGTTGTATGTGTTCCTCCGCTGTTGTGTTCGCAGTAGCACGGTTCTTCGTTCTGACAGTCAACGTGAAGACCGTAATATTTGGTCCAAAAGTTTTTGAATACTGCGTCGTTGATTTGGAGGCCTCCTCCGTTGCTTGCTGCTTCTGTCCAGTAGCTATTCCAAGGGGATACCACTTGTGGTTCGTCCCAGAAGTATGCTTCCAAAGGTTCCTCGGATTCGTTGAGGATAGCGTCGATGCTATCAAAGGCGTTCAAATGTTCTTTTTCAAAGAGGTTGATGGTTCGACCAGCTAGGTCGAAGAAATTGATTCTGGATTTTTGTGATTTGTTGTTGTCGTATGCTGGCATTTAAAACAGCGCGGATCCTTCTCGTCGATGTTTCCACAGGCACACAACGCAGGAGGGTCTCCAAAAGCTGTGTACTGTGAGCTTATTTTCGAAGTTTCCAACTGATTTAAACACGGAACAAAGGGAGTTGCAAGGTCTATGGCAGAAGTAGCAGCCGCTTTGATGAGAATAGCAGCACATATACCAAAATATAACCGGTGAAATCGATTGTAGACTCGTTCTTCTGTCACGGGTTCAAGGCTCGGAGTTCTAGGGGTTATAAAAACTAAACTAAGACGCGGACGTTGTGGGGTGGTGCAGTGATCGCGGGTACGGCGTAACCAGCAAGAGACTCGAAATCCGGAATCACAGAAGTGAACACAGGTTGGTGCCGAAGCTATTGATTGTTTTGTAGACTAGAGAACGAGTGAAGAACAAACCTATCCTCCGCAAATCCAGCATCCTTATATACAGTTAACGCGACTGTCGTCACCTTTGCTCACTCGTTCCAAAATACATCCTAACTCTACCCAACTATGTACGCAACCCTTTCCGTTCGCGGCCTACGCCATAACCATCACGCCATATGTACAACGCAACCAACGAAACCTGATTCCAACCAACGAAACCTGATTCCTTCCAATGAAACTTGATTCCTTCCAACGAAACCTGATTCCTTCTATCAAAACCTGTTTTCGTTCGTATTCCCTTTCCCCTTCATTGATCCTTATTCCTTCTTCGATCCTCACTCGGCACAACCGTGACATTTTCCATGAAATATCATTCAATTAAAAGGATGATCTTTCTTTTGAACAGTGAAACAAGAGAAGTTGACCATATTCATGGGATCATTATAGAATATTAATAAAGCCATCGAAGCCCAGAATATTAAACAATGACCCTCGGAGGAAGTCATTCCAAAACAATATCATGAATTTCTACGACTGTTCAGTAAGGTATTGGTTGATATGCTGCCCCCACACCTACCAGTTATCGATCACCACGTGCGACTCACAGAAGGCGATACCCCATCATAGGGACCACCGTATAGGATGGCAAGGGAAGAACTAGCGGTTATGAGGAAATAACTTGAGGACAATATGACCAAAGGCTTCATAAGACAGTCGTTCTCCCCGTATCCGGCGCCATGTTTATTTGCGAAAAGACGCAATGCAGCACTCCGGTTCTGTATAGACTCCTGAGATATCAATAGCAATACGATTAAAAACAGGTATCCCTTGCCTCTTATCAGATAAACCCTAAACCCACTAGCAGAAGCGAAGATATATACCGGCCGAGTTGTGAGAGGAGCGTACAACTTGCTACGGATCAAAGAGGGGTACGAGCACAACTTGGATTGTTGAATTTGGTATGGGCTGTGTGAACAACTGGTAATGCAGTTTCGAACAACAAATGCACCCGCGGATTACCAGGGGTTCATCAATGATACCATTCAAGAGGCCGTGGACAGCTTCGCATTGGCCTACCTGGATGATGTAGTGATATACATTAATTCAGTTGAAGAACATGATCAACACATCAAATGGAGAATGGAATGCCTTGTGGAAGCGTGACTTTATTTCAAGCCAGAAAAAGGTGAATTTCACATGGAAACCGTGAAGTATCTGGGACTTATTATTTCAACCAGAGGAATCTCGATGGACCAGGATATGGTCAATATCATTCCAATCGGTCGCAGGAAAAGATGACTGTAAACGGCCAATTGAATGACACCTGTGAAGTTCAACAATTCTTCAGATTTTGCAATTAGTACCGAAGGTTTATTATGGCATATTCAGAAGTAGCGGAACCATTTACACAATTGACTAAGCAGGATGTACAATTTGAATGAGGGGAGGATCAACAAAGTCCTTTCGAGGAGATGGTTACCAGATTTACGACTGCCCCAGTTATGGGACACTTTAACCGTTAGAGCGAAGTTATCATACAAACGGACCCCTCGGATTTTTTTCCACATGGGTGCTATCACAAAGGGATGACGATAGCATCCTATATCCAGTTGTCTTCTCTTTGGAGAAACATTCCAGAGTGGAATGAAATTACAATATTTATGATAAGGAGTTGATCGCTACAATCAAGGCACTCGAAGAGAGGACACCAGAATGTTATTGGGCAGCACACAGCTTACAATTAAGAACGCATTGTAAGAACCTTGAGTACTTTATGTCAAAGAAACTCCTGAATCGAAGACAAGAAAGATGGGGCGAGATTGCGTCAAGGTTTGACTATGAAATCGTCAACCGACCTGGGAAGTCACATGGGAAAGCACACGCATCAACACCAAGGCCTGGAGACCGACCAGCAGGGGGGGATAAAAGATTTAAAACGAAGGAACAAGTGGTACTGAAACGAGAACATCTTCCAAAACAGTTAAGAAGCCTTGCGAATTACCAAAGGGGAAGAAGGTCTGCCCAGGTACAGTTTATGGAAGCCTCTGAGCCTGACAGCTTCGTAATGAAGGTACGTGATGTTATTAGACAAGACACATCAATGAAAGAAATCACGATAGGAGAATGTTCAGATGAGAATGCACAAATGTACGATTGAGGAAAAAAGTACATCCCAGAGGATCTGGAGCAACGGGTACGTGTGATAAAGAAGCACTATGATACACCATTGGCAGGACATTCAGGGAGAGCTAAGACGTTCGACCTGTTATGCCGACAATATTACTGGAAGATGATGCCAAAGTAGGTGGACCGGTATGTATATAGTTGTGTACAGTGCCACAGGTCACGAACTAGTAGGCACGCCATTTTCGGAGTATTACAACCCCTTCCAGATCCAGAAATATCATCGGAAGATATATCAATGGAATCTGTGACGGGAGTGCCGGAATGCGGAGTGTACGATGCCCCTTGGGTAGTAGTGGACCAGTTATGACAGATATAACACTTCATACCATGTCAGACAACTATCGACGCCTGAGGACGGGCCAAGCTATTTCTGAAAAAAGTAGTAATATTACACAGACTAACAATAACAGCAATATCCAACAGAGGAAAACAGTTTGCGGCCATTTTCTGGAAATGATTGTGCTAACGGTTTGGTATTAACCGATAGCTGTCAATGGCGTTTCATCCTCAGACTGACAGACAAACAGAAAGAATGAATGCAAGCATGGAACAGTACCTCCGGATATTCACAAGCAATCAACACGATGATTGGGTACAGCCACTACCCCTACCAGAGTTCGCAGCCAATATGGGGCGTCAGGAACCCTGAAATCCTCCTCGTTCATTGCTGTTACAGGAACGGATCCCCAGATGACCTTCATGGAAATGGCTGAGAAACCAAATGACTTCCAAGTAGTTGATGCTGACCAAGTACAAGCCACCATGCAACAGACACACGAACACGTCTGAGTGCAGATGCAGTGAAGCCAGAATATTTTGCAGGAAAGGGACAATAGGAAACGACTTCTGGAACCTGAAATTCTGGAAGGAAATAAGGTATGGCTGGACACCCGCCATATCTGGACGATGAGGCCCTCTCACAAGCTGGATTGGAAGCGGTTAGGACCATATACAGTATAACCAAGAGTGTCCCCTTACTCATTTGAACTTGAGTTAACTAGGGGTCTACGAATCCACCCAGTACATCACATTATGCTACTGGATCCTATTGTGGACCACCCATTGGCAGGACAACATGTTACACCACCTCCCCCAGTGGAACTGTGTGGCGATCAGGAGTACCAGGTGGAACGGGTTGAACACTGCCGTGTATATCGGAACCAGCTACACTATCTTGTTCGATGGACTGGGTATGATCAGATGACTTGGGAATCTGCACAAGACGTCAATGGACTTCACACCATCGGTGGGTTCCATAAGAAGTAACATCAGAAACCTGGGCCCTTGGGAGTAGTGCTCAGAGGACCTCGAAACTTAGAGGGGGATACTGTCACGTCCCGAACGAATTACTGTGTGACAGGTTACCTTGATCATGATAAGATGGAAAGGACGCAAGATATCAGCATAATGAAGTCACTCATCTGGATGAGAGGGGACGAAGGTTCAGGAGGAACATAAAGAGGTGACGATGGTGTGGAAATGATGTGGAGAGATAAGAATCAGATGATGACGTAGGAAGAAGTGTTGCGATGTTGGATGATGTCGCGTGGTTGTTTTCACAAGGAAGGAATCGAGGGCGTGTAAGATGATTTATGAGGATTCGGTTAGTACATAGAAGTACGAAGAATGTTTCGAGGATCGCAGAAAAAATATACATAAACAGAGGTTGTTTGGCGTTGGAGCATTTCCTTTGCTTTTCTCTTTACTGGTTTTCTTGTATAGCAAGCAACAGTACGACTTTTGAAAAATCCCGACTCTTGGCCTTGTTTTTGTCTCTCTAAATGGACTTTGAGTTTAGCTTTGCAACAACCCGATCACCTGTGCCCAATTTCGCCTGTTACAGTTTCAGCCATACTTTTCACTATACTTAATGTACTTTTTCAAGCAGAATCATGGCATCACTATTCATTCATTATGTGTGTGTAGCCTTCTTGCCTTGGTATCAACAGTTTGGTCCAACCGAGCCTCGTCATGCATGTAAGCAGCAATCTTTATATTATTTACGTTTAATTGTTTGCACAACGTTTCAGATAATTCAATGATCTCACTTCTCAGGCTTTTCTTATTCTTGTTTTGCTCACACTGCTCACTCACACCCATAATGATGACAGGTGTCTTCTGCCGAGGCAACACACCCATCATGCCACCAGCCACCCTCTCTAGGGTGGCAATCATTATGTTGGAGTAATGGCAGCACGTGCCCCGGGGCCGGGTAACGGCCATTCTATATAGTCGGCTAGCCACGAGCCTTAGATCTCTAGCGATAATCTTACCTAAACATCTACCTCTACTATCACTTGCATCCACGTTTGCAATGGTATCCTATAAATACCATATGTATTCCTATGAGGCCGAATGCTGGCGTACGTGCCCTTACACTATAATCGCTTTTTCAGTACACGGATACATTTTGCTCACGGGATTTCGCGAGTTTACCCCTTTTCCGACGCGCGACTTCATGGAATAATCGAGACATCACCCTCCCAAATCAGAATCGAAGCATCATTACAGCGAGTACAGATCTTGCTCATTTCATTATTCAACTGAGCCACTTCATGGCACCCAAGACGAGTTCAGAGACCAATTAGCACCGAGACGCGTTAGCGGCGGCGAAGACGATAATCATCATGCGTACAAGACAAGACTATTCGACCCTGCCAACGAGAGAAGTCGAATACGATAGATAGATTGAGTTAGAATACCATTCCTACGATTCAATTAAGCGCGATCATCAGCCGGAGAACCTACAATCAAAAGCGCGATCATATCCCTGAATCGCCAATACCGAGAACCAACAGCGAAGTCGTGAGATCATTGCGAGTCAGCACAGTTACGACTACATTCCTTCTATTTGAGCGAAGTGCACCTATCTCAATTTGCGTGTACACCTACACCTCTCGCAACCTCGAAGAAGCCCATTGCCGGAAGCATTCGAAGGCCACTTACACCTACGGGGGAGGATCAGCCTACGAAAGAAGTACTCTTACCGCCAGGAACATCTGCACGAGCGAAGTGCACTTACGGTCGAGACCTACAATTCTGGAGGCCGACTACGATGACTTATCAGATAACAGCAACGGACGCACCAAGGCTATAACTATGAGCGAGTCCAGAAAGCCAACCATGATTGCCTATATTTAGTGCGGGAGGCTGGATATGAAAGAGCTGGGTCTTGAAACGATCAGAATGCGGTTTCTAATGGCAACTTTGGACGAAATACAACCGAACCGGATCGCGATGAAATCGAGAGTGACTTTGGAGCCTTCCCGAGCATGTCAAGTCAATATCTATGTAGAACGACAAAACCCGACATCCCCATCCCGGAGATGCTATAATGCTTGGAGACGGATACACTACTCGTGTGAAGCACACCTACGGAGATAGACAATAATATAGACGACACCCACCTACAGAGAAGGATCAGTCCACAAATTAAGCACTCTTACCGCCGTGAACCACTGCACGAGCAAAGTGCACATTCGGAGAAGACACCCCACGATGTGACCCTTTCCATCAATTGAAGCAAACTTATAGCGGCTATACCTTGCGTAGCGTGAAGTGCATTTACTAGCACAATTGTTATGGACAATCGAAGTCTACGTACATACTGTATCTCACCAGTTTATGAACTTTATGTTCGAGACGTACCGGAGAGGGGCAATGCATTCGAGCACTTATCGATTGCGGCGCTACCAGCATCTCCATGGCGCCCAGACTGCTTCCGCAACTTGGGCAGCCATCATAACCGGCACACATCGCCACTTGCGGTCTTGGTAACCGGGTAATGATGTCGGCGTAAGATAGTCGGAAAACGACAATCTCGTGTTTGATTATTTTTTTTAATGATACTGGATTCACTCTACTTAGAGTATGACAACTCCTTAATCCCCTCTGGCAATCTCGTGTCTGTATATTGAACATTAGGTGCTGGTTGACGAACCGCATGTCCTCGTTGTACCTATGATGGCTTATGATCTTGTACTTGGCCTTCCTTGGTTCCAATCTAGGAACCTTGAAATCGACTGGTCTAAAGGCCAGTTGTTAGGTTTGCGGACGCCGGTTGGGAATCCCGGAAATGAGCAAACTATCACTTCGCTACCCCCAGTGTTGTCAACCGTCCCGTCCGACGGCCGTCCCCGGCCGTCCGTCCGCAATATCTGCAGGACGGACGGGACGGCGCCAAGGCCGTCCGTCCCGTCCTTGCCCGCTGAGGACGGCATGTCGGCCGTCATCCACCGTCACCGGCCGACATCGGGCGCTTACTATGAATACATATACTGTAACTGTAGAGCGCGCGGTACATGATATAAATGGATTTATCTATATTTCTACACACTCAGTCAGGAGTAAGCATTCAGGTTCAGTTTGAGCGCGCGGTTAAAGATATAAATAAGGATCTTGCTTCACAGTCAAGATAGTGGAGAAATGTACTTATTGTAACTGAATATCTATTATATATGCTGACTCGCAAATGTCGGCCGATGACGGCCGGGGACGGCCGGGGATGGAAATTTACCGTCAACGGCCGTCCCATCCGTCCGTCCCCGTCCGGCCTCAAAAAAGACGGCGCCGTTCCGTCCTGGCTCAGGACGGACGGCAAGCTGCCGTCCCGTCCCGTCCTCAGTGATGTCGGACGGACGGGACGGTTGACAACACTGGCTACCCCAGAGAGATGGAAGTGCATGCACCATAAAAAGTCTTGGCAAAACAGAAACAGCGAATTAAGTCAATAACCACGGCAATAATCGACAAGCGGATACCGGCAATCAATTTCTAGCATCGAATTGACCCTGGGACGACACTCCCAGCACCTCTCGACAGCCGAAGGAGGTTGGGAACCTCAGCTGCAAAGCGCACACGCGTTCGTGACGCGACCACCTAACTAGCAATGACAACGATGGCGACCCCGGGAGGAGAGAACCCTACCGGAGCGACGATTGGTACCCCAATTGAGAGTGAGGACATGAATATGGAGGGAGCAGGAGGAAGAGAAGTGGTGAATGGCATGGCCAGCGACATGATGCGGGACGGACATACGAGCGCGACTGCAATTGAGCCATCGGGGCAGAACGAGAACGGAACGAGACCGAGGATTGAGGACCCAGAGGCTTCGAAGATCCCCGGAGACTGGAGGAGTCGCATGGAGAGAACGATCCGGCAGCAGGCTCACGAGCTGACGTAACTGCACCGAACTGTTGAAAGCTTAGCCAGACACTTGGCGAATATGTTGGAAGCTCATGCAACGAGCGAAGAAGCACAGTGGCTAGGGATGAGAACATGGATGCAGGAGAGGGAGGAAAAGTGGGATGTACGGCATCAGGACAATGTCTTGTGGGAGGCGGGCATCACAGAGATGGTATCGAAGGCCCTAGTGGGAACAGCTCCAGACCAGAAGGCGAGTGGGAAAGAGACAGACAGGACGGACACCGGCAGCGGTGGGCTAGAGGCCTCGCAACATGCAGACATAACGCAGGAAGGGCTGCAGGTGCGCCGACAGCAGCAGCAGGAACCCAAGCCCAGACCACAGCCCAAACTTAAGCCAAAGCCGGCACCAACTCCTACACCGGCTAGGCAGTGGGAGACAGTTCCACCGCGAAACCAGAGTCAAAAGATGGTGGCCGCTGGTGAAACCGCCGGCCCAGCCCCAGCCCCAGCCCCGACGACTGGCTCGAGCATGTCAGAGAGACGCCTCATTCTAAGGAGAGACGAGAGCATACCGGTCCCCAATAAGATGGACCAGGAAATCGCGTCGGCAATCAATAGAGCGCTTTTCCACCAGAAGGCAGCGGCTCACATCCGCATTATGAACGCGAAAAGAAATGCCAAAGGGGCCATCACAGCAATCACCCACCATAATGCAACGGATGCGATGGCCCTCTTGTACCGCGATGTCATCATCACTGCGCCACGGAAAGTCGACAAAAGAATCATCGACGTTGAGGAGAACGAATCCTGGGAGAGACTAAAGATTCACGCAGTACCGCTCGTAAGGTACATGGGTAAGGGTACAGCAGGCTTACAAAAAATGCGCGAGGAATTCCAGGCCGAAAACGAAGGAGTAGCTATCCCCACCCAAGTACGGGGGCTGGCGAACCCCCGCACTATCAGGCAGAGAAGACAGAACCGAGAGATCTCCGCATCGTCGGTGGTGTTTGTTGTGAAAGGGAGCAAAGTGGCACAGAAATTAACGAAGGAAGGTATCAAGGCAGCGGGAGTGTGGTACCGCGTCGAGCCATTCACCAACGCTGGCCCTGATAGTATGTGCGAGCTGTGCTGTGGATGGGGCCACATTGAGAGCAGGTGCAGTAGCCAGCCCACGTGTGGCTACTGCTCAGGCCCACACCGTACCAGCGACCACATGTGCAATGTCGTGGGGTGCAATGCAAAGCAGGGCTCACTCTGTGGGCACACACAAAAGAAGTGCCCTAAATGCAAAGGAAACCACATTGCATTCAGCAGCAGGTGTGCAAGAAAGACCGAGGCCGCCAAAGCAGCACGTGTGAGCAGGAAGATGGGGCCAACTAGACGAACCACGGTGAGCGGTGCGACGGAGGCGGCAACGGGGACGAACAGAGTGGCGCTTGGATTTTGGGTCAGGGCGGGGGCAGAAGATGGGGGGAGCAAAGAGATGGTGGATGGGCAGGAAGGAGAGGAAGCAGGGGAACCAAGAGACGTCACGATGGCCGAGACTGCCATGGCGACCGGCACGGAAAATGATACGGGAGCTCCGGTTACCAATGATTAGAGCAGTGCAACACAATTGCGCCAGGTCGTACGAGTGGACAATAGCGGCGCTGGAGACGGTGGTAGAGCGAACGGCGGACGTGGTGTGCTTGCAAGAGCCACCAAGAGAAAGAAGAGGATTTGAAATTAACCACACAGCATATGAAATAAGAAAAAGAAAAAGAGTATGGACGGCGGTGCGCAAGGGGAGCGGCCTTACAGTGGATGAGCTAACGGACCTCAGCCGGGGTGCTAATGACGATGTCATTGTCACTGATGTTCGAAGAAGAGGAGAGAAGGTCACAAGGATTGTCAATGTCTACGATCAAATAGACACACAGTCGGGAGAGAGACCAGCGCGGAGACTGAATTGGCAGAGGGTCATTCGGCAAGGCAGCACCGTCCTAGCTGGAGACTTCAACGCCCACTGCCGACGATGGGATCCAAGGTGCACTGAGCAGTGGAACGCCGTCTTCTGGGAGGACATTATAGACGAAAACAGGTTGGAAATTGGAAACGACAACCGGGCCACTCACTACTGCAACAGAGAAAACCATGAAGGCAAGTCGATAATTGATTTAACCTTGGCGAATCGACCAATCACGATGTGGGCAATTCTGGCCGAGAACCACGCCACTGGTTCTGACCACGAGGTTATAGAGTGGGAGGTGGACGTGGACGAGCAAGAGGAGGCAGAGCACGAGCGGGTGGTAGGGTGGAATCTGGCTGCCATGACGGGGGAGGATGAAGAGGCAGCCGAGAAGCTATGGATGGAGTTAGCGAAGGAAAGAGGGCACCTGGATGCCGGATGCACGGAGGACGAAGTTGAGCAGGAGGCCACGTGGTGTCAGGAGGCATTGAGCAAGGTTCTCGACGCCACAGCAAAGAAAGTCAGAATCTGCGCAAAATCGAAGAGGTGGTGGAATTGCGACATCAATGCGAAGAGAATGATGCTCGGGCGAGAAAAGAGAAGAAACGGATGAAACTCGGAGGGGGTAGCCCAAGCGAAAGCAGAACTGCAGAAGTCGATTCGGAAATCCAAGAGCAAAATGTGGAGTGACTACTTGCAGAACCTCCGAGGAGCTGAGATCTGGAGAGCAGCAAAATATGTCGACCCTCGAGCTGGCGCGACAGTGGAGGCTCTGACGGACAAAGAAGGCAAGCAAGCTAATACCGCCATGGAAAAGAAGGAGATGCTGAGGCTGGAGTCTTTCCCTCTAAATGATGACGACCATTACTACGAGCCACCTCCAGCCGGAAGCACGCATATGAGAGTTACTGAGCAAGCAGTCGAGCGGGCCCTATACTCCCAATCAGTAAAGAAAGCGCCAGGCCCAGACAAACTGTCCTTCGGAGCCGTTCGCCTGCTCTGGAAGTGGGATAAAGAGAGAGTCATAGGTTTGGCGAAAGCGGCAATTCGCACAGGACGGCACCCTGCAGTCTGGAAGCGAGCCAGTGGAGTCGTCATTCGCAAGCCCGGCAAGGACGACTACACCAAGCTAAAAGCGTACCGCACGATCTCACTGCTCAGCTGCATGGGAAAAGTCGTTGAGAAGGTAGTTGAGGAACTGCTGTCAGAAGAGGCCGAGCGGAGGGGGCTACTGAGCGATGGACAGTTCGGCAGCAGAAAAGGGCGATCGGCCATCGACGCAGCAGCCATCATGGTCGTCAGAGCGCATGCAGCATGGACAAACGGCGACATAACCGGTGTGCTCCTCATGGATATCAAGGCAGCCTTCCCAAGTGTTGCAAAAGGGAGGCTGGTGAACGCAATGAAGGCCAAGCGTATGGATGGAGACCTCATGTGATGGACGGAGAGCTTCCTCTCAGAAAGAACGGTAGAGATGATAATCGAAGGTAATGCCATGGAGAGACACCCAGTGGAAGCAGGGGTTCCGCAGGGCTCACCTGTGTCACCGATACTCTTTGCAATCTACACCTCAGGATTGATTAAGTGGGTCGAGGAGTATGTCTCAGCCGAAGGACTCTCGTTGGTGGATGACCTCGGCTGGGTGGCGACTGGAAGCGATGTCAATTGGGTCGTCACGACACTTGAGAGATGCGCAGCAAAAAGCATCGAGTGGGCGAGTCAACGAGGGCTGCAGTTTGATACAGCAAAAACGGAGGCGGAACTGTTTACGCACAGACGAGGCCACAAGAAGCACCTTCGGCCGAAGCAGACAGCAAAGATAAGAGTCGGAGACGGCTTTATACGATTCAATCAAGAGGCGACACGCTGGCTGGGTGTCTGGATGGACGCGCACCGAACGTTCAAGGAGCACCACAACTGATGTATAAAGAAAGCCAGAGCAGCCGAAGCCAGACTCCAAACTCTTACAAAGACATACGGGGTCGTTCCAGAGAGCGTGAGAGCTGTCCAAATAGCCTGTGTCCATGCGGTCGCACTATATGGGAGCGAGCTCTGGTTGGATCCCAAAGATGTAGGCAGGTGAGACGACCTTCAACGTCTCCTAAATCGACAAGCCAGATCCATCGTGGGTGCGCTGCCCACGACCCCACGGGGGGCACTGATGAGAGAAGCGGGGCTAACACACGCGCCCGTAATCTTAGACTCCAGACAACAACGATTCACAGCAAGACTGGCAAATGCATGCGGCAGCAAACTAAAGGGGCTGCACGAAGACCCCTCTTCCGGTGCACCGATATGCAGAGTTGTCAAGAAAGAGCATGAGCATGGCCGGACAACCGAAGGAATGAGCTGGCCGGCCCCGGGCAAAGAACCAGTGGTCAAGACCATTATACTGAATGATGACACCACAGCCAAGAGAGCCGCGCAGAAATGGGCAAGAGAGCAGGAAGCCAAAGTTGGAGCGGGAGTCTGGATGTGGTGGACAGATGGATCGCGCTCTGACGATGGCCGAGTGGGAGCCGCTGCAGTGTGTAAACACGGAAACGAATGGAGGACCCGGCGCAGTTATCTAGGCACTGGACGCATGGAGGTCTTTGATGCCGAATTGTGGGCGATCGGACTCGCGCTCGGTGAGACGATCAAGAAGAGAGAACCACTGCAAAGGCATGGAGTGAAGACGGTAGCGATCTTTAGCGACTCACAAGCCGCCATTCGACGAACGGCACATCTGGAGCCGGGCCCTGGACAGCGATCAGCGAGACGGATCAATCGAAGGGCGCGGACCCTCCTCGCCCATGGAATCGCAACGGAGATTCATTGGGTCCCGGAGCACTCCGGCATTGCCGGGAACGAAGAAGCGGACAGCCAGGCGAACTTAGCCCGAGATGCCAATGGAAGCACGGCAATAGAGCGGCCATACACCTCGGCTTCAAATAAAGCTAGACAGATCTCCGAGGGGAGATCAGCAGCCAAGGCACAGTGGGAGGCCGACAAAGGTAGTAAGCACTTCGGCTACAGACTGAAGGGCAAGGCAGGCAGTAAGAGACCAATCCCAATGGCAAGCGCAAAGTCATTAGCAACACGATTCTACCGACTAAAATGCGGGCATGCACCTACCGGAGCTTACCTAAAACGGTTTGGACACCGGGAGGACGACAAGTGCTGGTGGTGCGGCGGGACTGTGGCCCAGACACGGGAGCATCTCCTCCGCCACTGCAGCCGGTGGAAACACCAGCAGCGGGAGCTCTGGTAGAAGGTGGGGAAGGCAACAGGCTGGAAAGCGGGCAGATGTCGGCAGGTACAGATATCTGAGTTGTTTTCCATGGAGATATGTGACAAGGCGGTGATGGACTTCCTGGCGGCCACGGACGTTGGGAAGTTCCCGCCTACGTGAGGCATGGAGGTCGGTGGGGTCTATCTTTTGCTTTTCTTTCGGTATGGGGTTTTTTTGTCAGGAGCGGTCAGTCATTTACATTTCTTTTCTTTTGTCAGCGGGGATGAAGGGTAGTAGGTGGGAGCTCCGCCATCTAACCGGCTCGCCCGGAGGCGGGGGTGATATGGGTCCTGTCATACTCTAGCTAGAGTAAATACAGTATGAATAAACAACAACAACAGAGATGGAAGTGCGGAAGACGGTGCTTGTGAACCACGCCCAGCTGTATATATTCATTCTTGGGGGCCACCGCATTTGACGTCCTAGTAATAAGGTCATTGCAGCCTTCGCCATACGATTTGACGAGGGCGCCGGTCTGCTGGGAGCATCAACAATGTCGGAAGGCTGTTGGCACGGGATTTGGCCCGATGGCTTGTGTGGCTTTTGGCCTAAGGCTGCGGGCATGAGACCGGTGGCTTGCGGCCCCCATGGGCCGCGGCCAGCCCCATGCCGAGGAGTAGGGCTAGCCCCGGCTGTGATGCCCGGCATCAGTCTCCGGATGTGATACTCGGCTTCGCCGAGTATGCCCTCCTTTCCCATATATATTTGCCTGTCTTTCTCTCTCTCTTTGCTCTTTAGACAATCACTTTTGTACGATAGTCAATTCAATATCTCTATTCGTACTCGATTGATCTCAACAAAGGCGTCATCTCGGAAAATTAGTTGGCACGAGCCCCGGTCGATGCTGAATGGGCGAGTATGGAGCAGCGGCGGTAATTAAGGCAGAAGGGGGTCCGCAGGGAAACCCTGAATGACTACTACCGACTCGCCGAGACACGAAGGGAGTACTGGACGACGGGGCTTGGCCTATTATGGCGAACGGTTCCGATCCGGGCTCCTGGATTTTCCCTTCCACCATTTCCATCCTTTCTTTCATCCATTTGGCTAACACAGATAGAGCAGATTCAGAGCCGTACGAATCCGTGCGGGTCTGCAGTTGGGAGATCATCCCCACCGACGTATGACAATTCACAGCGGTGAAGCGCACTTAGAAGCGCCGTATACTTATAAACTACAATCGGAAGCCCGGGAAAGAGATAATGTCCCAGATACGAGAGACGACGGTCCTGCAGAAGGCTACTTTATCGAGTAAAAGAGCTATTGTTGAGACTGGAAATTGGACTTACGAGCGCCGATATGCCTATCCCGGAGATGTTCGGAGATGGATGACAATCAGTCTTTTGACTATTGCGATATACAAGAGGTTATGTGAAATTCCACCCCTTCCAAGACCTTAACTTTCGATGATAAGCTACAAGACTAGCAATTGAAAGCAGATATGCAGCGATACGTACCTGAGGCATTGCCGTACCGAGTACATTCCCGACTACTATTCAAGAGACCAAATCAAGTGCCGTATGGCAGATATTACAATGCCGAATACAATGCCGAAATTGTTCCAAGTTATATTACCGAGAATAGTAACCCGAAGGAGGTTCAGACTCAGACTCGGCGATCCCAGACTACACAACTACGATGGCAACTGACGACTACAAATCGACTTCCGAATAAAACCCTGCCAATCAATATTCCCTATCAAGCCTTGTGAGATTAGTCGTCAGCTGAGCAACGATTTTCAAAGAGGGGGATGACCATATCGGAATCGCAACCCCTACCCCAAGCAATTACCGTACCGGAAGTGCAGGAACGAAGCACCGTGAGATTCATTCATCAATTGAGAAGGATAGTAGCGGCAAATGCACCTGGAGACGAATCCACTAGTGGACTCAGAGAACGACGATAAGTGCACCGAGTCAATTGATGGCAAGCACACCTACAACCGGAGCAGAGCCAGCGAGCGCACCCCACGATTGGAGACAATAAGTGCACGCAGCATACGATGGATGTCAAGTGTACCTACATATACAGCGTAGAGATGATAAGTCAAACGAGCCTGACCCACTCCGAACGAGATACCAAATGACTGCAATATGGCTACCGAAGCAGTGCCGAACGACATACCGAATGACTGCGATAAAGCTACCGAATTGGTCCTGAACGAGATTGAATATGACCACCCAACGTACTGAATAGCCTATCGAAAGGCATCACGAGAGACAGTCAAGATAACTACCAAGAGATGATCACCGAGGTCTCACAGTAACGAATATCACTGCCGAAGGACTTCACATAGACATCGAACAAGAGGATTACCGGGAGCGCTACCGTACCAAGCCACTGATCAAGACGCTTACCGAATGGCGTACCGAAGGACCAAGAACTATCGCCGAACGGCATACCGATCTCAATGCCAAACTACCAAATGCCTACCGAGAAACAAACGGATATTCTACCCAAGCTGCCAACCGAGATGGCACAGAGAATTCAACCAAGAACTCACCGACGCTATCATCCGAATGACTTTCACCGAGAAGTGGTCCACCGAAACCCTACCAGATGCCGAATGAAGAGATGGCGAGATCGGCATATGCAATGCACAAAGCGGCTTTCCCAGACCAGAAGCGCTCTTGTTACATGGTGAGTATGACCTACCGAGATGTTAACGTGTTAGAGTTGGATTAATGATATGATATGCCACCCACGCCCGATACAATTGGCGTCAATTCTGCCACTCCCGAGTGGTCACCGCGAGTGCTATATGCTATTCACAGTTACGATGCCAGGAGCGGAAGCTCACATTGTTGTCCAACGTCAAGACGAGATCCATGTTATGATCGATTTTCCTTATCTTTCCCTGGCCAAATCCGACGATGCACCAATGAATCCCAATTGCAGAGTAGGAGCCGCCGCAGTGTGCAAGCACGGAGACTGCTGGAAAGCCTTCCGCAGCCACCTAGGCACCGGACGAATGGAGGTCTATGATGCAGAGCTGTGGGTAATCGGACTCGCACTCCGGGAGTCAGTGAGGAAGAGGGGCACACTACAGACAAATGGAGTGACGAGGGTAGCTGTCTTCAGCGACTCGCACCTGCAACTGGGGCCTGGGTATCCTCTGCCTAGGTGGATTAACCGGAGCGCGAGGACTCTTCGCGAAGCCGGCATACAGACAGAAATCCACTGGGTCCCATGTGACCCGGGCATCCCCAGAAATGAGGAAGCAGACTGCCAAGCGAATCCAGCGAGAGAGGGCCGCTGATCAGGGACAGTGCGAGAGTGAGTATACACCTCGGTGGGGAACAGGACAAGAAGAATCTTAGAAGCAAAGACGGCAGCGAAGGCTCAAAGAGAGGCCGACACATGTTGGAAACATTCCAGCTGCCGACTAAAAGGCAAAGCTGGGAGCAAGAGACGCATCCCAATGAATACTGAGAAATCACTGGCAACCAGGTTCTACTGACTGAAATCTGGACAGGTGCTAGTCGGAACGTACCTAAAACAGTTCGCACACCAAGAACATGACAAATACTGGTGCTGTGGTGGCGGCAGGACAGTAGCTGAGAGATGGGATCATCTCTTCCGCCACTGCAGCCGATGCAGAGACCAGTGGAAGACGCTCTGAAAAGAGGTGGGGAAAGCAACAGGATGGAGAGCAGGCAGACACCGACACGTACAAATCTCTGAGCTGCTCTCCATGGAGAATTGCAATCGGGCGGTGTTGGACTTCCTGATAGCTACCGATAGGGGGAAGTTCCTGCCAAAAGGTGTGGAGGAGGAGGAGGAGTAAGAGCCGCGGGCTCTCCCTGATTTCATCACACTTTCTATGTAGTTTATATTGATCATTAGGTGGTTTGCTTTTCTTTGATTTGTCAGAAGGGGACGGCAGTTAGTAGGAGTGGAGCTCCACCATCTTGCTGGCTAGCCCGGAGGCGGAGGGGAGTTGTTGTTTTGTAGTTTAATCATACAGTATTGACTCTAATTAGAGTTTACCAGGACCCTGATATCCCCTCTGCCACTAGGTGAGCCAGCTACATGGTGGAGCTCCCCCCCGTTAACCTTTGTCCCCGCTGACAAATGCAAGATAAGAGAAAGACAGAAAGAAAGACAGAAAGAAAGAGAGAACGAATGGTATAACCCCATTGCCGCCACAGCCGCTCCTGAGCCTCAAGCCCTGAGCTTGGTCTATACCACTACTTCATTTGGGTGGGAACTTCCCAAAATCAGTGGCCGCAAGGAAGTCCATCACCGGTTGGTCGCACTATTCCATGGATAAAAGCTGAGAGATAAGCACGTGCTGGTATCTGCCGGCCTTCCATCCGGTTGCCTTTTGCACGGACTTCCATAATTCTCTCTTGTGGTCTCTCCACCGGCTGTAGTGGCAGAAACGGTGCTACCGCATCTGGGACACTATCCCTCCCCTCCAGCAGCACATGTTGTCCTATTGGTTGCTGAACCGGCTTAGGCCGACTCCAGTGGGCAGAGGCACGTACTGTAGTCAGTAGAACCTGGCAGGCAGCGGCTTTACGCTTGACACTGGGACTGGTCTTTCGGTCCCCACCTTGCCCTTCCATCTGCAGCTGAACTGCTTGCTGCTCTTGTCAGCCTACCACTCCAACTTAGCTGCAGATGATCCAGCTCAGGTTCGTCTAGCCCTATTCGAGGCTGAGGTGTAAGGCCGTTCTATCACTGACAATCCGCATGCATCTCGGGCCAACTTCGCCCAACGGTCTGGTTCTTCGTTTGCGGGGATGTGAGTGTGTCCCGCCACCCAATGGATCTTGGTTGAAATACTGTGGGCGCGGAGAATCCGCACCCTTTGGTTGATCTGCCTTGCCAGTTGCAGTCCTGGGCTCAGCTCCAGGTGTGCCACTCATCGAATTGCGGCCTGTGAGTCGTGAAAGACTACCACCGTCTTGACTCAATACGTCTGCAAGGTATCTCTCTTCTCAATCGCTACATCGAGTACGAGTCCAATCGCCCATAGTTCTTCACCCAAGACCTCCATCCGTCTGGTCCCCTTAATGCTGTGGCATCACCTCTATTCATTTCCATGTTTACACACTGCTGCACCTCCCTCTCAGCCATTGCCTGAGCACGATCCATGTGTCCACCACATCCACACCCCGTCTCCAATTTGCGCTTCATTACCTCTGGCCTATTGCTGGGTGGCGCTTTTGGATCTGGTGGTGTCATCCAGTATAGTGGACCTCATCACTGGGTCTTCGCCCGGGGTCGGGCACTCCATGCCTTTAGTTGACACATCTTGCTCATGCTCTTGCTGGTCTACTCTGTATATCGGTACCCCTGAAGAGGGGTTTTTGTTTAGCTACTTTAGCTTCAGCGGCATGCATTTTCAAGTCTTGCTGTGAATCGCTGTTGTCTGGAGTCGGCGATTTCCGGCGCTGGTATAATCCCTGGCTCTCGCATCATTGCACCTCGGAGGGTCATGGGTATCGCACCCAGAATCTATCTGGCTTGTCGATTGAGAAGGAGTTGGAGGTCGCCTCGCATGCCTGATTTCCTGGGATCCCACCAGAGCTCGCTCCCATACAGTCCGACATCTTGGACGCACACCACCAAGAGGGCCCAATCACTCTCAGGATCAACACCATGTGTCTTGGTAATAGTTAGGAGTCTGGCTTCTGCTGCCCTGGCTGTCTGAATGCAACAGTTGTAGTCCTGCTTGAGCGTCTGATATGCGTCCATCCAGATGTCTAGCCAGTGTGTTGTCTCTGGATTGAATTGTATGGACCCATTTCCGACTCCTATCTTTGATATCTGTTTTGGCTGGAGGTGTTTCGGGTGTCCCTGTCTGGGTGTGAATAGCGCAACCTCTGTATATGCAGTGTAGCACTGTAGCCCTCCTCTACCACCCTAGTCGAAGCTCTCGGCTGCGCATCTCTCAGGTATCAAGACGATATGGTTGTCATTTCCTCGGGTCGGCACTAAGACGAGGTCGTCTACAAGAGACAACACCTCGGCTTCGGATACATACTCGTCAACCCCTTGATTAGTCCTGAGGTGTAAATCGCAAAGAGGATGAGTGACACCAGTGAGCCTTGTGGGACCCCTGCCTGCACTAGGTGTTTTTCCATGTGGTTGCCCTCGATTATCATCTCCATCATTATTTTCCACCAAAAGCTCTCTGTCAATTGTGTCAGGTCTCCATGCATTTGCCTGATGTTCATCAGGTTGACTAGTCTTCTTCTTCCCACGCTCGGGAAGGCTACCTTAATGTCCATGAGAAGCATGCCTGTTATGTGGCCGTTTGTCAAAGCTGCATGAGCTCTGTCAACCATGATGCCTGCTGTATCCATGGCTGAAAGTTCTTTCCTGCTTCCGATTTGTCTGTCGCTCAGCCGCTCTGCGGCTACTTTCTCCACGACTTTCCGCATGCAGCTAAGCAGCGATCTGGAGCAGTAGGCCTTCAGCTTTGTATAGTCTTCTTGGCCAGGCATGTGAATGGCAACGCCGCTGGCCCACTTCCATACCACTGGGTGTATTCCCATCAGAATTGCCTCCCTCGTCAGCCTCATGATCCGCTCTTTCTCCCACTTCCAGATCAGCTATATGGCGCCAAAAGACAGCTTGACTGTTCCCGGTGCTTTCTTGACTGACTGAGAATATAATGCTCGCTCGACTGCTTCCACAGGGGCGTCACTGTCTGCCCTTCCTACTCGAGGTAGTTTTTAGTACTTGTCGCCATCCCTCGGGAGAAATGATTCATGCCTTAGCATCTCCTCCTTCCTCAATGATATGTTTACTTGCTTGCCTTCTCTCTCGGTTAAGGCCTCCACAGTCATTTCTGGTGGAGGGTTCGCGTATCATGCCACTATCCACACCGCGGCTCCCTTAATATTTTGCAAGTAATTGCTCCACATTTGTCTCTTGGACTGCCAGATAGACATCAGTAGTGCAGCCTTTACCTGGTCGGCCTCTGCCGAGTTTCATCTCCTCCTTCTCTCTCTCCCGATTTTTCTTCTTCTTTCCTTGATGTTGATGTTCCACCACCTGTTTGATCCGGCGCAAATACTGATTATCTTTGCTGTGGCATCGAGAATACTGCTCATTGCTTCCTGACACCATGTGGCCTCCTGCTCCACCTCATTCTCTGTGTACTCTAAATCTAGTTGAGCTCTCCCTGTGGGTAAAGAGACTCTTTCGTACGTGTAGAAGTGAATGTTATTGGTGATGTAGCCGAAGTCGTGCTAAAGCTAACTACGCGAGTGACCGTAGAGCCGCACTCTAACATGACCACCTGCATCACAACCTTCCCCAATCATCTTCGAGAAACCTCTCGAAGAAACAAAACACACTAATCAAAAACCAAACATGCCTCCGCGACGTCTCTCGACCAGCCAAACAAAAGAAAACAATGGAGGTTCTCGTCTCGCCGCCACAACTGAGAAACAAACAAACAAACAAACAAACAAACAAACAAAATGCTTACTCCAAAAAACGCAAATGAAACTTGCATCTCACGCCTTCTTCAATCTCGCTTTCCTTTTCCCTTTGGCGCCTCGCCTATTTCCTTCCAATACTGCTTCACCGTCTCTTTTGCTTTTGCCATATTCTCCTCTGGCTCCATGTATTATCCTTCTCGTTCCATCCTTCCCATTTCACTTCATATTCCCAACCGGTTCCATCAGAGCTTGCCCAGTGATTTGTGATTGATTCGACAACATAACTTGTGCCAGCGCGGCTTGTCCGTACCGGCGGAAGTGGCGGACGCCAGGCGACTCTAGAATTGTCTGTGTGGTCAACTCTGAGCCTGCTGACGTTAACAGTATAATGGATCATCATGTCGTTTGGAAGATCTAATTCCATGGCGTTCCCGCGTAGTCGGAGAATATCATATGGCCCAATGTAATGATGTACCAGTGTGTGGCGTGTTGGGTTAACCTTGCATATGTCATTGGCAAATCCTTTGTATCTAGAAATACCTTCGCACCGGCGGTGATGGCGGGGTCGATTGGGCGTCGTGATTTATTTACTTTGGCCGTCTGTTCATCTTGGGCATCGCGGAGCACATCCCGAGCGACTCCCGAAAATACGCTGTAATCGTTCGACGAATTCTCGGCCTTGTAGGGTTTTCGCCGATTCATTAGTCTGTGGCCCTTGGAGGTCTGCAATTAAGTGTAGCCGGCAAGGCGGCTCATAACCAAGGTCGAGTTCGAAAGGCGTGTGCTTTATCGAACGTGTATGGAAGAATTATGAGCATACTCGCTAGTGGAAGGTAGTCATCTCAATTGGCTTGATCATGAGTTGCGAAGCCTGCAAATAAGTACGACCGTTTTTTGAGTTCTCAGAGAGACCATCCGTTTCTGGATGGAACGCCGTTGACATGAGCAGCTTTGTCTGCAGCATCCTTGCAACCTCTCTCCAGTAGTCTGCTGTGAGCGTACATCGCGGTCCGATACAACTCCAGTTGCACTCGGTGCAAGGACAATGTCGTCGATGAATAGGTCGCAAAGGCCGGCGTGTCGATGTTTTCTTACAGCTCGCCAATGTGCTCCCTTTGTCATGTGGTCGACAAACGTTACAATGCAGTTGTGGCCATTTGCTGAAATCGCAGGTCAGTGATAAGTGATGCCGATTCTTTGCCAACCGCCTTTAGCTATAGGAAGTGGTCGCAGGAGGCCCATGGTTTCCGCTCGGTGGTTGGTTCGATGGCATAAATCGCAGCCCGCAATATATTGCTGTTATTTCGCACATTTTCTTCCAGAAATATCTGGCATTCATGCCAGTATGTTTCGATCTGCGCCAAGTGTCTCCCGCTGGCGTGTCGTGGGCCTATGGAGAATTGTCGCCTCATCGTCGTTGAAATACATAGCCGTCCCCGCTTTAGCATTCCTCCCTGACTGTCCTTCTTCCTCCTTCTCATTTGCCATTGTTTCTTCTATCCCCCTCTTCCTTGCCCTATTTCTCTCCATCCTTCTGCCTTGCCCTTACGTTTTTTTCTGCCCTCCTTCTTTTTCTTTCTTTTTCCTTGTTTCTATTTCTTCTTCTCCGTTCTTCTTCCTTGCCCTTGCTTCTTTTCCACCACTTTCTTTTCTAAGTCATCACGTAACCACAGTAGTCCATTCACTTCAAATAGAACCGTTGTGCTGACACCCATAATTTGCGCTCCTTCATCAATGCGGTGGGCGGTGGGGGGCACTGATTCGGGTTGGCCAAAAAATGTACGATAGGCCCGAACCATTCGTCCTGAATTGTGCCCGTCTTGATATCATCGATCCATCCTCCGGCCGCTGTAACTTCCAGTGCCATTAGATCACAACGGTCCCGTCAGAAATCCGGACGGGGAGATAACGCATCCGCGACCTGATTCTTGATACCCGCGATGTGCTTGACTTCCCAGTCAAATCTCTGGAGAACCTACAGGATATCCATTTGACGAACGGTGAGGTGTGGTTGTGTTAGGATCCAACGCAAGGTCGCGTTGTCTGTGTGTACCAAAAATAGCTGCTCGCCCCCATGTAGGTTGAACTTCCAGTATAATATCGTGTCTCGGATGCCCAAAAGTTCTCTGTCATACGCGGGGTATCGCGTTTCTGCATCGTGTAATTTATGGCTGAAATAACCCAATACCCTCTCCGCCTTGTCTTTTACCTGGGAGAGCACCGCGCCCAGCGCTTATTGGCTAGCATCGATTTGCAGGCAATATTTCGCTTTGGGATCTGGTAGAGCAAGGACTGGGACAGTGCAGAGTGCCTTCTTGAGTGTGTCGAAAGCATGTTGGCATTCCTTGTCCCAGGCGAATGGAGAGCGCATGATATTCATCGGCTCTCCACGTCCCCGCCTAACGTCTCCTTTACATTTCGGAGGGGTTGCAATGGCGTACAACGGTATGGCGATGTGAGCGTAGTGTGCGATGAATGTTCTATAGTAACTGGTGAGGCCCAGGAAGCCTCTGACGTCCTTACTGTTTTCAGGTAGGGGCCAATCCATAACTGCACGGGTTTTATGTTCTTGGGCGTGGATGCCGTCCTTGTCATATCAAAGCCACAGAAGTCGACTTTCTGACGTGCCCAGGCGCATTTTGCCCGTTTGGCCTGGAGACCATGTTCCGCCAGCAAGGTCAGCACTTCTCGGACATGTACCATGTGTTCCGCTAGGGTGCGACTGTGAATCATAATATCGTCAAGGTATACGACGATGAACTTTCGTTTCATTGGCTCTAGAATGCCGTTCATCATGCGCATGACCAGACACGGTGCGTTCGCAAGGCCAAACGGAAGGATTTGACACTCGTAGAAGCGAAATTTCTTGGTGAAGGCCGTCTTTTGTCTATCGGCTGTTGCGATGTGAATTTGATGATAACCAGCTGCCAAGTCCAATTTGGTGAACCAGCACAAGCAATGCATGGAGTTGAGTAAATCTTCAATGTATGGGAGATGATAACGGTCCTTGACGGTTATGGCATTTACTGTGCGATAATTGATGCACATACGCAACGTACGGTCAGATTTTGGCACGAATCATACTGGTGAGCCGACATTGCTTCGAGAGGGCTGAATCCAACCTGAGCGAATTGACTTGTCTACCTGCCTCCGATGCTCCTCTTCTTCGCGCGGAGAGATGCGATATGGTGAGCGGAACGGTATTTTGCCATTTGGGTCCATTTTAATTTCGAAATCAGCCTGCCTTCTATTCTGCGAATTTGCATAAGTTGGCTCGCCAAAGAGGCTCTGGAATTCTCTCAACATTTCTTGAAACACTCCTGGTGGCCCGTCCGTGGGATTGGTGTCGCCATCCCGACGTTGGTGCACGTTGATCAAAAAGGCCCGTTGCAACAGGCGGGCCGATACGTTTTTGAGTTCCGTCTTCCGTATGATGTGGATGCCCATGAATTTGGCCTGCTCCACTATACTTTCATCGACATCCAAGGGGCGTAAGCCAGGTAGGTTGTGAACTCGGCCATGCTCTCTTTCCTCCCAGAGGTTATCAGCGATCCACATCTCGTTGCTGTCATGGTTGATGTGATAACACCTATTTATGTCGCGCATCAATCTTTTGCCTAGCACAATATCAGAGCCTTTGACATCATAGACCGTAAATTCTGCCTCGTAGACGTATGACGAACCAAGTCGTAGTTTCAATTTGACTCGTTGGCGTTTCTCTATGCCATCCTCTGCATTGACATTGGCGTTCTCCACATTCATCCATCCCGCATCTTGTGTATTTAGGGCGGCTCCTTGACATCTCAGATCATCAAGGAACTTCCGACCGACATAGTTCTCTGATGCACCATCGTCCTTCACAACTCTTGCTTTCTTGCTGCTCCACCATTCCCGCTCTGTTTGGTGGTGTACTTTGCCATTGAACCTTAGCAGATCGACCACTGCGTCGTCCAGATTACTGACTTTCAAGTGGTGGTAACGGGTGAAAAATTTGAATTGACTATCTGGCACATGCTTGCCACCCTTTTTTGACGATATCGTACATGATGGTGTTTTTACAGGAGGCACAGCCGTAGCTACTGACCTCCTTTAACTTTTCCCGTCTCAGCATCCGAATCTGAAAGACTCTCAAACTCACTTTCCGCCCCACTGTCCGACTCCTGCTTGACTTCCTTCTCCTTGGCGAGCCTACCACTCTCATTTCGACTGGTCGGCGCACATCCCTGTTTCTTGTCCTTGCGCGGGCGGCCAGACGTAGCTATCGGAGCATCTTTGCTGACCAAAGCTTGCTCGAGTAACTTCTTCAACAGGTCGCGGGTTGGGCAGTTGCGAGAGATATGGCCCATGTGACCGCAGTTATAACAGGTTAAACCGTCGTCTTTGGCCATGCCAGTTGTGCCAGTTGTATCGCTTTTCTTGGATTCCATTTTTTTGGCTGAGGCTTTCGTAGTTGTACTAGTGTGCGCGTTGGAGCCACTTGCAGGTTGAGATTTGTTGAGGGACGTGTCCAATGTAGCAAGATGCTCCATGCGCTGCCCCAAGGGTCGGAGTCCTATCGCGCATGCCAATATACCCAACTAAATCTTTTTAAACTCCCTGGTTGCCCTTTGCAATCTTGTATCAATAAGCTTCGTATAACATTTCGGCTGACATCGGCTGGTGTGGGTCCAACTCCAAACGGAGGCGACGGAAATGCTCGTTAAACTCTGTGACGCATTCTCCCTTCTTCAGGCTCAGCTGTAGCCCATTCGCGTTTGACCAGACCCAAGGCGTTGGACGGAATATACTTAGCTTTCAACTCCGTGCAAAAAGTGGACCATTCGATAGGGGTACTTATTGGGAAACAATGCATGGCCCAGGTTGCTGGGCGGCCTTTCAGCTGTAGCACTGCTTGCTCTTCCCAACCCGTAGTGCCGACCCATCCGATGGCTTGCGCTGCATTCTTGAAGTGTCGTTCCACAGCGAACAGGAATGTAGTGACATCATCCAGGGTATGTTTGCCATCATACGTCAGAACGTTAGGCGATTTGCGGGAGAAGCCACGGCTTCCTGACAGGTCAGGGGTCGGTTCGAAGGAGCCACGGTTTCCAGATAAGGGTGGGGTCTGTTCGGAGAAGACGTTGGGTGCCGGAGTCGCATTTACTTGGTTAGTCGTAACTCGTTGAATGACTGGCTCGAAATCTATCAACTCGGATTCAAGCTCGCTTTTCTCGGAGGAGAGACTTTTGACTTGGTGCAGCGGCATATCTTTTTCTAGCCGGAGCTGTGCGATGGCGGTGTGGTCGACAGTGTGTTCCGGTTCTGACTTGCACTGTGTGAGCCACCTCTCCAATTTGGCAGTGCGACGCTTGTCGATCCGGAGCTTCTCCTCCAACTCGTTTATTTCTTTGTGAGGTGCCGCTAACTCCTTGTTCGGTCCTTCAACAGGTTCAGCAGCCTCCAATTCATTGACTTTAGCGGCTAAGGTATCGTTGAGTTCGCAAACCTTGGAGGATTGTTCGGCTTGTTTGACACTTTCCGATAGGCCAGCATCGATGATTTCTAACTGGACTACCTCCGTAGCCTTGATCCAGTTGATTGCTTCATCAGACGAGTGCCCTGGGCCGTCGTCGATGATTTTCTTTCGTTCCGTAACGTATTCTGCCATGCGAAGTTCTGCCGGTTCGAAGCCCACGGTGGCCAATGTAGCGAACTTGCCGCTCAACCTAATTGACTCGGCTTGGTCGATTTTGTCCTTAAAACTGACATCCTGCATGTCGTGTGTGTCGTACGTAGCAGGAATGGTCACGAAGTCCGAGGACGCAAGCGAAGCATCCGAGCGGCCAGCGTTCCACTGGTTCGAGGGCAAACCGGGTGAATCAACCATCGTACGTTGTTTTCGATCACTTCTGATGCTTATGAGGCCGTCAGAAGTCGAGTGTTGCTACCAATGTGGGTAAAGAGACTCTTTCGTAAGTGTAGATGTGAATGTTATTGGTGATGCAGCCGAAGTCGCGCTAAAGCTAACTACGCAAGTGACCCGCAGAGCTGCACCCTAACATGACCACCTGCACTCCCCTTCGCCAATTCGATCCATAGCTTCTCCACTGCTTTCGTGACCTTCTCCATCATTACAGCTGGACTCCACCCTACTATCCTCTCATGATCCGCCTTCTCCACCCTGTCTATACCCACCTCCCATTATATCATATCATGGGCGGATCCAGTGGCATGGTATTCGGCAAATATGGTCCACTGTAATATTGGGTGATGTGCCAACATCAGAGCGATGACCAAGTCGCCTTCCTGGTTCTCTTATGTCCAATGGTGGGTCGGTCTGCCGTCATTTCCAATTTCCAGTCCATACTTGTCAACCACGTCTTCCCACAATGCTGCATTCGACTGCACTTGGGATCTTGGGTCCCATCGTTTGCTGTGGGCATTGCAGGGTTCTGCAAGGAGAGTGCCGTCCTGCCGAATGATTATCTGCCAGTTCCGCTTTCTGGTTGGTCACTGTGCCTCACCCAACTGCACGTCTTGTTGATCGTAAAGAGTGACAATCCTTGTTATCTGTCAACTCTTGTCCTGATGTCAGTAGGAATAACATGATCGTTGGCACCTCTGCTTAAATCTGTCCGCTAATCAACCACCAGGCCACTGGTCTTCCGTCTTGCTGTCAAAAAGCTTTTTCCTTGGCTTATTGTGTATGCTGAATGGCTGATCACAATATCTCCTCTTTCTCTGGGTGGCTATTGGAAGCAAACTATATCTGCCGTGTGTTCAACTCCCATCTCCAGTGCCGCAATGGTCCATTCGCATGATGTTGCACAGTTGTGCTGGACCACACAAATATTTGTAGGCAGGGCTCCTGCTTCAGTCACAGTTTCGGTATCAGCCGTGATCCTGGTCGCAGTCTCAACCTCGCTGATTGTGGCTTTTCTAGCCTCCCCTGCTCCCTCCGCTTTGTCATCAAAATCCGCCATCTCCTCTTCATCTGCCCTCCTTCCACCACCCCCTGGTTCCTAGGGCCGAGCACCACTCTGTTGAAGCCCATTGCTGTTGCCCCGTCCCGAGCTTCACTCTTGGACACTGGTCCTGCAAAAACTATTTGTCTGCTCTGCCACATCACTTCGATGGCTTGGGTCTTCTTCACGCATCTGCTGCTGAACTCGATATGATTTCTTTTGGGATTAGGGCACTTCTCCCACGTGTGGCCGCAGAGCGACCCCTGTTTTGCAGTGCATCCTACCACATTGGATTTCTAGTCGCGTGTCTGAAAATGGCCTGAGCAGTAGCCACACTTGGGGTTGCTGCCACACTTACTCTCGATGTGGCCCCATCCACAGCAGAGCTCACACCTGATGTCATTTCCCTCGTTAGTGTACGTTTTGACTCGGTACCACCCTTCTGCGGCCTGGATACCTTCTTTACTTGTGCTCTGTGGCACTTTGCTCCACTTTACGACAAAAACTACAGATGACCCAGCAATTTGTCCGTTCTGCCTCCTCTGCCTGATGCTACACAGGTTTTGGAGCCAACTCAGGTGGGTGGGGATCACTATATCCTCATTCTCCACTTCGAATTGTTCTCCCATCATCTGCAGCCCTTCTGAGCCTTTCCCCATATATCATACGAAAGGGACTGCATGGATCAACAACCATTCTAAGAACTCACTCTCTTCAACGTCCAAGACTCCTTTGTTTACCGTCCTTGCTAGTGCGATGATGATCTCCCAATCCTGCAGAGCCATCTCGGCTGTCACTTTCGAGTGCATGATTGTAGTAATCGTGCCCTTCGCATTTCTGTTGGTGTTACTGATCCTAATGTAGGCCGGTGCCTTCCGCTGGAAGAGCACTCTGTTTATCACTGAAGGGATCACCTGGTCCGTTTTATTGGATAGTGGTACACACTCGTCTCTTCTTGATATCGGGCATCGCTCTGCTATGCTTGATCCAGCACTTGGGGCAGGGCCCGGGCATGATTCTGGGCCAGCGGGTGCCCTCTGACTGTGGACTCCAGGTGGGATGATCTCCCATTGTGTATGTAACGGGCGCGATCTGGCGCAGGTGATGTGGATGTTGCTAGGCTATAATCGTGGTGCGAATCGAGGGACAAAGGGAATCACAACACTCAAGATGTTTTTCCAAAGTCATACTATTGCTTGGCTATACAAGAGAACGAGTAAAGAGAGAAGAAAACGAAATCCTCTAACGGCAAACAACCTCTCTTTATATACACTTCGGCCACCGCCCGCGAACAATTCCCCATACTCCAAAGTACCATCCGAATCTTCGTTCATGACCTTACACACCATCTCCGAACGTCTTATCAAAACACTCACGCCACAATGTTTGATGTCACAACACTTCTTCCTACGTCCTCATTTCATGCTTATCTTTACACATTATTCCCACACCATTACCACTTCCTTGCATTCCTCTAGAACCTATATTCCCACTTCACCAAATCAGTGACTTCTTTTGCCCTGGTTCCTGCACATCTTGCCCCGTGCCTGAACGAACATCGCCTATCATATACCATCCTTCCTGGGCCCCAACAGTATCCACCTCCTAGCTTCTAGGTTCTCCAAGAACCATCCCCAAGGGTCCGGGTTTCCAAGGGTACTTCTCATGGAATACATCGAGGGCCTGGAGTCCATTAATATCTCTGGCTGGTTCCCAACTTATTTGATCATACCCTGTCCACTGGACGAGATACTGTGACTGATTCTGATACAAACGGGAATCTTCCACCTGTTCCACCTGATCCTCCTGATCACCATCCACTTCTACTGGGGGGGGTGGCGTAACGTTTTGTCCTGGTAACAGATCATCCCCAACAGGATCCAGCAGCGAAAGGTGATATACTGGATGATGTTGTAGACCGCTAGGTAGATCGAGATCATAGGCATACGGGGACATCCTTCACTTTACTGTATATGGCCCCAGTCGTTTCCTATCCAACTCAGGAGATGGCCTCGTTGTTCGTATATGGCAGGCGTCCAGCCATACCTTGGCCCCTCCTGGATTTGAGGTGCTGGGAGCTATCTTTTATTGGCTCTCTCTTGCATAATATCCTGGCTCCACCGCATCTCTACTCGGCGGTGCTCATGTATTTGTTGCATTATTGCTTGTACGGCATCGGCATCAGTCATTCGGGAGACTTTTGGTTCACTGGTCATTTCCTCGAAGGTCATCCGGGGATCTGTCTCTAAAACCGCCAAGAGCGCAAAACACATGGTGGTTTCGGACACCGCGTTATTTGCTGCAAACTGTGCTAAAGGCAGCCACTGTACCCAATTGTCCTGCTGATGGCTGGTATATATCTAGAGGTATTGTTCCATACTCGCATTCATCCTCTCTGTTTGTCCAGCAGTCTGGGGGTGGAACACTGTTGATAGTCGTCGATTAATACCCAGCCGTTTTCACAACCTTTTCCAGAATATGGCGGTGAACTGTGGTCCTCTATTGGATATGATTGTCCCTGGTAATCCATGCAATCTTTCTACTTCCTTCAGGAATATCGCCGCTAGTCCTCGGGTATCAACAGTTGTTTTACTGGGTATAAAATGTCTCATTTTTGATTGTCGATCCACTACTACCCAAATAGCATCATACCCTTCACACTCCGGTAACCCAGTTACAAAATCCAGTCATATATCCTGCTAGGGTTTCTCTGGTACAGGGCGGGGTCGTAACACTCCAAAACTGGCGTTCGTACATGTCCGTGACATCTGGCATTCGGAGAAGTTTTGTACATAACGATCCACTTGCTTCCTCATCGTTTTCCAATAGTATTGTCGGTTGCGTCTTCCCAGGTGTCCTGCTAACGGGGTATTGTGATGTTCCCTCATCAAGCATGTCTGTAACTCCGGGTCCTCCGGTACGTACTTCTTCCCCCTGTAAAGCAACTGCCCCATTTCTTCTGAACATTCCTCTACTGTAATTGCGTTCATCGGGGTATCCTGTCCCACTGCCTCGAGTATCCACTCTGCACGATCGTCCTGTCCCAAGCCCTCTTCGAGCTGTTTGTGGACTGAGCCTCCCCTCTTTAGTTCCGTTATGAGAATTCTTAACTGTTCCGGAAGATTTTCTGGTTTCAGTACCACTTGTTCCATTGTTTTTAATCTTTCATCCCCCCCCTCGGGTACGTCTCCAGGCCTTCATGTCAGCGCATCCGCTTTCCCATTGGATGTCATAGGTCAGTAAAGAATCTCATAATCGAACCTCGATAGGAACTGGGCCCATCTAGCCCGTCAGCGATTCAGGAGTTATTTAGACATAAAATATTCGAGATTCTTATGATCGGTTATAAGATGTAGCCTTTGTTCTGCCCCTTCACACTCCGGTCTCCATTCTTCGAAGGCTTTGATAACTGCCATCAGCTCTTTATCCTAAATATCGTAATTACACTCCGCTGGTCAATGCTTCTTTGAGTAGAATTCCACCGAATGTACCACTCCATCGTCATCCCTTTGCGACATTTCTCCTGCGGAGACGTAATCCGACACATCAGTCTTGATAATAACCTCCCTGCTGTGGTCGAAATGCAGGAGAGTGGGAGAGTGGGTGCAGTAGTAAACCTAAGGACCATTTCTTCAAAGGCATTCTGTTAATCTTCCAACCATTCGAAGGGGACATCTTTCTTAGTTAATCCCATCAGGGATTCTGCTATATCTGAATATCCCATAATCAATCTTCGTTAATAATTGCAAAATCCTAAGAACTGTTGGACATCAAATATGTTATTAAGTCATCTGTTCGCGGTCTTCTTTTCTCGTGACCAATTTTGCACTGTATCTACCTTATTTGAATCCATGGACACTCCCTTCGGTGATATAATCAGTTCCAAATACTTAACAGTTTCTTGATGGAACTGGCATTGTTCTGGTTTTAGGTAGAGTCCTGCCTTCAATAAGCGTTCCATAACCCATGTAACATGTTGCTCATGTTCCTCAGCAGAATTGCTATATATTATGATATCATCCAAATGAGCGGAGGCAAAACGATCCAAAGCTTCTCAGATAGTATCGTTAATATATACCTGGAAATCCTCTGGTGCATTGGTGGTCCAAAACTGCATTACGAATGGTTCAAACAATCCATACCTTGTGCGGAAGGCTAATCTATGTTTGTCTCCTTTCTTTATCCGTACCAGGTTGTATGCCCCTCTCACATCTAGCTTGGTTTAGATTTTTACTCCCGCGAACAAATCTAAAGTTTCCTGAATCCGGGGTAGTGGATACCGATTCTTAATTGTTTTGCTATTAATATCGCGGTAATGAATGCAACAATGGAGTCCACCATCTGAGTTCTTTGTGAACAAGCATGGTGCCGTATATGGTGAGGACAATTGTCATATGAACCATTTTGTCATATTATGTTCAAACTATTCGATCATCGCCACCAACTCCTCCTACGACAGTTTTTAAAGGGGCCCCAACAATGGTACCTCACCTTCCATCAGGCGAACCTGGTGATCAACATTTGATCGATGCGGTGGCAGGCTGTGGGCCAACACATTATTACACAATGGGAGGAATTCTTGATATGGTTTCAGTATGACTTCCTCCAAGGGATTCTCTTTGAAGTCTTTTACTTCGATGGCCTTATTACTCTCGTACAGAGACGCCCTAAAGATGGTCAATCTCCTACATTTAACCGTTCAGAAAACAGAAGCACCATTTAACATAACTATATTACCCCGAAAAGCTATTGGCTTCCGAATATCTGCCATCCATAACTTTTTCCTTTCATAGATTGGTTCCGGTGGTCCCTCCGAGACCCCTTGAACCGTGATGGGGGTGTCTTGACAGTGAGTCGTACAATACTGTGAGCTGAAAGTGACTGTATTTGAGGCAAATCGAACAGCCACATCATGTAACCTCAGCCATGGGATCCCGAGGACAATAGGATAATGTCCTAACTTTGTAACGACAATGGGAATCTGTTCTTTATGATGTTGTTTTCCCATCTCTACTTTCGCCATGTGGGTGATATATCCTGATTCGATTGTTCTTCCATCGTTAACTTCCACCTGTCTTCTCTCATTAGTTCCTGTAGTGGAACCTGATGTTGAGAAGCAAAATCTTAATCCATAAATGCGATTCCCGTAGCCCCGCCGTCTATCCACGCATGTGTTTGTATCACTTGGTCCCAAATGGTCAGGGAACAGGTTATAACCAAATGTTTTCCTTCCATTGACCCTTCCAATACGTCCACCTTGCTAATCGAAAACCGCGAAATTCCAAACATTGTAAAGCATTTGAATCAAAACTTTTGTGGCCAATTAGGGAGTCACCTGTCCCTAATCGACCCGTTCTTTCCCTTTTCCTTCGAATCCTCATTCCCTTCATTCTCCCCGACTTCCGCCCATGCCACTTTGAAGCTCCGGGTCTTCTTTCTTACCACACAATCCACCGCCCTGTGGTTAAACCCACCTCAGTACAAATATCTCCCATCTGCGAACCTTTGTGCCCTTTCCTCATCCGAGGTCCTCCGTCTGCCAGCGCTGAGATCCATAGGCGCTGGTCCCGTATACCCTATCACTGTTCCCGCGGGTGACGTTTCTGGGGCCTTCGGTGGCACCGCTACCCTGGGGGTGGAAGGGGACCCTATCGATCCCCACCACTTATGTTGGACGGCCTTCTCTGCCCGTCGCTGCCGGATCTAGTTGTCCCGTTTGTGGCACAAACTCACAAACGCGGGGAGCTCGTCCGGCATGTCGGTATGTGTGAAGTAGTCCTTCATCTCTTCCTACACTCCTGATCTCAAGGCGTTTCAGAGTGCGGAGGGGTTCCAGTCTAGGTCGCCCGCCATAACTTGAAACTCAGCATAGTACTGAGAGAACTCGCTGTTCTTTTGTTTAATTTCCCGCATGTTCCATTCTGCTGTGGCCACGCGGTCGGGGTGCCCAAAAGCTGCTTCCAGGAGTTGTATTACAGCTGACAAGTTCCCCTGATCAATTTCCCCGTTCTCCCAGATGTGTGGCAGTACCTGGCGCAAGGCCAACCCGCTAAAGCGGTTGAAGGTGTAGCGCATCTTCGACTGTTTGTCAGGATAACTGGCGGGCTTGTGACGGATAACCATCCGGAGCTGTGTTATCCACCCCCTCAAATGCGTTCGATCTGTTCCTGAAAAGTCCGGGGAGTCGGGAAATTTCTGCCCTCTGTCTTCATGGGCGGGGGTAGGTATTGTAGCTGCCCGTGCGGCTAAGAATAGCGTATTGGCTAACTGCGTCCTCAAATTCACGGCCTGCGCAATGGATTCCCTTGCGTCGCTGGTTATGTTGTCTAGCTCCCTCCGAATATCCTCGTCTGTTCCGGCTTCTCTCGGGGTTCTCCTGGATATCTCTAGGTCGTTCCGCAGGGTTTCCAACTGTGCCTTGTAGTCGGTGTGATCGCGTACGAGCGGGGCGGGTCAGGTTTGTGCCCGTAGAATTATGTTCTGATTTCGGAGGTCTGCTATCTCTGCTGGATAGTCGCACACCTGATGTATCTCTCGTACGGGCTGTGAGTACTGTGCCACCCTGTACAGGACCTGCTGTGTCATCATCAGCAGCTCGGTGTTTTCTAGGTCCGTGGTGTCGCCGAGGTTTGTGTCGAGAGTTCAGTTCATGGTTTCCTGGTTTTGTACTGACACAAGGGCCGCTCGGGGTTCTTGTGATCCGGATATTGCAGCGGATAAAGTACATCTACCAGGGCCAGTTACACTGGTCGAGTTCGGAAGGAGTCGGTGTTGGTGATTCAGCGACAATCATGGGGATCTCGAGGGTTTTTGTTGTTGTTGCTGCTGCTTGGGCATGGCCCTCGGTCTTGTGGGTTCCGCGACAATGGTATCCTTCGCACCAGCAAGGAGCATCTATATCGCAGTTATACCTGGAATCGGCTCCCCAATACTTAGTGCAGCTGTTTCCAAACACTGGATTGTCAAGGTGCCATGTATTCCGGCAAGATCAAACCAATTCGTTCAAGAGGTACAGTTACTGTCGTACTTGTGCATTCGAATATGGTGATCGATGATGGTAGTTCTGGATGTTAAATCCGGTAAGCTGCCTGTGGATATTGACGCAATCGTCGCAAATGTGCATCCAGTAATGGTCCGGTCCGAAATATACCCAACCGGCGGAGGAGCAAGGTTCACCACAATACCTTCAACCATTCGAAGGATGCAGGCACATGTATATGTCTTAATTCGTAGCTGCAGTAACCGCAGAGCGAGATATAACTGTCAGTTTCTTCAAAGAAGTACCATCACAAACCGGAGCAAGGGGTCAGGCAATGTTGACATACAATCCACTATCAGGTGCGTTTGTTGAAACCTCGTTCCAATGTAACGGGCGGGATCGGGTGCAGGTGATGTGTATGTTGCTAGGGTATACTCGAGGTGCATATCGAGGGACAAAGACAAGGACAACAGTCAAGATGTTATTCCAAAGTCGTACTATTGATTGGCTATACAAGAGAACCAGTAAAGAGAGAAGAAAAGGAAATCCTCCAAGACTAAACAACCTCTCTTTACATACACTTCGGCCACCGCCCTCGAACCATTCCACATGCTCCAAAGTACCATCCGTATCTTCGTTCATGATCTTACACACCATCTCCCAACATTTTATCAAAACACTCACGCCACAACATCCGACGTCGCAACACTTCTTCCTACGTCCTCATCTCATGCTTATCTATATACATTATTCCCACACCATTGCCGCTTCCTTGCGTTCCTCTAGAACATTTATTCCCACTTCACCAAATGAGTAACTTCGTTTCCCCTCGTTCCTGCACATCTTTCCCCATGCCTGAACGAACATCGCCTATCATATGCCATCCTTCTCGGGCCGTAACAGTGTACCAGACATGGGTACTGACCATGGTTTCAGAGCGAGCTGTGGTTTAGGCTGGAGTTTGAGCTGCAGTTTGGGCTTTGGTTGCAGCTGCAGCTGCTGGCACTCCTCATGTCACGCTTCTCCCATCGTATCTGTATGGTACACGGCCTCAAGCCCTCCACCATCCGACCTTCCAGTCCTTTCTCTTTCTTTCTCTCTCCCCTCTTGCCCTTGTGTTACCCCTTTCATGGTGTTTGCAATCATGTTCATGAGGCCCACCCCCGAAGCTTGTCATCCACATTGTGGGCGTCCCTCTTCTGCTCGCTCTCTTGAATCCACGTGATCATTCCTAGCAACAGTGCCTCCTCGCGGGTTACCCAGGCTTCCAACAGGTTTGCAAGATGTCCAACTGTTCGGTCCAGCTGCATTAGCTCATGTGCTTGATGTTCTAGTCCAGTCATGCAGGATGTGCCTCCGCGGAGAGACCGGTCTAGTCACGGAGTCCCACCCTCAGTGACTGGACTGGTTCATGCGCGGAGTGTACCCCTGCACCCCACCTCCGTGACTGGACTGGTTCATTCGCGGAGCGTATATATACAGTGCTAATTTCACTCAACGTCGTGTTGCAACTGCAATTGCATTGAACACCATCATTTCGGCCATTGCAATGAAGGGTGCTCTCAACCATCGGTTTGGAATACTTGCAGTGAAGTGTATCGCAGTTCCCTTTCCATCCAGAACGTACTTGTATGACCTCAGCAGGGAACTAAAGGCGTGCAGCCTGCCGCAGAGAAAGCATACGATGGCTACCCTTCATGAACGTTTGAATTTGATGAAGAATAGTCGCTGCAAGATGGTCCATATTTTTCTTACGATAGAAACCATGCAGAATACCATATTGACACTACAAGCCATAACGATTGCCATGTTTAACTTCAACCACCCGGCAGAAAATGTACTTGTTGTCTGTTGAACATCTATCCTCGACTGTAATCTTTAGGTATACAAGGATTCATTGAGAGCATGGCCTCCGGAAGTGTCAGCCACCATTCTATTGATTTCATCTCGGTCATCCACGCAAGGATCTTAGTCATCAGTAGTTCATTTGCCTGATCAATAACTCCATCGGTCTGTGGGGTATGAGGCTTGCTGTGGACTACCGGTATACCGTGGTGCTTTACAAAACGGTCGCATGCACCTTTAAACTCTATCCCATTGTAACATTGCAGTACTCCTGGGATTCAAAAGATTCCGATAAAGCCTCCTAAGTGTAACGCAACACTCTCGCTTTCATTCGACTCCATTGGATAGGCAGCCGAGAATTTACTGAAGTGATCCCGTACATGCAAGCACCAATTGAATTTCTAGCCCAAATGACAAAAATCAATCAGATCAATTTGAAGTGGTTCCCAGAGTTCCTTGACAACTATAGCCTCGAGTAGAGCAGCGGTTTTCACAGATCGTGCTTTTGCACATGTTGTGCAGTGATTGAGTAAAAATACGACTTCGTTCTTGGTGATACCACCAGTGAAACGAAGCGGTCAGATCGGTCAGATATGAGGGTTGACCGGGCTGATCTGTGCCAAGGACGACTTCACATAATGCCATCTGGCCAATCTGTGAGCTGACAGATATATATCTACTAGTATCTAGTCGGACTACAGATATTCACAGGTAAATAATGATTTTCGGTGAGTACAATTGCACGGCTAGCCAGAGTTGCGATCTCATGACTTTTTGGCTGCGAATCTAATTTGGAGTTGCTTGAATCGATCTAAGCGGTATCGATTCTTATGCGCGGAGGAATTAATATTCTACAAGAAGTCATCACGAGCTTGAGTACTGAAGGGCTCTTGGCAAGTTGGTGTAGGGTCAGATAAAGGCATAATTATGAAGATAGAGGACGTAGTGGTTAGTGTTGATTGGCAAAGGTAATGTGAGATTCAATATTTGGAAGATACTAATAAAGAATGTAGATGTAAAAAGATCCGATGGCAGAATCAGCGACTTAGTTGCGAACAGACAGAGAGTATTTAGATCATGAGTATCACCGCGGAGGCAGAATCGGCAACTAATATACAGACAGAGTGTATTTAGATCATGAGCATCATCGCAGATATATTTGGCTAGGCATACAATCCTCACTTGCACTAGGCTGAAGGTACATAGTTGCGGTGGGCTGAATCTACATGGTTGTGCTGGGCTGAATGCAATTGCGTTGGTTAAATTCAGCTAGATATGGCCAGCCATACGCACATACATGTGTGAGCATATATGCGTGCAGAGCATTCACCGAGTATACACCCGGTGAATGGACTAGTCCATTCATGGAGGTGGGGTGCAGGGGTACACTTCGCGAATGAACCAGTCCAGTCACTGACGGTGGGACTCCGTGACTGGACTGGTCTCTCCGCGGAGGGACATCCTCCGTGACTGGACTAGAATACTTGATGTCATATGGTCCCCTCCTTGTGGCTCCTCCAGTCGACGGGGGCTGCCTGGGCCTCCGTCCTGCTTCTCCGTGTTCTGTTCAGGTTTCTCTCCATCGGGTAAAATATAGTTGTGCCTGCAATCTCTGTGGTGATAGATATTACAGCTGATGCCATCTTCATCGCCACATCCATAGGCGCGTCACACCTACAATGTCCCACTTCTCCCGTGTCCAGGTCACTCTTCTTGCTTACTCTGAATTTGGTCATCACATCTATGCGGCAGGCCTGTTAGTCCTTATCGGCATTTGCTCGTAGGCTCACGCGTCGCGTCAGTCGCGTTTTTTGCCAAGCCTTTACATGAACCCACCAAGTTGTGTGGATTCTTGTGCGCGCCTTCCTCCCGCAGTCCAAAAGGTGCTGGGAATCTTGTTCCGAGGTCAATTCAACATTAGGAATCGATTGCCGCTGTCCATTTTTTGATTGCTATCGTTGCTGTTGACTTAATGTGCCGTTTTCTTTTCGCCAAGACTTTGGATGGTGATGGTCGCAGGATGTAAGTTGGCGGAGGGGAGTAAGGGGCTGTCATACTCTAAATAGAGTGAATACAGTATGATTAAAACAAAAAAAACAAATGAATCCCAATTCCAATTCGATTACAATTCCGAATCACGATTACACTGCTACTGAGCCACGATGGCAATCGACAATCGACGTCAATTGCGTGTAGTCTTATTTGTAGACACCTAACAGGTAAGTTTCTCTAAGATGGTTATACTTACCAATTCCAAGCGCACTAGCGCAGTCTGAGCTCTGTGCAGTGCTTCCGCATGCACTGTAGAGTATATCTTGCATCCGGTAGTCATCAGTACACGGCATTGACTCGTAGATTCGTCTTGATTCAGTAATCATCTTTCGAAGTCCGCTTCGGTGACCACCCGGTTGACTTCATGGGTACACTGTCGATAGGCGCCTTCATGGGTGGGCTCTCGACACGTGGCTTGAGTTGAGTCTTGGTTGAATTTTCGGTAGACTTCTCGGTCGAGTTCTCTGTGCGTGTCTCGGTAGACTGCCTCCACGTGGGCTTTGGACTTGTCGGTAGGACTTGACTGGTCTGACATGGCGATCTCCCTCTTTTGAAAATTCGTTGCTCCGTCGACGTCTTCTCCATCATATATACGATCGATGATCACCGATGGCTACGACTGATGCCCGCAGCGGAAGCTCCCATTGATGTCAAGTCACGAGCGGAAGCTCTCTACCACCCTGACGATTCCAATAACGACCTACGCCGAGATATATGAGCTACCAGTATGGATGGTCGGCGGAGTATGGGTTCGGAAGTCGAGATATGGAGACGGGATCACTTTGGATGTTTTTTGTTTCTCTCTTCGCTTCTTCTCTTCTTTGGATCTTGGCCCAGTACAAATGGTGTCGGCACGGGTTTTTACCACCTTCGGAGTCAGTCAAGTGGAGATGGATTTTCCCCGTGCGCCGGATCCGCCGAAAGGTCACCCTGAGTGGTACCGATCGGTAGCGGGACTTATGATTTCGTACGAGTACGTACACGGCATAAATGAATAATTCTTCCTTCCCTTTTCTTTCCTTTTCTCTTGTACCGTTTATGCAGCCCAGGAGGTCTGCGCCTAAAGAGGGGGATAATGTAACGGCAGCACGTCACCCGGGGCCGGGTAATGGCCATACTATACAGTTGTTGTTGTTTATTCATACAGTATGCACTCTAATTAGAGTATGACAGGACCTAATACACCCTCCGCCTCCGGGCAAGCTGGCTAGATTGCGGAGCTCCACCCCCGCTACCCTTCATCCCCACTGACATATGACAGTTGAGAGATAGAAAGAAAATGACAATGACCTGAACAGAAGGAGAGGAAAGAAAAGGAACAGAAAAGAACGGATATAAACTGCACTGCAGCCACTCCCAGCGGTTGAGTCAGCCTCTGTGCCTGCTCCAACTCCGTGCCGTCATTCATTTAGGCGGGAACTTCCCGACATCAGTAGCCGCCAGGAAGTCCATCACCACTTGGTCGCACTCTCCTATGGAAAACAGCTCAGTGATCTGGACATGTCAGCATCTGCCCACTTTCCAGCCCGTCATCTTTCCCACCACCTTCCAGAGGGTTGTCTGCTGGTCTCTCCACCGGCTGCAGTGGCGGAAGAGGTGTTCCCATGTATAGGCCGCCATCCTGCCTCCACTGCCGCACCAGCATTTGTTGTCCTCTCGATGACTGAACTGTTTTAGGTAGCCTCCACTGGGTGCATGGCAGCACTTTAGTCAGTAGAACCTGGTGGCCTGCGACTTTACCCATGTCGTCGGAACAGGTATCTTGGTCACCATCTTGCCCTTGAGTCTGTAACTGAAGTGTTTGCTGCACTTGTCGGCATCCCATTTTGCCTTGGCTGCTGAGGTTCCTTCGAAGTTTCGTCTAGGTCTATTCGAGGCTGTTGTAAATGGCTGCTCTAACACAGTATTTCCGCTTGCGTCTCGGGTCAGGTTTGCCTGATGGTTTGCCTCTTTGTTTCCAGGAATGTGGGAGTGTCGTGCGACCCGGTGAATCTCTGTTGTTGTTGTTTAATCATACTGTATTGACTCTAATTAGAGTATGACAGGACCCTGATGTCCCCTCCGCCTCCGGGCGAGCCGGCTAGATGGCGGAGCTCCCCCCCTCTACCCTTCGTCCCCGCTGACAAATGAAAGCTAAGAGAAAGACAGAAAGAAAGAAGGAAAGAAAGAAAGAAAGAAAGAAAGAATGGTATAACCCCGTTGCCGCCAATGCTGCTCCTGAGCCCCAAGCCCTGAGCCCGGTCCATACCGCTACTGCATTTGGGCGGAAACTTCCCGACCTCAGTGGCCACCAGGAAGTCCATCACCGCTTGGTCGCACTCTTCTATGGAAAAAAGCTCAGAGTTCTGCACGTGCCGGCATCTGGCCACCTTCCAGCCCGTCGCCTTTCCCACCGCCTTCCATAGTTCTCTCTGGTGGTCTCTCCACCAGCTGCAGTGGCGGAAGAGGTGCTCCCGCGTCTGGGACACTGTCCCTCCACACCACCAGCATTGGTGAATCTCTGTTGTGATGCCTTGGGCGAGGAGAGCCTGAGAACGTTGATTGATCTGCCTTGCTTAACGCATCACCAGGCCCAGCTCTAGGTGTACTACTCGTTGAACTACAGATTGTGAGTCGCTCAAGACTGCAACCATCTTAATTCCATGCCTTTGCAATGTCTCTCTCATCACGATCGTCACATCAAGTGCGAGTTCCATTGCCCACAGATCAGCATCCAAGACCTCCAAGCGCCCTGTGCTCCGAAAGCTGCGGCGGGACCTTCATTGATTTCCATGTTTACACACCGCTGCTGCTCTCACTCGGCCATCGTCTGAGCGTAATTCATCGGGCTACCACATCCAGACCCCTGCACTGATGTTGCCTTCTTTCACTCTGGCCAAGTGCCGCACGGTTCTCTAGGCAGCGGTGGTGTCGTCTAGTATGGTGGTCCAGACTACTGAATCCTTGCATGGGGCCGGCCACTTCATGCCTTCGGTTGTCCGGCCATGCTCTTGGACTTCCTTGACTACTGTGTATCTCGGTGCCCCAGAAGAGAGGTTTCAGTTTAACTCTTTTAGCTTGCTACTACATGCATCTGCCAGTCTCCCAGCGAATCACTGTTGTCTGGAGTGTAAGATTACGAACAATGGTGTGAGCCCTGACTCTCTCATAGGCGCACCCCGAGGGGTTGTGGGCAGCTCACCCAGGATGGACCGGGCGTGTTTATTGAGGAGGAGTTGGAGGTCATCTCGCCTGCCCACTTCTTTGGGGTGCCACCAGTGCTCACTCGCATATATTACGACTGCTTCGACTCACTCCATTTGGATTGCGATAGTGATCTCAGAAACAACTGTGTTTCTTGGTATGGGTTTGGAGTCTAGCTTCGGCTGCCCTTGCTTCTTCATTCATCAGTTGTGCCGCTCCTTGAATGTGGGATGTGCCTCCATCCAGACGTCCGGCCAGCATGTTGCCGTTGTGTTGAAATGTATGTATGTGTTTCCGACTCATATCTTTGCTCTCAGTTTTGGCCGGAGGTGTTTTGGATGGCCCAGTCTAAGCTTGACTAGTGTCACCCCCATCTTTGCAGGGTCAGACTGTTGCCCTCATCTACTTGCCCTCTCGAGACGCTTCACTGCGCATGTCTCAAGCATCGTCATGCCCTGTTTCACAACACTTCTGGGCGCCACCATGCTAATGTGGTCTACAATGCATAGCCTATCGGCTTCTGTTACCGACTATTCAACCCATTTGATTGGTCCTGAGGGGTGAATTGCACAGAGGTTCAGTGACCCTGGTGAGCCCTGTGGAACCTTGGCTTCCACTGGGTGTCTCTCCATGGTGTTGACCTGGAGTTTGATCGCCACCGATCTTTCCGAGAGAAAGCACTCCCTTCATTGTATTAGATCTCCATCCATTTGCCTGAACTTAATTAAGTTGACTGGCCTTCCTTTCGCCAGACTCGGGAAGGCGGCTTTAATGTCGATGAGAAGCACATCAGTTATGTGGCCGTGTTTCCTGGATGTATGAGCTCTGTCGACCATAATGCCCACTGCATCGATGGCTGACCCTCCTTTTCTGCTGCCAAATTTTCGATTGCTCGGTATCCCTCTGCTTTCAGCTTCCTCTGCCCGCAGCTCAGCGACTACTTTCTTGACCATATTTCCCCTGCAGCTCAACAGCGATATGGAGGGATTGGCCTTTAGCTGCCTGTAATCATCTTTGCCAGGCTTGTGAATCTCCACACAGCCAGTTCGTTACCATACAGCTGGAAGTCTTCCAGTGCCAATCGCCCCAGTCGTCATACTCATGATCCTCTCATTGTCCTACTTCCAGAGGAGCTATATGGTGCCAACAGACAGCATTTCCTGCACCGGTGCTTTCTTGACCGATTATGAACATATGGCTCATTCAAGTGCTTCGTCTGTGACACCTGTGTGTGCATTGCCCGGGTGAAGTAGTTGGTTGTACAAGTCGTCGTCACTTGAAGGAAAAGACTCGGGTCTCAGCATCTCCTGCTTCCGGAGTGGTGAGTTTGTTTGCTTGCCTGCTCGGGCTGATGAGGCCTCCATGGTCGTGCCATCAGGAGGGTTCAAATATCATGTTGTTCTCCACACCTCGGACCCCCTCAGGGTTTAAGTACTCGCTCCACATTTTGCTCTTGGATTGTCCAATTGACTGCTGGAGAGCTTCGTTCAACCTGGTTGCCTCTTCCGAATTCCGTCTCCGCCTTTTCTATCCCCCATATGCCTTCCTCGTTTCCTAGCTATTGCTGTTCTACCATATGGTTGATTTTGGGTAGATTCTGAAAATCTTTGCTGTGGCGTCGAGAACACAGCCCATTGCTTCCTGCCACCATGAGACCTGTTGCTCCACCTCTTCAGCTGTGCACTCTACATCCAGGTGAGCTCTCTCTTTCGTTAGCTCCATGCATATCATCTCTGCTACCTCTGCATCCTCTTCTGTCATTGCAGCGAAGTTCCACCTTACTATCCTTTGATGGTCTGTCTCCTCCTGCCTGTCTACTTCCACCTACCATTCTATAACCTTATGGTTGTATTCCATGGCGTGATCGTTGGCCATTATGGACCACAGTATTATTGGGCGATTTACTAATGTCAGGTCGATAACCAACTCGCCTTCATCACCTTTTCTTGTCCAATCGTGGGTGTCACTACCATCATTTTCAATTCCCGGTCCATTTTCGCAGATCAAGTCTTCCCAGTTAGCAGCATTCTGCTGCGCTTGGCATCTTCGGTCTTGTCGCATTCTATCGACATTGAATTTAGCAGCGAGGATAGTGCTACCCTGACGAATAACTATCTGCCAGACCAACTTTCGTGCCTTTCCCTCTACCGATTGCGTGTTTTTTTGATCGTAACCGTTGATGATCCTCAATATTGTCATCCCACTCCTGCTGACGCCTGGAGCAGTGACATGATCTTTTGCTACTCCCTTTCAATCCGTCCGTTCATCAACCTCCGGGCTGCTTCCTTGCCACATCACTGTCAAAAATCTTATCCTTTTTTATATGTCGTATGCTGAAAGGCTGATCCCAATTCCTCCTTGGTCTCTCTGTGGCTCTTGCTAGCTCACTATATTGGCACTGCATTTGACTCCTGTCTCCAGCGCCCCAATGGTCCACTCATATCATCTTGCACAGTTAGGCTGAATCACTCTTATTAGTGGTAGCCCCGGCTCCCGTTCCAGTTTGAGTGGTGGTCATAGTCGCAATCTCACTCTCGGTCATCATGACATCTCTTGCCCCCCCCGTTACCCTCTCCTTTTCCACTACCCCCATGTCCTCTTCTTAGCTTCCCTGATCTGCTGCCATTCCTCCCCTCGGTCAAGGACTGAGCTCCACTCTGTTTGTGCCCGTTGCTATGTCCATAGCTTCCCACCTGGGCGCTCGTTTTGCTGTTCCTGTTATTCTGCTCTGCTTTGCCACCTTGGCGGCTGTGCTCTTCTTCGAGCACCAGCTGCTGAATGCCACAAGATTACCCTTGCAATTGGGACACTTCTCCAGCGTGTGGCTGCAGAGTGATACCTTCTTTGCTGTATACCCCACTACATTGCATTTGTAGTCTCTTGTCTGGTGATTGCCTAAGCAGTACCCACACTGGGACTTGTTGCTGCACATGTTCTCGATGGGCCCCATCGGTTGCACAGCTTACACCTGCCATCAGGGTTAGCATTCATAAACTCGTCGACTCTGTACTACACTCCAGCCACCTTGATGAGTTTTTTAATTAAACTATGTGCCACCTTGCTTCCCTTTATGACAACAATTACCAATGATACAGTGATTCCTCGGTTCTACCTCCTCTCCGTTAAAGCTGCGGGGGTTGGCCAGCCATCCTACCTAGGAGTGGATCGCTATGCCCTCAATGTCCATTTCAATTTCCTCTGCCATCTGCTACATGGCTTCTTTGCCTTTTCAAATCTACCGCTCGAAAGGTACTGTGTGCATGTTTAGCTTTTCCTAAGTCTCGTTCTCTTCGACGTCAATGACTTCTTTGTCGACAGTCCTCACTCCTGTGATGATCCTGTCGCATAACCGCAGAGCAATATGTGCTGTCGGATTCTGGTGCCTAATTGCCATGATCGTGCCCTTATCATTCCTCCTTGCATTCATCATCCTACTGTGGGCCAGAGCGTACTGGTGGAACAGTGCACTGATGATCACTGATGCAATATCTTGGTCCATCTTATTGGGGAGTGGCACACTTTCGTTTCACCTTAGGATTAGGCGTCGGTCTGGCATGCTCCAGCCTGTTGTCGGGGTTGAGGCTGGGTTGGCCAGCTTTCTTTGCTTTCGTGGTGGGACTGTCTCCGATCGTCAGGTTACTGTCCGCACAGATATCGTCACCCGTTTTGGCATCGATTTGCATCTCAGCGTTGGTGTTGGTTTTGGTCTTGATCTTCGTCTGAGTGTCAGTGCTGGTGCTGGGTTCGGCTTTGGGTTTGAGTTTTGTTCTGACATTGATTTGGGCTGCCTTCCAGGCTGTGACTGTTGGCGCTCCTCGGGCTTCTACTGTCCACCTGTCTGGGTCAAGTCTGCAAATATCAAGGTCTGCAGACCAATACCTTCTGTGTCCGCTTTCCTTGTCTCTCTAGAAACCCCATCTGTTGCAGTCATCACACTTGCGACCATGTTCGTGATGCCCTTGCCCCATGGTACGTCATCATTGTGGTACTCACCCCGGTTCTTCTCTTTTTCATCTAACCACGTTTTCATCCCTCGCCACAGCGCATCCTGTATTGCAGTCTGGGTCTCTGGCATATTTGCCATCTTTGCGATTGTACAGTTTAGCTGTGCTAGTTCATGGGCTCCCTGCTGGGTAGCTCGCTCCATGCAACTCTGCAAGTCCCCGAGGGCCCAGGTCGTAGCCAGGATAATGCTCCTCCTTCTCCACTTTCTTTTCTTGTTTCTTTCTGTTGGCTCAAGTGTGGTTTCGCTCGTAGTCACTGTGGCAAATGGTGTCACCGGCATCGCTATCTGCATCCCCATATCTATAGGTGCATTGCTCCTCCTGTCTGCCTCTTCTCCATTGTCCAGGTCGCTTGTCACGCTAACTCAAACTTCGGTCATCGCTTCTGTGACGCACAGCTCTTCTCTAGGATGGTCCTTTTGGTTGTTTTCTTGTTGGCCGACGCGTCTGGTCAATCGTGTTCTGTGCCACAACTTCGTGTTAATTGACTCAATTGCGTCAATTCCTGTGCACGCCCTCCCCCAGCAGTCCAGGATGGGCTGGAAAGCTCATTCTAGAGTCGATTCGATGTCCAGAATCCTTTGCCGCACTCCGTTTTTCAAATGCTATCGTTGTTTTTGACGTACTGTGCTGTCTCTATTTGGCTAAGAATTTTTGTCACATGGTCGCCCATCCTATATAGTTGGCTTGCCACAAGACCTAGATCTCTACCGATAATCTTACCTATACATCTATATCTACTATCAGTTGGATCCACTTTTGCAACCATATCCTATAATTACCGTATGTATGCCTATAAGGCCGAATGCAGGCGTACGTGCCCTTATAGTAGGTCACTTGTGAAGTCATAGCATGTCAGTTGCATGCATGTGCTGTTGTTGTGGTTGTACATTCATTCTGTATTCACTCTGCACTAGAGTATGACAGTCCCTTAAATTCCACACTACTACCTTTAGGAAAACCCGTCATGACAAAGGTGTAGCTTCCCCATTTACTACCACTACTCAATGGTGGTTAAAATCGGTACGTTCCCTTCAATACCACGGCCTCAACCCCTATCTACCTCCCCTTAAGTTGAATCAATGAAAGTGACAAAGGAAATTCATAAGACCAACTTTCACTTCGCTCTTTCTGCTCACAACCTCCACTGCAAGCCGATTTTTAACGCCCGACACTGTTTCTCACAACAGATGTCAATACCAAACCGTTGTAGGTCACTTTTCTTTACTGCCTTATCTGCCATCTCAAATGCAGGATTATCTATCATGAATAGCGCAGTGGAATACCCCAACAGGCCAATGAAGCCATCATTCCTTTTTGATTATTTACGAGGCCCACTACCTGGCCCAGGAAGTACCAGTTGTATGCGTACATAGCTTGAGTCTGTTCGTTCATGTGTTTGTATAAAATAGGGATGGTACTGCGCATGTCATCAGGCGTGCGAGTTCCAAGAGAGATGAGGAAGAGGAGGAGGAGGATATATTAAGAGTTTGTTGATCATACAACTGGTGTAAAACATCTGTTCCGGCGAGTTGCTGGGTAGACTACCGGCCAAAAGTCGATACTGAGTGGTGTCGTGTCTCAAGATTGCAAAAACCCGAATCCCGAGTCGGTACACTCCCAAGAGAGAGCGGACACACACGACCAAACTCATGAAGCCAAAGTGCGACCGTAGATATCGATGTGATGGGTGCCACGTACGAAGCCTTGGCGCTCTTAAGCGGAGAGTGTGGTTGTCGAAGTTGTGTGACCGTGCACGTGCTGCAGTTGACGTGTCCGGCGTTCTCCGGTCGTTCAGATGTGCTGGAAGTGCCGTTCCGGGGTCAATTCGATGCTAGAAATCGAATACCAGTGTCCGCTTGTCGCTCGCTGTCGTGGTTGCTGTGTTATTTCACCGTTTCTGTTTTTGTTCTTCGCCAAGACATTTCGCGAATCCACTCAGTTGCGTGGTTTCTTGTGCACATTCTTTTTACTGAAGTGCCCACCCTCCTCCGGCGATCCAGAGGTGTTAGGAGTCTCGTTCCAGGGTCAATTCGACATTAAAAGTCGATTGCCGCTGTCCGCTTTTTAAATGCTGTCGTCATTGTTGACTTAATTCGCCGTTTCTGTTTTGCCAAGACTATGATACGAATGTCCACTTGTCGATGAGTATCATGGTTGGTGAGTTGTCTCGCGGTTTTTTTTTTTGCCAAGACACTTTGCGGTTGGGACCTCTGGTCAGTGGGTTTGTTTGTTTGTAATCATATTGTATTCGGCCGCTTGCGGCCATGACATAATCTAGTCCTAAGTACTTCCACGGCCAGGCCGCTTCCAAGTCGTACTTCCTTATTCTGGTCAGTGGGTGCCGGTTATACGTACTAAATTGCAACTTTACCATCAGAGTATAGAATTTAATGTGCGGAGTGTAGAACCGGGCTAAATGCTTTGACTTCCATTAGTCAGAGGCGGAACTTTTACTAGACAAACCACCCGAACCCCATGCACTATTAGATTCCTCAGAATGGTCAGATTTCACACACATCCAACATCAAGTAGCTCCGTCGGATCAATAAACGAGTTCGAGAGGCACAATAACTTCATTTTGTAATCCACCAACCCCTTACACAACTAACCAATCACCACGAACGTATACCCATCCACTAACAAACTAAACAAAACAAATCATCCACTAACAATTCACTAACGAACCACCCAACCATCGCTGTTGCAGCATTTCTTGAGGAGACGTACACTAACAATGGACAGACGCCAAATTAGCAACGCACGATTATAGTTATCAGTCATTCAAGAAAACTCACATGCTAGCATGTTTAACCATCATGCCCGGGTTAGCACTGTAAAATTGTGACAGCCAAGACAACATTAGGAAGCTCACGGACTATCCCATCACGCCATCAACCTCTGATCAGCACTCCAGAACAGCAACGAGATGCACAGTGACAAAACTCACGGACTATCGAACGGCGCCATCGGGATAATCATCCCAAAATGTCAGCTAAACAATATAATGACAGACAGCATAGGGTTTCACACAGGCTATTTAACGAAGTTGTTGAAATCTACGTTAGCAATTGACCGTCATACAGAAGATTAATCGCTAAGAAACTTACAGACTGTCGAATGGAGCAATCATGCCTAGGTTAGACAAAATAATGCGGCGAATGGTCACGAAGAAACTCACTACCTGTCAAACCAGGCCATCGGGCTCAAATCAGTATCGCTGCAACTCAGTGTGGTCTTGGAGAAACTCACTCTCTGTCGAATCAAACCATCAGTGTGCCCATGTCAGTCATCATGCGTATCACAGTGATTACGGAGAAACTCACGGACTACGAAACCAACCCATCAGGCTAATATCAGTATCCATGAGACTCCGATCAGTTACTGAGAAACTCACACACTGTCAAATCAAACCAGCGGGCTCATGTCAGTATCCATGCAGCTCAAAGCGGCCACGGAGAAACTCACTCGCTGTCAAATCAAACCATCAGGCTCATGTCAGTATCCATGCAGCTCAAAGCGGTCACGAAGAGACTCACTCGCTGTCGAATCAAGCCATCGGGCTCATGTCAGTATCCATGCAGCGCAATACGATCACGGAGAAACTCACGGGCTGTCAAATCAAGCCATCGGGCTCATGTCAGTATCCATGCAACTCTCAGCGGCCACGGACAAACTCACACGCTTTCGAATGAAGCCATCGGGCTCATGTCAGTATCCATCTAGCTCAGAGCGGTCACGGAGAAACTCACACCCTTTCGAATGAAGCCATCGGGCTCATGTCAGTATCCACGCAACTCTGAGCAGTCACAGACAAACTCACGCGCTGTCGAATCAAGCCATCGGGCTCATGTCAGTATCCATGCAGCTCTGAGCGGTCACGGAGAAACTCACTCGCTGTCGAATCAAGCCAACAGGCTCATGTCAGTATCCATGCAACTCTGAGCTGTCACGGAGAAACTCACGTGCTGTTGAATCAAGCCATCGGGCTCATGTCAGTATCCATGCAGCTCAGAGCGGTCACGGAGAAACTCACTCGCTGTCGAATCAAGTCATCGTGCTCATGTCAGTATGAATGCAGCTCGGAGCGGTCACGGAGAAACTCACGAGCTGTCGAATCAAGCCATCGGGCTCATGTCAGTATCCATGCAGCTCTGAGCGGTCACGGAAAAACTCACTAGCTGTCGAATCAAGCCATCGGGCTCATGTCAGTATCCATGCAACTCTGAGCTGTCACGGAGAAACTCACGTGCTGTTGAATCAAGCCATCGGGCTCATGTCAGTATCCATGCAGCTCGGAGCGGTCACAGCGAAACTCACCGGCTGTCGGATCACGCCATCGGGCTCATGTCAGTATCCATGCAGCTCGGAGCGGTCAATGCAAAACTCACCGGCTGTCGAATCAAGCCATCGGGCTCATGTCAGTATCCATGCGGCTCGGAGCGGTCACGGAGAAACTCACGGGCTGTCGGATCAAGCCATCGGGCTCATGTCAGTATCCATGCAGCTCGGAGCGGTCACGGAGAAACTCACGAGCTGTCGAATCAAGCCATTGGGCTCATGTCAGTATCCATGCAGCTCTGAGCGGTCACGGAGAAACTCACGGGCTGTCGGATCAAGCCATCGGGCTCATGTCAGTATCCATGCAGCTCAAAGCGGTCACAGAGAAACTCACGAGCTGTCGAATCAAGTCATCGGGCTCATGTCAGTATCCATGCAGCTCGGAGCAGTCACAGCGAAACTCACCGGCTGTCGAATCAAGCCATCGGGCTCATGTCAGTATCCATGCAGCTCGGAGCGGTCACGGAGAAACTCACTCGCTGTCGAATCAAGCCATTGGGCTCATATCAGTATCCATGCAGCTCTGAGCGGTCACGGAGAAACTCACTAGCTGTCGAAACAAGCCATCGGGCTCATGTCAGTATCCATGCAACCCTGAGCGGTTACAGAGAAACTCACCGGCTGCCGAATCAAGCCATCGGGCTCATGTCAGTATACATGCAGCTCGGTGCGGTCACGGAGAAACTCACACGCTGTCGAATCAAGCCATCGGGCTCATGTCAGTATACATGCAGCTCGGTGCGGTCACAGAGCAACTCACCGGCTGTCGAATCAAGCCATCGGGCTCATGTCAGTATCCATGCAGCTCGGAGCGGTCACGTAGAAACTCACGGGCTGTCGAATCAAGCCATCGGGCTCATGTCAGTATCCATGCAGCTCTGAGCGGTCACGGAGAAACTCACTCGCTGTCGAATCAAGCCAACAGGCTCATGTCAGTATCCATGCAACTCTGAGCTGTCACGGAGAAACTCACGTGCTGTTGAATCAAGCCATCGGGCTCATGTCAGTATCCATGCAGCTCGGAGTGGTCACGGCGAAACTCACGCGCTGTAGCATCAAGCCATCGGGGTCATATCAGTATACATGCAACTCAGAGCGGTCACGTAGAAACTCACGCGCTGCCGAATCAAGCCATCGGGCTCATGTCAGTATCCGTGCAGCTCGGAGCGGTCACGGAGAAACTCACTCGCTGTCGAATCAAGCCAACAGGCTCATGTCAGTATCCATGCAACTCTGAGCTGTCACGGAGAAACTCACGTGCTGTTGAATCAAGCCATCGGGCTCATGTCAGTATCCGTGCAGCTCGGAGCGGTCACGGAGAAACTCACTCGCTGTCGAATCAAGCCAACAGGCTCATGTCAGTATCCATGCAACTCTGAGCTGTCACGGAGAAACTCACGTGCTGTTGAATCAAGCCATCGGGCTCATGTCAGTATCCATGCAGCTCAGAGCGGTCACGGAGAAACTCACTCGCTGTCGAATCAAGTCATCGTGCTCATGTCAGTATCCTTGCAGCTCGGAGCGATCACGGAGACACTCACACGCTGTGCAATGATACTGTTACTCACCATCAAGCTTAGGAAGATGGCAGTGATACTTACTAACTGTTGAAATATGACAGTAGGCTCCAGTTAGACCCAAATTGTCACTGTCCATGAAATGTTGGCAGTTACTCACATTCTACCGTCGGTCAGATAGTTCACATTAGTTATCTGTAATTATAGAATGGAAGTTTAGGTGCAAACACACGAGCTATTTGATCCCGCCATCCGGCTCTAGTCAGAAATATATATCAATATGGAAGGCCTTTTGGGACCACCTACTGACTATATCATTGCACCACACGTTACGTTTACCATGACATCGTCATTACGCTAGATAATTCAGGCATAAACTTACTCACTTTGGAACAAAGCCGGTAAATTCAGATTAGCCACAATTTTTGCTTCATTGGGTGGCTGGGGATATTTTGTGCAAAGCTTACTTGCTATTGAAATTTCTAGTAAGCAACATAATACTGCATCAAAAACTGAAGAAGCACTCACGTGCTATAGGACCCACGCCATAGCCGTCAGTTTGCGACCTATAATGGCCATATAGAATACTCAACAACTTACGCACTGTTAAATCCAATAGGCAGTGTCAGTTTAGCTATGCATTCTTGCCACACAGAATAGCCAGTTGATACTTACTGTCTATTCACACAATTATCGACCCCTGGTCAGCCATTCATCCAGCGGATCCATAATAATTTCTGTGAACTCACGGGCTGAAGTATATATGCATCGGGCTCACGTTAACCATTCACATTTACGACAAGGAATGGTCGCTAAGGAACAAACTCACGACTTCTCAACAGCTATATGCAACGCCGTCTTGTTCTGATTATCCCTTATTCGTGTATCGGCTTTCTGCTCCGTTAGCAGCTGAACAATGGCCGCCGACCCGTTTTCTGCAGCATAGTGCAGTGCTGTCCGCCCGAGATTGTCCTTGGCGTCGTTTTCGATATTTTTGTTAAGAAATAGTTTCGTGGCTCTGACGAGCCCTTTCTGAGCTGATATAATCAAAGGAGTCTTCCGTTCGGCGTCAGGAAAATTCTGTGCACACGTAAGCAGTAGCGCCTCCACAACGTGAGGCAGTTTAGGTTCTGCAGCGGCGTTGAGGGTACTGTATATAATGTTCTTAGACGCTTCCTGTTGCTCGTTTACAGGGATTTCCTTTTCGTTACTATGTCCTAAGTGACAACCCAGATATCTTCCTAGAAAATATGAGGCTTGATTATCTGTCAACAGTCGGATCAATGTGGTAACGAGTTGGGTAACCTCCTCATTACTACCACAGAGGTGTAAGTGCTCTTTCATAAACCGAAGTGTATATTCAATCAACGGCCACTCGTTCAGATATTCGGCGTAGGCTCGAAAGTCGCTTTCAGCCCAACTGGTAATTTTTGAAAAGCCCTCTTGCATACAGGGGCTTGTGAAACACAAGATCAAATATCGAACCCACGTGGAAGCTACCGTTTTGTGGGCCATATCGGTAATCTCGAACTGTAATTGAGAGGCATCTGGGATTGTCCGAATTATGAACTCGCGAGCAGTTTGGTGCATAAACTGAACGGTTTCATCCACTTTAGACGCCATCAGTGTTGTGATACAAGATTCAGGTAACTATCAAGGGAACTTACCTTTAATTTCTAAAAAGTTACCCCCACAGTGCTCGATTCGCCTCGCAAGTGCGCTTATGACGTTATTCTGGAATTCTTCATAGGAAATATTGCGATCATCTAGTATCGCAAGAGCATGGCGCAGTTCCATAACGATAAGGGGGCGGCGCGCAAAAAGAACGAATCGGAAAAGCCGCATTCCGTCCTGAATGTCCCGAACTTTACCCCTCTCCAACCTTTCAAACATAAATGCGTAGAAATCCTCCAGCTCAGTCGGCAGGCGTTTTAGACAAGTCAAAATTTCGGCATTGGTACAGCCAGTTTCGACAAGTGCGACTAGTTCGGTTTTAACCAGGCTCACCCAAACGAATACACCTTGAGCATTCACAGTGATATAGTCCGCGGCTTCACCAAGGATTTTCCCAGATAAGTTGAGCTGGTTTTTGAGGAAATCATCACAAAATCTGGAAATGTCGCGCGTATTCTCATCTTGTAATGTTATGACGAGATGGTGTTTCTGGAGGCGGTGTTTGAGCTCGGCGACGGGCCGACTTGCGAGGAATATCTTTATGCCATAAGGATTTTTCTCTGAACAAAGTTTGCATATCAACTCTATGATGCTGCGTCTGTCGGCTTCATTCGATTCGTCCATCGCATCAAGAATGAGGTAAAGTGGCTTGGTTGAGGGATGGTTTGATAAAGAGGATAGAACGTTCTTCAGAGATTTATATGGCCATCCAGAGTGGTTGCGACGTTGAAAGTCCCGGAATTCGTATTGAAAGTGAAAAAACGCCGACTCATCCTGCTCAAGTATGCTGTATAGAATAGACCGCAGCATATTCTCATGGGTACTCTCTAGTACAGTCCCTCGATGTGTGTAGAAGTAATAGGCTACGGTACTTGAACAGGCATTTGACACCTTCTCAAGATTCTTGAGAAGATATTTTGCGAGAGTACTTTTCCCACTGCCTGGTTTCCCCTCGATGTATAGAAGGCTGGAGGTTGCCGATGCTGACCACTGTAGATATTGCGGGTGTTTCCAGAGCCACTCCAGCGAACCGTCATGCTCTTCCGAAATTTTGCCGTATCGTGTATCATCATAGTGGAGAGAACGAAGACACTCTGTGTTAAGACTGTTAGAGAAAATCTAGGCTACAGATAGGAGGCGGATTTACAAACCCCTTCGCTCCTTGTCATACTCAATACACGTCATTCTGTCGGGGGTTTCTCCATATTGCGGGGATTCATCGATTGTAAACAACGCTTTCAACTTTCGTATTACACGCATACTATACTTGAAGACCAAGCGGGCAATATCCTCCGGCATGCCATCGACAACGACGGATAACTCTTGAATTCCAGTTTTCTTGATGACTTCTAATAAAGCTTCGATAAGTACGTCATCCGGAGCACGTAGAATGTTCTCTATTGTCGTATCCGGTTCATCATCTTTCTTAAAAGCCTGCGTGGGTCTCTGGATATGTCTCCGTAACAACGTGCCGAGAAAAGTGGTTGCGATATAGTCGGCATGTTCAACATTTGAACAGCAGACAATCTGTTGGAGTAGTGTGTGGGCGAAGTCGGTCGAGCTCATAGCATCCGTAGTACTGGAGGCGAAAAAATACAGCACATAGCTGTTTGTCTGAGAAACCTTCTTCTTTGCAAGGTCGATGACATGTGAGCAAACTTCGGTTGTCCCGTGGCCAGGCGGTGCAGACAACAATAGAGCTTGAGAGTCGGCCGATTCCCATTGCATAAAGTCGATGTTTTTGGTGATCCAAAAATTGTCCGGCTTGTTTGGATTAAATGGCGAGACCGTAGATCGATACTTGTCTTGGTCGATGACAGACAACCGGCGTGAGAGAGTAACCCAATCCATCGTTTGAACTGGAATCGGTGGCGTCAGTTATGAAAACCAATATATCCTCTTCCAACATGATGAACTACCTAGCTGTTCTAAATATGTACGGGTTTCAGAGTCTATCGGAGGGCAATGTGGCGAATGGAGAATGGTATCTCCTAAACGAGGTGTCAGCGGAAGTATCGTCTTATCACAGCAAGGAACAGATAGACGCACCAAAATGTGCCGTCCCATGGAATTCTGAGTGCGCGAATTCGTTGTGCTTGGATTTGTTATAGGTACGAGTGCTCTCTGTGGTACTAGTCGTTGTTGTGTTCCTGCTACTCCTAATGTGGTATTGGGGAGTGATGTTGTGGCGTTTGTCTCTGTGACCAGTACTCTGTATACCTGAGATATTTTGTGCGGCTCCTAACTCGATGTTGTAGTCTTCGATGGAGAGTGCCGGTACGAGAGGGAAAATACCATCTCGCTCCAATGCCGGCTATGCAGATCATGGTTAGCCACCATCCAGATTTTGACGGTATCGGTAAGGCAACGCCAACATTCACACTCGATGGACCACCTCCCTGAAGGTGCCCCTGTTCGTTACCCTCTGGATCCTTCTGCTCGCGCCGCGGCTGATTCTGTCGCTTCCCTTTCTTTCCGCGTTTCTTTGGAGGCATTTGTGATATAGCCGATAGTCGATAAATCAAGTCAAAACCAAAAAGTATGCTAGGGTTCGCGTGATTGTGGGTGCAAAGTAGTTGGTAGAGGTTGTAACGGAGGGAGGGGCTGTTATTCTACTCTAGTTGTGAGGGCGAGGTGAACGTGTCATACGACTTTTTTTTTTCGCTGGCGCTAGCCCCCAGTAAAAAAAGCCGTATGACAGACTAGTGAACCTTATGGCGGGGTTGCTTAGACATGTGGTTGCCAAAAGCACCACTACCTAGCGGTTCGGCGTTCATTGTACATACATTCGTGCGTGCACTCATGCTCCAATCTCCACTTTCTCCCCGCTTTTGTCGTGTGCAAGGTTTTCAATTATTCGGATTTGAACTACGAGTACATACATACTGCCACGTAGCACCTCCCGGCAGCGCATCCCATCGAAAAGATGGTAATATGACAAAGGAAATTTAACACAGCAGAGTCCGATTAAAAAACAAAACCATAAATTTTAGAGCTAGTTAGAGAACAGTGAATGCGACCTCATCTGCAATTGTAATTCCGGCTAAAATTCATGTTCTACACTCAATTTGCGAAAGGATTTTACTTACGTATGTACATATGCACATGCAGTCAGTCCATGTGCCCGACATGCGCGTAGTTACTAGTTCAATCAGGTATTATGTTGCTCGTACATATGTTGCATGTTACTTCCTTTCAACAGCTTCTATTTGTCCTGAACCCTTGCACCTTGCATAACGTTAACATACAAGCAGACAAATCACAAGTTCCCGATCTAGCTAGCACCTACACGCATGAGCGAGCGACCTGCAAAACCGGATTAAACCACACAATATTGTATCACATTCCACCACTGACCCGATGGCAGACAGTGGGGGCACAAAGCTTGACGGACTGCGCAAGAAGAAACCATAGCATTGGAGACCTATATCTCAAACATAATGGATAAGTCATTTTTGAACTTTGCGTGATTAAGAGTCTCTACTCGTCAATTAACAAATTATCAAGCCAAGGTTAGGGTTTTCCCATTCAAAGTTGCTGGGCGCTCGCTCGATAATTTAAAATCGACGTTTACTACCGGGGATACATATTGTGATCCAATTTCACATCGATATCCCATCATCATGGCAGTATCTTTATTCCATTCTCGGCGCCAGACATTTTCATTATATGTGGGTGCATTCTCCATGACTGAACGAGAATCCTTCAAACAACTCTCTATACGCAGCGTCTTGGCAAAAAGAAAACTACGCGTTAAGTCAACAGCAACGATAGCAATGAAAAAACGAAAAGCGGCAATCGATTCCAAACGTCGAATTGACTCTGGAACGAGCTTCTCAGCACCTTCTGGACCACAGGAGGAGGGCGTGCACAAGAATCCACGCAACTTAGAGGGTTTGCGTAAAGGCTTGGAAGAAAACGCGACTGACACAACGTATCGGCCAAAGAGCAAGTGACAACAAGGATGAAGAGGCCTGACTCACAGGAGTGATGACCGAATTCAGAGTGAGCGAGAGGAATGACCTGGTCGCAAGAGAAGCGGGAGATGTGGGGAATGATGCGGCTTTGGATGTAGCAATCGAGATGGGGACAGCGGCGACATCCATCGCTCAGAGACAGTGGGTGCAACCAGATTTTAGCCAGCGGAGAGAAACAAGAAGGGAAAACGGAGAAGGAGGAGCGAGGCCCCGGTGGCCCCCACCTACTGGTGGAGCCGCATGGAGAGGACAATACGACAGCAGGCACAGGAGCTAATGAAGCTGCACCGAACTGTGGGACATCTTGGAAACCTGTTGGAAGCCTCGGCAACCGATAAAGAGGCACAGTGGCTGGGAATCATGATGTGGATGCACAAAAGAGAGCAGAAGTGGGACGCCCACCATGAGGACGACAAGCTTTGAGGGGCACACATCATGAACATGATTGCAAAGACCCTGAAACAAGTAACACAAGGCCAGGCAGGGAGAGAGAAGAAAACAGAAATGACTGCAAGGATGGACGGCGGAGAGCTTGAGGCCTCGCAACATGCAGATACGATGTGACAAGAGGGACCAGAGAAGCACCAGCAGCTGCAGCAGCATCCGAACCCCAAACTGCAGCTCAAACTACAGCCTACACCGCAGGCCGAGCCCGCGCCCAAACCAAAGTCAGCACCCATGCCCACTACACGGTGGCCGGCCGTCCCACCCCGAGGCAAGAGTCAGAAGATACCCGGCAGCCCAAGCCTGGGAGCAGGACCCGCCCCGGGGCTGGATCGCGCATACCAGAGAGACGCCTGATACTAAGAAGAGACGAGAGTATGCCGCACTCCAAAAATTGGACCAGGAAATCACATCAGCAATTAACAGAGCGCTCTTCCACCAGAAAGCACCGGCCGAGAGCAGGATCATGAACGCCAAATGGAATGCCAACGGCGTGATTACAGCAATCACGCACCTGAATGCGACCGCCGAAATGGCTCTGCAGTACCGAGACATCCTCATGACAGCAGGGAGGACGGTAGACAAAGGAGTCATGGACGTCGAAGAGAATGAGTTCTGGGAAAGGCTGAAGATCCACGCAGTCCCTCTTGTACTGTACATGGGGAAAGGCACAGAAGAATTGCAGAAGATGCAGGAAGAGTTCGAAGTGGAGAACGAGCGTATAGTCGTCCCCACCCAAGTGAGGTGGCTGGTGAACCCACGTACCATTAGGGAGAGGAGGCAGAATGGAGAAATTGCCGCATCATTGGTGGTTTTCGTCGTAAAGGAGAGCATGGTTGCCCAGAGCTTAGTCAAAGAAGACATGAAGACGGCGGGGGTGTGGTACCAAGTCGAAACATACACGAACGAGGGATCTGACGGTAGGTGTGAGCTCTGCTGTGGGTGGGGTCACATTGTAATGGCGGCCGGCCAGCGCCGGGTAACCGCCCGGGATATAGTCACTTCGCGGGAGTGCAATTGCACTCCAGCGATCATCTTACCTTACAATGATATGACTTCATCACTTATTCTCGTGTGCAACCGTATCTACCCTTACTCTCTCGTACGGAGCTATACTGGCCCGTACTCGTCTTTACACACATTGAGAACAAATGTGACAGCAAGCCCAAATGTGGCTACTGCTCAGGCCATTACCGGACAAGTGACCACAAGTGCAATGTGGTGGGATGCACTACAAAACAGGGATCACTCTGCGGCCACACACTGGAGAAGTGACCCAATTGGAAGCGAAATCATATGGCATTCAGCACCAGGTGCATGAAGAAGACCGAAACAACCAAAGCGGCACAGCAGTGCAGAACAATAGGGCAAGCGGGACGAGCGTCCACAAGTGCAGCTCGGGATGTGGCAGCAGGCTCAAACAGTGTTGTGCTTAGCCCTGGGTTCCAAGGGGTGGGGGAAGGAGGGGGAGATGAAGAGGAGATGGCGGATGTGGATGAAGAAGAGGAGGCAGTGGGTGAGGCAAGAGACGTCACGATGACCGAGATTGGGACTCCGAGGAGGACCACGGCTGACACCGAGATTGAGACTGAAACAGGAGCCCTGGCTACCAATGATTAGAGTGATCCAGCACATCAGCGCAGGGTCATACGAATGGACCATCGTGGCGCTGGAGACGGGAGTTGAATGCACGGCCGACGTAGTGTGCTTGCAAGTGCCACCGAGAGAAAGAGGAGATATTGGGAACAGCCATTCCGCATACAAAATAAGAAAAACAAAAATAATTTGGACGGCGTTACGGAAGGGGAGTGGCCTGGTGGTTGATGGGAGGATGGATTTGAGCAGAGGTGCCAACGATGATGTTATCGCAACTGACGTCAGGAGGAGATGTGAAAAGATAACGAGGATTGTCAATGTGTACAATCAAAAATATGCGCAGTGTGGAGAGAGAGAGAGACCGGCACGAACATTGAACTGGCAGATAGTCATTCGGCAGGGCGGCACTGATATTGCACGAGACTTTCACGCCCACAGTAAAGAATGGGACCCAAGATGCCAAGTGCAGTGGAATGCTACTTTCTGCAAAGATGTGATTGACAAGAATCGACTGGAGATTGGAAATGACGGCAGGCCCACCCACCGTTGGAGAAGAGAGGACCAGGAGGGCGAGTCAGTCATCGACCTGACATTGACAAATTGACCAATATTAAAGTCTACCAGACTAGCCGATGACCACACCACTGGATCACACCATGAGGTGATAGAATGGGAGTTGGGGGTAGACACGCAGGAGGTGGCGAATCATGTGAGGATTGTAGGGTGGAATATAGCTGCAATCACAGAGAAGGACACGGAAGCAGCAGAGAAGTTATGGATAGAATTAGGGAAGGTGAGAGTTCAATTAAAGGCAGAGTGTACAGAGGACGAGGTGGCGCTGGAGGCCACATGATGTCAGAAAGCAATGAGTAGTGTTCTCGACGCCATGGAAAAGAAAATCAGGATTTGCGGCAAATGAAAGAGGTAGTGGAACGCCATTTTCAAAGACAGCAGAAGGATGGTTGGGAGAGAGAGCAGGAGAAGATGGAACTTGGAGGAGGTAGCCAGGGCGAAAGCAGAGCTCAAGAACTCGATCCGGCAGTCCAAGAGAACAATGTGGAGTGATTACTTGCAAAACCCTAGAGGAGCCGAGGTGTGGAGAGCGGCACGACACGTGAACCCTTGAGCGGGCATGACCTTGGAGGCATTGACAGACAGAGAATACAAGCAAGCAAAACCATTATTGGAGAAGGAGGAGATGCTGAGGCACAAATCTTTTCCCCCAAGCGACAGCGACCAGTACTACGAACTACCTCCAGAATGAAGCCCACATACACGGGTCACTGAGCAAGCAGTCGAGCGAGCCTTATATTCTCAGTCAGTCAAGAAACCACCAGTACCAAACAAGCTAGCTTTCAGCGCAATACAGCTACTCTGGCAGTGGGACAAAGAGAGAATCTATGACGGGGGTATTTTAAGTCCCAATAATCAATGCAACATTTATTAGACTAAGTACAACCACCTAGTTAAACTTCTCTTTCTCTCCTCGCTTCTACTTGAAGTTCAACCTCTTGCGCCCTTGCTGGAAGACCTTTCAAATCAAATCGCAACAAGTTTCCTTGTCCTTGGCTTATATAGATTGAGCCTCTTCGTCGAATAGCCAGTCCTCGGAAAACTCCTCAAATGGTAGCACGCCGGCGTTCAGATACCAATGCACACGATACCCGATATTCTCGAGTTCACAGAATCGGAACACCACACGGTAAATGTGGGTTAAACGGAGCTCTTCCAATTGAATGAATACTCCTTCAACCTCTGGCGAAACGCCTTCCTTTTATACAGCATCCTTCTCAACCTAATCCTCATACAACCCTTCAATACTCATAACATCTACAATTCCGGACATGGCTCCTGCATCCGGTGATACTTGTAATAACTCTTATCGCGGACATGCCCTACACAGCCGGTGATACTTGTGATAGCTCCTATCGCGGACATGCCTTATGCATCCGGTGATACTCATTGCAGCTCTTATCACGGACATGCCTCATGCATCCAGTGATAGCGAGCAACGCCTCCCAATGGTTATCGTGTCATGAACGAGGCATTTACCTTCTCGTTGCATGATATCATCTGCGCGCATAAACTCTTCCATGCAACCACTTAGAGTTGATAGTTAGGACAATTAATTCCCTCATGGAATTATCTTGCTTTACACAATCATTGCTCACACCCACTCGTGGGCTAGCTTGTGTCATAGATTTAATCGGCGACCAACCGATACTATGCCAATGTAGAATATAAATACGTAAGCTCGTATCCGATCTGAGTTTTACATTGCGATACAGTCTAATATAACCTGATATGTCGTGCTCTCTGTTGACTCGGAAGCCAACATCATAAGTCCCTCAACCTCGTGATGCGAAGGTTGAGACTGTTCTCCGACCGGAACATGGCTCGAGCACCTGTTCAAATTGGACAGGGTCGAAGAGTTCCCCCTACTCGCATTTGACTATCGATTGTCATGCATGTAAATTGATAGCTTCACGGTAGCTGTTAACCATGCGTGTCCTGCTAGTATCTAGGTAGTGAATGTGGTTGAAAACTATCAGTGCTGCTAATACTTGTGTATTCCAGACATGCATGATAGTTGCGTCATCATAGTTGAATCTGCCAAACACTTGTTTGTTCAATTGACACGCGACTTGCATTTGTCCTGCTAAGGATGTATGCAACTGGTCCACTCGCTTGACTTTCCATAAATTGGTGTTATACCTATCACAATTGTGATACGTATTTATTACTCATCTCGCTAGTACCATTATCACTTGTTCAGGAAGAATCCCTTACATCACCCCCTTCTCTAGAACCGGTGACCTCAACGGTGCTCATAACATAATTCCAAAACATAATTTCAAAACATAATTTCAAAACATAATTTCAAAATTCCAAACATAAATCAAAATTCCAAACATAAAACAAAATGTTTTATACTTTTCTTTTGTTCTTTTTTGTTTTTGACATTCTTCCATCACTTTCTATACTCGGGTGCTTTCGATAATATTCTTCCAATATTTCTTGATTGTTTTCCATCATGTTTTGTAAGTTTCCCAAGTAGTATCTTCGTAATTGTAATCATTCCATTTAACTAAATACATGTGCTTCTGCACGTCTTCGTCCGATGGTCTGCTAGCGATGATTGACTCCATTATCCATTCTCCCACATCGGATTGGATTTCGATTAAAGGTCTATTCGGGTTGTCGCCTTTATATCGTTCCAAAAGGCTTATATTGAATATGGGGAGAATTTTCCAAGAATCCGGTAGTTTCAACTTGCAGTAGCAAAGGTTCTTTCCGACCAACAATATTTCGAAGGGTCCGAAAATCTTATCTTCAAGTGTCTTGCACCAGTGTTTTGCTCGAATATTTCTGCCGTGAAACATCACAAATTCTCCCACCTTAAACAGTTCCGTTGTCTGTCTTTTCCTGTCATAATATTTCCTCATGGCAGATATTGATTCTTCGAGTGTAACCTTTAACTTCTCGTGAATTGTATTCATATAATGTCCGTATAACTCTGATGCTGGATTTCTGAACTTAATCTCTGTAGGCCAATTGGTCTGTGGGTCGAATCCATAATTTGCCATGAAGGGAGATATGTTCGTGGCTGAATGTTTCGAAATGTTGTATGTATATTCGGCCATTGCTAACATTTGTTTCCAGTCATTCTGTTCAAAGTTACTGTAAGATCGTAGATACGCCGCAATAACTGGATTGATCCATTCGGTCTGTCCGTCCATCTCTGGTTGATATGGGGTGCTCATACTTCTTTTAATTCCGAGCAATTCGTAAAGGTCCGTGAAGTATTGACTAGTGAACATTGTATCTCTCTCCGATACCGCATCCTCTGGTATTCGGTGATACTTCCATACATTTTCTAGATAAGCTCATGCTACCGTTGGTGAGTCCTATTTCACCAGGGGAATAATGTGAGCCATTTTTGTGAATCGGTCCACTACTACTAAGATCATCGTAGCTCCATCAGACTCAGGAAGATCTGCAATAAAATCTGTACTGATATGTGTCCATGGTTTGCAAGCCACTTCCAATGGATGCAGCAGGCCGTATGTAGCGTGTCATGGTGCTTTCGTCCTTTGGCAATTATCGCATTCGTTGCAGTACTTCCTAATATCTCTTTTCATATTCGTCCAATAAAAGTTCATGCTCAGCAACTCCAACGTTCTTTCCCTGCCACAATGTCCCGCCACCTTAGAATCATGTTCCGATGTTATTATCGATTTTCGTAATTTCTCCGTAATGTATATCCTTTTCTTCCAGCATAACAGATCCTTTTCAATTGGGAAGTTCGGGTCCATGTGTTTTCCGTGTTTGACTTCCTTGCATATCGCCCTGTACTTATCGTCCAGCATGGCTTTCTTTTTGATCTTTTCATGAGCTTCCGGCAACAGGTCTTCAACCTCAATTGCTCCTATGTTAATTGACTCGTAACTATCGGTTAACATTTCCATAGCTCCAATTTCTAACCACAGTTCCTTTTCAAACATTGTTGCCTTAACTGCTGATGTCGTACCCCCCTCCGTATAGGTGAACCCCGGGCTCCTTGATAGTACATAGGCCTTAACATTTGCCGATCCCTTTCGATATAACAGTTCGAAATTAAAGGGTTTAAGATCCTCGGCCCATCTGGCTTGTCATTGATTTAAAAATATCTTCAATTTGAAATATATCAGGTTTTGATGATCTGAATAGACTATAGTCTTATCTTCCGATGCTTGTAAGAAATGTCTCCAATATTTAAAAGAAAATACTACCGCTAGCATTGGTTTATTGTAAATATCCTAATTAAGCTCGGCTGGGCTAAGTTTTCTAGAGGTGAAACCGATGGGATGGAGCTTTCCGTCCTCGAATTTCTGTGATAGAACTCTGGCAATACCAAAATCTGAAGTATCGGTTTCGAGTAAGGCTGGTCTGTCTGGATCATAATGGCGAAGTATTGGTGTTTTTCCGCTAACAAAACATATTGTTATTTTCACAAAGGCAGCCTCCTGGCTTTCTCCCCAATGGAACTGGATGTCGTTCCTAAATAGGTCTGTAATTGGCGCAATTATTCCTGAAAAGTTCTGAATAAAGCGTTGATAAAAGTTCCAAAGACTTAACATTTGCTGAACCTCTTTCCGGTTCATTGGTCGAGGCCAATCCGTCATTGCCCTTGCCTTTTCCGGGTCCATTCGTATCCCGGATCTGCCAACAATGTAACCCAAAAACTTTGTTTCCGAGAGACTGAATTCGCATTTATCGATCTCGAGGCACATCTTGTTGTCTATTAGAAGTTGAAACACCTTCGATACTTGTTGTTCGTGTTTTTTCAATGATCTCTTTGTAGCAATTACGATGTCGTTGACGTATCCTACTACAAGCATTCCTTCATCATCTTCAATGTGCACATCGGTTTTGATAACTAACTCCAATCGTAGCAGGTGTCGTGATATTCGGTTTATTTCCCTCTGGAATGTAGCCGGGGCATCAGTCAAACCGAAAGGCATTGCCATATATTTGTATAACCTGAACTTGGTTCTATATTCCGTAAATTTTTCATGTCCCAAGGCCATTCGTAACAAATGGAACCCATTTTTCAAGTCGACTCTGGTTATGTGGGTGGCTTTTGACAACTTCTGTTGTAATTCGGACATTATTGGTAATGGTGTCTTATCTTTCTTCGTAAAGTCGTTTAAATGCTTGAAGTCCACGCACAACCTTCATCCTATCCCACTTGACTTAGGTATGAACAAAATTGGGCTTCCAATTGTACTGCTCAAAGGACGTATCCTATTCTCCTTTATCATCTTATCGAGATACTTAATGAGTATCTTTTCCTCTTCAATAGATAACTGATAAATAGGTCCTCTTCCGAGTTTTTCTTCTGGCGCTGACAATTCAATCCTATGGTTGCAGCTTCTATGATCCAGTAATTTCTCAGCTTACTCAGGGTCGAATAGAAGCATAAACTTATGATAACATTGTGGTAATCTCGCTGCGAGTGAGGGTTGACGCATAACTATGGTGCCGATATGAATAGCTTTATCGCTTAAAGCTACCCTTTTGTCATAAGTGATCGAGTATTCGGGATGTAACTTTCCGTGCCCAAAACACTTCTGTTGACTATGAGGAAAGTGCAGGTGACAGGTCGTAGTTCCTGCCGCTGTATGCTCCTCCAAGTACCACGCTGGTATTAGAGCATCATATACTTGGGAAGTTTCCATTACTTCAAAAGCATGACTTTCTTCGTCGTAAGACCTATGGTTACTGAAGAATAACCCTAAAGGAACTGTAAAAAGTCCTTCAATCTCGATCCTTTTCCTGCAACATCATTGCATTTGATCTGTTTGGTCCTCTTGACGACTGGTATTTTGAAAGCCTTTGCTGCTTGTGGGGAAATAACAAAGGACATACTGCCAAGATCCAACATACACCTGATCGGAAAATAACGGTTTTCGTAATCTATGAAGAACCGATAGATAGGTCTTTTCCAGATTTGTGTTGGAGTTACTTTTTGTATCTTGTTTTCGGCGAATCCATTGTAAAACACATAACTATCAGCAATGTTTTGTTTGTTGGATCTACCATCAAGTAGGGTTGTGGCTTTTCGTTTTGCCATCGCTATCCTTTCTACAATAGCGTAACCACAACAGGTTATTGGAAATATATTGTAATGTTGTAATATAATATTGTGTTGTAATAATGTAATGTCATATTTCCTTACTGGCCAGCAGTTTCAATCTTCCAAACATCCTCAGAGGAATAATATAATAATTAAAGAAAAAGGTCTTCCATATAAAATGGTATGTTAAAGCAATAATTTTCGATCTAAGGTAAATTGCGACCTTCTAATCCAAAACCTCCTCCGGATCCCACCGATTCCTTTCCTCTTCTTGTTCGTCCATGTCTTGAACATCATTATCATAACAGCTCCCTGCTTCGGAATCACTTCCAGATTCCTTATCGCTACTTTCAGACTCCTCATCACTGTCCTCAGATTCTTCATCAGTATCCTCTGATTCCTCGCTACTTGAGTCGTCTGATTTTGCCTTGACTGCGGCTCGTTTCATTTTCTGATATTCTTTAGCCTTGGGAAAATCAGCTGTTCCTTTGTCGATTTTTATTGCCCTTCTGCAGTCTTTAACTTTGTGCGCTCCTGTTCGGTCCTCAGGCCACGCGCATCGTATACATTCTCCTGCCGACTTCCTTCTGCTTACTTTGGATCTATCTATCCCCTCCAGATCCGAGTGCTTCTTGGTTAAAGATTTTTGAAAGATTTATCCTTGGATGATTTTTTATGTTTCTTAAGTCAGCTGAATTTTTGTTTTCGTTCTCGTTTTTCTTTTCGAAGTTTAATGAATCTGGATTCTCTGGATGCCTTATTTCCCAAAGATCTTAGCGCCAAGTTCTTCCTGGCTGCTTCCCACTGCTGTGTGGTTTTTCCGGCTTTAGTGATTATGTCGAAAATTTCTTTATTGGTCCTTCCCGTAAGGTCGACCGTATGCATTTCCTCCAAGATCTTATTTGGTAGCCTATCAAGAATAAGTTTCTTGAATGCTGGTCCAGTAACTTCGGCCTTGTCGTTATAAGTCTAAATATGAGTGATTATATCTCACATACATCCCCCGTATCTGACTTTTTCGAGGTCTCCGTAAGCCTCATTGCCGGCTTCCTCGTCTTCAAACCTGAGCTGTAAGGCTTGAATGTAATTAGTCATGGATCTTGGAGATTTCCCTTGCATAGTTCCCATAATCCATTGAATATGCCGCGCGGCTGCATATTTATCCATTAACGATCCTATCCAATCGATAGTTCGTATATCCTTTGGGAACTTTTCAGGTTGGTCCTTGATATAAATCTGGACTGTTATCCACCAGGTATCAAAATCCTCTCATGGTTCTGCCAGAAAATAGTGTGGTTCCTTAATCTTTATCGGTTTGGCGAATTGTAACTCCTTAATACGCTTTCTTCGCCGATTTCTTTTACGATCTCCGCCGTCAGAATCTCCCGAATCTCCTGGCGGATCACCTGGTGGGTTTCCTGATTGTCCACCATTATTTCCTCCGGCGGTATTGCCTCCTACCGCATTATATCCTGCTGCGTCTCCAGCAGCATTGGCTTCGCCAGCTCCTCGCGCATCATTGCCTGCTGCTCCTTCGGCAGCATTGCCTTCTCCTGCTCCTCCCCTGACTCTTCCTAACCAGGTAGAAGCGCTATCCGTTTCCCTAAGACTCGATTCTGAAGAACGATCGAAGTAATGTCTTCAATGTGGATGTACAGTTTCACCTGGAAATGGTGTAGCAGTCTGGAAATTAAAAGGAGTGCTTTCCGAAAGTTTATTATTTGTCATGGCTATAGTCAATCCAGTAATTACTTCCTGAATCGCAAACATCTGTTCTTCCATGACGGCAGTATCATCTCTCAATTCCCGCGTGCTCGGAACCTCCTTTAGAGATTTAGTAATAGCCGTCATAATCGTATTAATGCCATCAATCGTTTTGGTTACTAGACTGATATTGTCGTTAATCTTTTTAATCGAATTTTGTACTGTTGTTATGAGGATCACATTATCAGTGATTCTCTGACTCAAGCAATCCATTTCTGCTCGTGATCCTTGAAACAACTCAGAAGCCTCTGATACAATTTGATTATTTTGGCCGCGAAGTATAACTACTCCTTGCCAAAGCTCACTTAGAATGGACTGATGTAAATCTATCGGAGTTCCGACTCCCGAAACATCAGAGCCGATTTTTTGTCTTTCAGTCCTTAATCGAGATTCCAAAATTTGTATTCCGTCATTACCAGACTTGAATTCTTCTTCCAATATTCCTTTCCCTTGGTTACATGCCTCGATAACATGTTTGATTTGTTGTTCAAGTTCCAACAACTGATCATGAACTATGTCCGGGGATGTTCCTGGCATCAGGATTTCTCTTTGCCCTAGATCGGCTTCTCAGGGTTCTCCTTGTTCATTGAGAAGAAGGTACTCCCTTCTTGCTTTCTGAACCCTTCTTTGATATTCTCGGACCCATTCCGGAATTTCCTGTGCCTGGCTCGACCGGGCCTTCTCTATTCTCGAGCTCGACAGGGCTAGCGCCTTGCTTGTGTACGATAATCTCCTCCTGGGCAACAACATGCTGAATTACGTTGCTATAGTCTTGTGGAGATATATATCGATTTAACTCGACAGTTGTTTTGTCCTTGTGAGGACAGTTCTCAACCTCACAATGCTGGATGCAATGTCTTTGTACAACGTAGGAATTTCTTCCGTTGATTGTGCCTAAGTTTTGGTAGGCGTAACAGTCAGAAAGAAAGCTACAGCGCTGACAAAGAACCACTGTGCTGTTTTCCTCGATATTGTATAACTGGCAGCTTATGCAGAAGCATTTCTGCCTCCAACAATGATGGCTGCAAGTCCTCTGGCCCAAATAGATGCAGCAGAAGTTGTCTTCGCACCTCTGGCACTCCAAACTCATAAGTCGTATGATGTCGCGGTTTCTTAACCACAACTAAATGGAGTGTTGCTTCATTTGGTAGTCGGTATAAAAATGCTCCGGTCTTGTATAATTCCTGATATACTCGGAGTTGTCCTGGTTCCATAAAATCCTCAATCCAGATACAGTGTAAAGTACTAAAAATATTATACTGTTATGGGGGTATTTTAAGTCCCAATTATCAATACAACATTTATTAGACTAAGTACAACTGCCTATCTAAACGTCTCTTTCTCTCCTCGCTTCTTCCTGAAGCACAACCTCTTGCACCCTTGCTGCAAGAGCTTCCAAATCAAATCGCAACAAGTTTCCTTATCCTTGGCCTGTATACATTAAGCCTCTTCGTTGAATAACCAGTCCTCGGAAAACTCCTCGAACGGTAGTGCACCAGTGTTCAGATGTCGATGCACAAGATACCTGATATTCTCATGTTCGCAGAATCGGAACACCACACGGTATATGTGGGTTAAACAGAGGTCTTCCAATTCAGAGAGGAAATCGCCCAGGATCTTCACGACCTGTTGGAGACTGTACTCGGCGTGTGTATAATGATGTCCAGGCATAGAGAGCCCAGTCGCGAGTATGGATGAGTGAAGTAATTTATGAAGAGTAGATAGAATTCTTAATAATATTTTATGATTGTCTTCAGTGTATCTGTTTGATTGTCTGTTGCTTGATGCTCCTTCAACCTCTGGCGAAACGCCTTCCTTTTATACAGCATCCTTCTCAACCAAATCCTCATTCAACACTTCAACACTCAGAAAATCTATTATCGCGGACATGCCTCCTGCATCTGGTGATACTCGTAATAACTCTTATTGTGGACATGCCGTACGCATCCGGTGAGACTCATGATAACTCATATCACGGACATGCCTTACGCATCCGGTGATACTCATGATAGCTCTTATTGCGGACATGCCTCCTGCATCCGGTGATAGCGAGCCACACCTCCCAATGGTTATCGTGTCATGCACGAGGCATTTACCTTCTCGTTGCATGATATCATCTGCGCGTATAAACTCTTCCTTGCAACCACTTAGAGTTGATAGTTAGAACAAGTAATTCCCTCATGGAATTATCTTGCTTTACGCAATAATTACTCACACCCACTCATGGGCTAGCTTGTGTCATAAATTTATTCTGCGACCAACCGATACTATGCCAACGTAGAATTTAAAAGCATAAGCTCGTATCCGATACGAGTTTTACATTGTGATCCAGACTAACATTACTTAATATGTAGTGCTCACTTTTGACTCCTAAGCCAACACCATAATTCCCTCAATCATGTCATGCTAAAGTCAAGACTGTTCTTGGACTGGAACGGGCCCCGAACCTGCCCAAATCGGACAGGGTCGAAGAGTTCTCCTACTCGCATTTGACTATCGATTGTCATGCATGTCATTCGATATCTTCACGGTATCTGCTGACCATGCATGTCCCGCTACTATCTAGGTAGTGAATGTGGTTGAAAACTATCAGCGCTGCTAATACTTTTGTATTCCAGAAATGCATGATAGTTGTATCATCATAGTTGAATCCGCCAAACACTTGTTTGTTCAATTGACACGCGACTGGCATATGTCCCGCTCAGGATGTATGCAACTGGTCCACTCGCTCGACTTTCCATAAATAGGTGTTATGCATATCACAATTGTGATACGTATTTATTACTCATCTCGCAAGTACCATTATCACTTGTTAAGGGAGAACCCCTAACAGAATCGTAAGGCTGACGAGGGTGGCAATTCACACGGGACGACACTCAGCAGTATGAATGCGGGCCAGTGGTGTAGTGATTCCCCAGCCTGGCAAGGACAACTATACACAGCAGAAGGCCTACCGCTCCATATCGCTGCTTAGCTGCATGGGAAAAGTCATTTAGCAAGTAGCCGCGGAGCTACTATCAGAAGAGGCCGAAAGATGAGAGCTACTGAGCAATGGAGAATTCGGAAGCAGACACGGACGGTCAGCAATCGATGCAGCAGCCATCATTGTCCACAGAGCGTCTGCAGCTTGGACAAACGGCCACATACCAGGCATGCTTCTCATGGACATTAAGGCAGCCTTCCCAAGCGTGGCAAAAGGAAGACTAGTCAACTTGATGAAGGTCAGGCAAATAGACAGAGACCTTATATGATGGACGGAGAGCATTCGGTCGGAAAGAACAGTGCAGATGATAATCAAGGGCAATGCAATGGAAAGATATCCAGTTGAGGCAGCGGTCCCGCACGGCTCACTGGTGTCACTGAACCTCTTTGCGACTTACACCTCAGGACAATTCAGGACGGTCTAGGAGTACGTATCAGAAGCCAATGGGCTGTCCTTCATAGATGACCTCGGCTGGGTGGTGACTGGAAGCGATGTCAACAATGTTGTCTCGATACTTGAGAGATGTGAAGCAAAGAGCATTGAGTCGGCGAGTAGACGAGGGCTGCCGTTTGACAGTACAATGACGGAGGCGGCACTATTCACGCACAGACGAGGCCACAGACAACACCTCCGGGCAAAACTGACAGCAACAATGAGAGTCGGAAACGGGCCCATACTATTCAACGCATAGGCTACAAGCTTGATAGGCGTCTAGATGGACGCATATCTGACATTCAAGGAGCACCTCAACTGATGCTGGAAGAAAGTAAGGGCAGCAGAAGCCGGACTCCGAAGCCTTACCAAGACACACGGCGTACTTCCTGAGAGCGTCAGAGCCGTCCAGGTAGCGTGCGTCCAAGCGGTCGCACTATATGGGAACGAGCTCTGGTGGGATCCCAGGGAAATAGACAGGTGAGACGACCTCCAACTCCTCCTCAATCGCCAAGCCAGATCCATCCTGGGCATGCTGCCCACAACCCCGCAGAGTGCACTAATGAGAGAGTCAGGGCTTACACCAGCGCCGGTAATCTTGGACTCCAGCCTACAGCGTTTTGCAGCGAGACTACAAATCACATGCAGCAGCAAGCTGAATGAGCCAGACGAAAACCCCTCTTCGGGGGCACCAAAAGGCGGAGCAGTCGGGACAGAGCATGAGCACGGCCGGACAACCGAAGGCATGAACTCGCCGACCCCGGGCACAGAACCAGTAGTCAGGACCAACATACTGGACAACAGCACTGCAGCCAAAAATGCCGCACAATGATGGGCAAAAGAGAAAGAAGCCAAAATCGGAGCTGGGGTCTGGATGTGGTGGATAGATGGATCGCACTCAGACAATCGCCGAGTGGGAGCCGCAGTAGTGAGTAAACACCCAAGTGAATGGATGTCATGCTGTAGCTTTCTGGGCATCCAACCTATGGAGGTCTTCGACGCCAAACTGTGGGGGATTAGACTTGCGCTCGATGAGGCGATCGAGAAGAGCGAAACATTGCAGAAGGATGGAGTCGCGATGGTATCAGTCTTCAGCGGTTCACTGGCCACAATTCGACAAGCCACACACCTGTGGCCGGGCCCAGAACTGCGACTGGCAAGGCAGATCAACAGGAGGGCACGGAGTCTCCTCGCCCACGGCATCGCGACGGAGATCCACTGGGTCCCGGAGAACTCTGGTTTTGCCGGAAACAAAGAAGCAGACCAACAGGCGAACTTGGACCGAGACGCGAGCGGTAGCAGAGTTATTGAGTGGCCATACACCTCGGCCTCGTATAGGGCTAGACGAATCTCCGAGGGCAGATCAGCAGCTAAGGCAGAGTGGGTGGCCTACAAGTGCAGCAAGCACTTCAGCTACAGACTCAAGGGCAAGGTGGGGACAAAAAGACCTATCCCGATGAGAAGCGCAAAACCGCTGGTCGCCAGGTTCTACCGATTAAAGTCCGGGCATGCGCCCACTGGAGACTACCTGAATCAGTTCGGCCACCAAGATGACGACAAGTGCTGGTGGTGTGGAGGGACAGTGTCCCAGACACGGGAGCACCTATTGCGCCACTCTAGCCCATGGAGAGACAACCTGAGAGAATTATGGAAGGCCATGGGAAAGGCGATGGGCTGGAAGGTGGGCAGATGCCAGCACGTGCAGATCTCTGAGCTATTTTCCATAGAAGAGTGCGACCAAGCAGTGATGGACTTCCTGTTGGCCACTGAGGTTGGGAATTTCCCACCCAAATGAAGTAGAGGTATGGAGCAGGATGAGGGCTTGGGATTCAGGAGCGGCGGTGGCAGCAATGGGGTTATACCACTTGTTCTTTCTTTCTTTCGTTGTTTCTTTCTTTCTCTCTTTCTCTTATCTCGCATTCGTCAGCAGGGATGAAGGGTAGCGGGGAGGGAGCTCCGCCATCTTGCTGGCTCGCCCGGAGGTGGAGGGGATATCAGGGTCCTGTCATACTCTAATTAGAGTCAATACAGTATGATTAAACAACAACAACCACGAGAATCCTTCATATATATAAATTAAACCAATAATACTTCAAACTCTCTATTATTTTAGACGGAAATATCAGATCTCACATCTGTGCGTGCCTGCATAATGACGCTATGTAATTCAACTCTTCAAGTCCGTTATGATAGCTGGTTATCTCTGTGCAATAAATTCATCCTAGCAACCGTTGAAATCGAAACTTCCCGAGGAGATCTATCTTCACTTGCAGGCTATATGCTGCATTGCCGCCAGATTGCTGCATCTGGCTGTGAAATGAGAGATGTCATACTGCAGAATAGCACTAGGGAAGGGGGAAGTCGCTGCACCTTGTCAACTTATTGTATTTGAACTAGGAATACATATGCATCATGCATTGTGAGGACATTCAAGCCTTATCGGCTCAGATCACTGTAAAATCTGGGTGTATCTGGTTTATTCGTTGCACTGCAGGTGGAATATGCAACTAATGGCTGTTTTTATTCTCACCTGGGAAATGGGGAGCAACAAGAAAGCTACCGAAAATAGAGAAATAGACAATGAGGGCGATAAACTTAGAGCGATTCAATGAATTAGATATACCCAGATTTTATAGTAATTTGAGCTGATAAGATTTTGCAGCATGCAAACTGTCTCTGAAGTGTTCCTCACTATTGGGTGGCTCATTTAATAAAGAAACCTCATGAAACTCAAATCGTGAATTTTCTATATACATTCAGTTACCATTGAGATAATCTTGTACTCGTAGGTATGTACATACACAGAAGTAGAGGTGTTTGGCACCACAACCAAAAACCACTCTACAGATCCAAATTTATACCTGAAGAATTGGTTGAACAGTGCTGCAACGTGCTGGAGTGTAAATAATGCTTAGGTACAGTTCCCGGAGGTCTTTCAGCTACATCCCATTGCTATTGCTGCTGTATTATTGCGTCCATCAACCTCCTCCAGACCCTATTCCGGCAGGGGCATCTTTTGAAAGTCAACACTTCAATTGTGTTTTTCCAGAACAGTATCAAACACTTCTATGTGTGCGCTGCAAATGTCTCGTAAGTATCCAGAATTCTCAAAAAGCCTGTAAAAGCCGCGTATATATCACGCGAAGAACTTTGAGCCCTGAGGGGGTAGTAGGTCCTGTCATACTCTAATTAGAGTGCATACAGTATGAATAAACAACAACAACTTCGAGCCCTAACACTTCATATAATTTTATAAGAAGCCAATGCAAATGAGATAATTCCCAAACCGTCATTAACATGATCTTCCTCCATATAAAGTTTTCTACGAGAGCTTCTGATAGCCGATTCGTTGGCAACATTGTATCGTTATGAAGTTGTTGTGATAGCTTCAAAACAATATATTGAATTGTACCGATTAAAATCAACTATGGTGCGGGGTCATCCCTGCAGCAGATCCCCCGCACCTGGTGTTGACTAAGGGATTTAGCCCGAAAGCTACCGGAACTAAGGCGGGCACTAACTTTAGCCCATGACGATGGTGACCATGGGAAGAGAGAGCCCCACTGGTGTAGCAAATGAGGGGATCAGAACACCAGCTCAGAGAGGAGACACGAATTTGGAGGGATTTGCAGGAACAGAAATGGCGAACGACACTTCCGGCCACGCGTCGACGACACGCGTTTCCCCTGCGATCACGATCGCGACCGCGGCTGAGCCGCTGGAGCGCAACGAAAATGGGAAGAGACTGAAGAGCGAGATCCCAGAGCTTTTGAAGCCCCCGGGGGACTGGAGGAGCCGCATGGAAAGGACGATTCGACAGCAGGCACAGGAGCTGGCGCAGCTGCACCGAACCGCCAGACAAATAACATACATGTTGGAAGCCCACGCAGCACGTGAAGAGGAACAATGGTCAGGAGTGAAGGCGTGGATGGACGAGAGAGAGGGCATGTGGGAATTCCGCCATAAGGAACACGTACTGTGGACAGCAAGCATCACAAACATGGTTGCGGAGATCAACAACGAAAAAAGGAGGGAAGTCCAGACGAAGATTCAGGAAGCGAAGGGAATCACGGATATCAACTTGGAAATAAACCCGGATGAGTTGGAAGATGTCCAGGTACTGACGGAGAGAGTCATGAGTGAGGAGATGAACGCACAGAGACCGCAGATGGAGGCCTCAAACCATGCACCAACGATCCCCCCAGCCCCGGTGGTCCCGATTGTTACAGCCACCCCAAAGGCGTTCCAATTTAGAGGCAGAGAAAAGCCAACATTGATCGCCCCCCCCAAGAACGAAGCGCCGGCGAACGCGCCCAAGGGTCCGAAGGCGGAGGCCAAGGAATCCAAGGCGGCGAAGAAACCGGAGGGACGGCAACCGCAACAAAAACAACAACAGCAAAGGAAGCCAATGTATGCAGAGAAGGCAGCAGCGTCGGCAAAAGGGCAGAACAAGGAGGGCGAGTTCCAGGTCGTCGAGAGAAAAAAGAAGGTGCAGAAGAAGGAGCTAGACGGCATGGCGGCAATCCCCACAAACAAGAACACGGTGGAGAATAGGAGAGTTGCCTTCAAAAGAAACAACGCACTCCCGACTTCTCAGAAGAAGGACGATGAAATTGTGTCGGCGGTTAACAGAGCGTTGCACGCAGCCGGAGCCCCCCACCATGTCAGAATGGGGACAATCACCACTAACGTCAGAGGAACAATCACGGCCTTGGCTACTCCAGAAGCGTCGGCGGACAAGCTAGTGGCTTGGGGAGAAGTCGTGGTAAAAGCAGCAAGGCGTATCGACCAAGGGATCATCGACTTGGAAAAGAACGAGACCTGGGAGAAGGTGAAGATGCATGGGATCAGCTTTGACCAGTATGCAGTTAAGAAGTCGGGAGGCCTGGAGAAACTCAGGCAAGAAAAACAGGCAGAAAACGTGGGAGTAGTCGTTCCGATGGCTATCAATTGGCTGGGAAGGACCGCAGGTATTAAGGAGAAAAGGAGGAGCAGGGAGAAACAGGCGACGTCAGTGGTCTTTTTGATCAAAGGAAAGAAGATAGCACAGAGGTGATTAGAGAAAGGATTGAGGGCGGCAGGAGTGTGGCATGAGGTGGAAAGATACATTCACGCCGGACCAGACACTTTCTGCGAAAGCTGCTGTGGGTGGGGACTTCATGTCTCGAAGTGCGGCAGGCTGGGGCTGGGGGTGGTGAAGTGCATGCTGTGCGCCGGGAAACACAAAACGGAAGAGCATCAATGCGACGTCGTGGGGTGCAAGCCTAAGAAGAGCCAGAATTGCACACACAACAACGACAAGTGTGCCAACTGCAAGGGGAACCATATCGCAAACAGTAACGCGTGCCCTATGAAACAGCAGGCAATTCAGAAGGCCAAGGAGGAGAGGACAAGCTGGAGGGAGAGAGTCAGAGGGAGAAACATTGCCCGCAGCCAAGAGAAGCGGGGAGAACGAGACCGGGGCCCCAGCCACGGATGAAGCAGAGAGTGACAAAGAAGGGATCCAAGTTCCGGCAACGCAACAAGGGTCAGAAGAATCCATCCCAGAAACACAATGGTGAAAGTCCTTCAAGCAAATTGTGGGAAGGCGAAGTATAGTACGTTCCTGGCGCTAGAAAAGGGTGTGGAAAAAGGGGCAGATTTGGTGGTAATGCAAGGGCCGTATCAGGGAAAAGGAAAAGAGGAGGAGTACCAAATTAGCCATCCGGCTTTCAGACTGATAAGAGGAAAGAGAACCATGACCGCAGTAAGAGTAGACACACAGTTGTGGTCAACGAATTTGAGGACTTTGGAGGCCGAGGGGACATACATGCTTTTGACGTCACCAACAAGAGAGGAGTCAAGGTCAGAATCGTCAATGTCTATGACCAAACACTCCAAGGAGATAACGACAGACCATCAGCCCGACCAGTGAGGGAGGCGAGATGGGATGAAATAATCGCCAAGGGCAACTTGGTAGTCTGTGGGAATTTCAACGCTCACAGCCCATGGTGGAACAGCGGGTGTAGCCAAAGAAGGAGCCCTAGTGTCTTGGAAAACCTCATTTTAAAACACGACCTAGAGGTAATCAACCATGGTCAGCCGACCAGAGTTGCATGGAAAAACAACGAGCTGATCGAGTCGATAATTGATGTCACGATAGTAAGAGGGGAGGAGGTGACGAATGCATCGGCGAGAACAATGTCAGAGGACGAAGAAGATATAGGTTCGGACCATAAGATGATCGAAATAGAGTGGAGGAGAAAATCGGAGGATGGTACGAACCACGAAGTGATTGCGTGGAACATCGACGAAATTGAAGAGGAGGTTTTTAAAGGAGATGAACAAGAGCTGGGGCGAATGGAGCAGATGCAGGAAGACTTTGTTGGAAGAAAGCACGATCCAAGAGCTGGAAGACGAAGCGAAGGTGATAAAAAACGAAGTCACCAAGGTACTGGGTCAGAACGCAAAGCAAGTCAGAATATGCATGAGATCCAAGAAGTGGTGGAATGCCAGGATAGCGGAGAACAGGAAAATCTTGGGGTTCATGAAGAGAGAGAGAAGAGGAGGCAGAACCAACCACGCATCCGTCAAGGCAGCAAGGAAGGATCTGCGAAAAGCAATCAGAGAGAGCAAGCGAGAGTGCTGGAACACCTTTGTGCAAGAGACGGAAGGAGACAAGGTGTGGAGGGCGCTAAAGTATACTGGAAAGCAGGGAGAACTTACGGTTAAGGCTCTGCAGAAATGAGAAGGGGGTTGGCGACATCATGGAGCAAAAAAGCGGAGCTCATAAAAGAAGTCGGGTTCCCAAAACCATTGCCAGGAATGAAGAAGAAGGCGAAGGAGAAGGGGGGAGAGACCTACCTGGAGATCACTGAAGAAGAGGTCAAGGAAGCTATCTATACACAGAGCGTTAAGAAGGCACCAGGACCAGACAAAATTAACTTCAAGATAATAAGACTGCTGTGGGAGTGGGATGCGAGCAGAATAGTAGCCTTAGTGAAAACGACAATACGATTGGGACATCATCCGAAGGATTGGAAGACGGTCACAGGAATAGTGATTCCCAAGCCGGGAAAGCCAGATTACCATCAAGCACAGGCGTACAGGGTTATCGCACTCGGCAATTGATTAGAAAAAGTGGTCGAACAAGTGGTGGCAACGAGAATCTCAGAGAAGTGCGAGAGAAGAGGACTGCTACACGACGGCCAGTTTGGATGCAAAAAAAGAAGATTAGCGGTCGACACGGTGGGGATGATGGTGAAAAGAGTGCAAGAAGCGTGGAGGAGGTGGAACATCGCGTCGGCCATACTGATGGACGTCAAGGGAGCCTTCCCGACTGTCGCGAAAGGGAACTTGATCCAGATAATGGAAGACATGAAATTCGAAGCAGACCTGCGCAGGTGGTTGGAGAGCTTCATGTCTGACAGAAAAGTAAAAATAAAAATAGACGGAAGGACGGGCGAAGTAATTGGTGTCGAAACAGGAGTACCACAGGGATCCCCGACTTCATCAATTCTGTTCGCACTATATATCGCCGGCCTGTTCAAGAAAGCAGAAAAAGAAGCGCCGGAAGTCACAACATTATCCTTCGTGGACGATGTCGCCTGGGTGGTGGACGGGAAGGACGTCAACCAGTGCACAAGTCACATGCGAAGATGTGCAAGGAGAGCTACGCAGTGGGTGGAGATGAATGCCGTCCAGTTCGACATAGCGAAAACAGATGCAGTCTTGTTCTCAAAGAAAAGAAACCACCAAGGAAATATGGTCAAGAGGAGGATCCAGGTGGGCGAGAACAACTCGATATCGTTCAATTCGAAACCGATGAGATGGCTAGGGGTGTGGATGGACAGGAAATTGAACTTCCAACACCACCACGAAGTCGTCATGACCAAAGCACAGAAGGCGCAGGGGAGAATCAAAGGAATAACCGGAACACTCGGACTCAGACCAGAAAATGCAAAGAAGGTCAAGATAGCTGCAGTCCAGTCAGTGGCGTTGTATGGGTCAGAACTGTGGTGGGATGGACAGATAGGACGCGAATACGAACTCCAAATACTGGTCAACGAATCGGCAAGAAGGGTTACTGGAATGTTCAACTCAACACCGACGGTTCCGCTACTTAAGGAAGCAGGACTGAGACCGGCGATATCACTACTCAATAATCGGAGGAGACGATTCGCCAAAAGACTAGCCGAAATGCCAGACCAGGCAGGAGGAGGGGCGTTGGTGGAGGGAAAGTCAACAGTCGCAGTAAGGCTGAGGAAGGACTTAGGGGTAGAAGGGAAGAGAGCAACGAACTTTCTACCCATCAACCCACAGAGAGCGGAAGCGACAGTGTACGTGCTGGAAAAGAAGGAAGCGCTGAAGGTCGCTCAAATAACAGATGAAGGCCTAATTCTTTGGACGGACAGATCAAGGCTGGAAGACGGAACAGTCGGGTGTGCCGTGGTATGGAAGGAGGGAGAAGAGAATTGGGAAGCGGATCGACACTACCTGGGAAAGAAGAAAGCAGTTTTCGACGCTGAAGTATACGCCATCGAGAGGGGCCTATGGACAGCGGCAGAAATGTTACCCAGGACAGGTGATTCGAAGGTGGTTGTCATTTTGGTCTCAGTCACTGCAATACAACGGGTACAAGACGATAAACTAGGCCCTGGACAGAGGATGGCCAAAAACGCAGTCGAGTGGAACAACAAAATCGTGGGAATGGGAGTAGAAATAGAGTACCGGTGGGTACCATCTCATGAAGGAGTTGGAGGAAACGAAAAAGCCGACGAACAAGCAAAAGCAGCTGCAGAACGAGTGGAGGGCACTCTGGAGCTTGTGAAAGGATACAAAGGATGGTCGATGGCAAAGGTGCAGAGAAGGGTCACGGAAGCGAAGTGGATCGAAACTGACAAGTGGTGGAAGGCGAAGTTCAACGGCAAAAAGGGGGAGTACAGAATGAACAAGAAGAGGAGGATAAGCAAGCTGTTGGGCGAGACCAAGAAGAGCGTCGCGGGAAGGTATCTCCAGTTAAAAGTGGGGCATGCCCTAACAGGAGTTTATTTGGAACGCATTAAAAAGAAGAAAAGCAAAGAGTGCTGGTGGTGCGGACACTCGACGCAGACAGTAGACCACCTGTTCAAGTGGTGCAAGAAATGGAAGCGGCAGCAGGACACTCTGTGGGAAAAGCTGAGGAAGAAGTGCAAGATGAAGGAGAGAGGCAGAGTACCAATGGCGCAGGTTTTCGATACGTAAGAAGCTGAGAAGGCAGTGTTGAAGTTTTTGAGGGATACTGACGTCGGGAGAGTTACGCAGGCTTAGGGAGGGGACGGGCAGGCAGGGAATGAGGAGGGTGGAAAAGAGCTAGTTAGTCAGTTTCGGAGAAGGGAAGAAGGAGAAAGGGATGATACGAATTTGCTCAAAGAGGCAAGAAGGGACACCTGACGGTCACACTGGAGAAGTATCGCGAAAAAGGGTAGATTATGTCATGGCCGCAAGCGGCCGAATACAGTATGATTCAAACAAAAAAACAAAAACTTTAGCCCGTAGGCCATTGGGACTAAGGAATGCACTAGACTTAGCGGGCTTGGTACGGAGCCTATCTGCCCGCCAGTCTCAGGCTTGGTGCGGTGCCTATCTCCCCGTGAGCCTCGGCCTGAGTAGTACTTTGCTCGTGATGCTTTCTCTTAGTGTTTCGTTCTTAGTCCTTGAGATGATTTCTTTCTCTATATATGTCTATCTTCTTCTCTCTTTGTACGATAGACGGTTCAATCATTATCATCATTCTCTCCCTCCTCTGATTGTCTTATCACCTAGTAGTACATCCGGGTTCGAAACAAACTCACAGCAGAACTTACGCACGATTGTCTTCATATTGCCACACTCGGCATGACAATCTTAATACAATATTTGAGACCATTGTGCTCGGAATTCGATGTGTGAGCGTCTTGTTTGTCGTACTAGGTGATGGGTATGATAGTTTGGGGGAATATTATTAAGATAGCTTGGGGATATAGACAGTATCGGCGAACATCGTAAGATCGGCATGTATTTGAATGTATCTGTGGTCCGCCGGTGTGTGATCAATACAGGATGTGCAAGACTCACAGGAAATGGTTATAACATGCTTTGGAATCTAAAGGTGCTGTTTGTGACGGATCTCAATTTGCTTGCGTGTAACTACACAATGAGATCTACTCCGAACTTGCAAAGCACTAGGGTCTGCAAGGTACAACGCGCATCAAGCTCTATTCTCATGGGCGAGCGGACATATATACAAAAATCCGCCCGACGTGATACTTCCTATCCAGTGCTCACGCCGGGCATGTTTCTCTTTTGCTTCCTCTCTCCCCAGCCGTGGCATTTCTGCGCCCTAGCTCTCTGCCGTGGACACTGACGTTGGATCCACAGTTCGACTTTTTATCCTGAACTAACTATATACTGCTATCGCTATCGTTATTGATTGAGACAAATTGTGAGAGGTCGGTGTTATGTCTAAATTAATGTACATAAACGTACTGAGCTGACCGGTAGTCTCTATCGAAGGTACTACTCAACCGGCTGATGCTACCTCATTTCCGTCCTCATCCTCATCATCCCCTCAACATGTACCTGGCAAGAGTCGGACTCGGTGTTAGTGTTGGTCTGTGTGTGAATGGCCACCGCGTATCATATACCCAGCGCTTTCCTCTAGCGATACCTCTTGCACTACTTGCTGTGCATCTTGCCGACGCCTTGCTCCACACCTTGCCGACGCCTTGCTCCAAGTCCCTGAAGTCCATCCCGTATGCATTCCCGAATGGCTTCCATCAAGTTGTCAGTCATTGATCACAGGGTGGTCTGAATACCCCGCTGTCTCAAACCCGAAACCGGACACGTGCCAAAAGCGTCTCATACTTGTCCCACTCATGCGTTGTGAGGGTACCGAGTTTGCGTGCCATGTCACCGTAAGTCCCATCAATCGATTCGACGCGATTGCTAGCAATTCATAACGACAAGAGGATACATCCTGCCCGATCCGCCCACTAACTGACCGCTGGCAAGGGGTGCCGAAGTGTAGTAAGATGCAAAGTGCATCAAGTATATTCTCAATTCTGTACGGAATACTGCAAGTACTAGCTAGACCGCCGTCGCATCGGTAGACATAGACGATCGCCCGGAGAGCTGGTGGCGGATGAGATAACGACGGCAGTGGAGTAGATGACAATTATGGGGTTAATGACTCGGGAGTGACGGATGATACTAGATGAGGGCGTTGACAACGGTGCAGCAGTAAGACACATAGTTGATGTAGATAAGGGTGTGAGCGAAAGTATAGAAGAGAGACGATGAGAGACGAGGGCTGGGAGGTAAACGATGGAAGATGAGTGGACATTGGGGTAGAAAAGATAGCTTGCACATAGAGAGCGAAGTATACGACGGCCAAGGAGGAGGCCAGGACCGAGACGCGAACGGAGGAGTGGACAAGGCGGAGGAGTGGACAGGGTGGAGGAGTGATCCCTCCGGAAGTCGGAGAGCTTCAAACGATGAAAGAACTCGACACTCTCTTCATGCTACACTCTATCTCTATAATTAACAAAAACTACTTGGTGGTTATGTCAGGTCCGGGCGGGTACTAGTCACTCAAGTGTCCGCCCAAACCTGACATTAACATAACTAGTATTAGTGAGTTATAGGTTGCGGATACTCAGCTCAGACAAGAGCTTAGACAGAGGCGTACGCAAGGTCTTGCTGTACACGAAATATGGGAAGGAAGAGGATATATGAAGGCGAAGACTCAGGATAGTATAGACGACGTGTGCAAAGTGCCAAAATATGAACAGGGCTGAGGCGTTGGTGACGGCAGGCGCGGACAAAGGATGAGTACGGAGGCATGGAAGAGAGCGTCGACGAGTGTAGCCTGGACGATCGAGAGCGGTGGAAGAAAGCGATACCGACTTTGATGTTGGGGTGTCCATGCAGTGGAGTCTGAGATGGAGTTTGTGAAGTTGATGGTACAGTCGATGGTAGAGTCAAAAGTGGATTCAATGGTTGATTCGATAGTAGAGTCGATGCAGGGGTTCGAATGATGTGGGGTCAAAAAGGTTTCAGGGATACCAGAAACAAAGCAATTATGAGAGGTGCTGCGAGCTGATCCATTTTGGGAATGTCATTGCGTCCGGTTACCGTTTCTGGAGGCATTTCTGGACTTCGGCAGGTTCTTTCGGGTTAGAATCGTTTGGTGTGACAATGCTGCAGGATGATCGCCGCAATACTATCTGTACGAGCCAATTCGACACTAGTGCTGACACTCCAGCCTGGCTGTGAGAGAAAGATCGTGTGCGTTTGTTCATGCCAAGCAGCTCGTATGGTCGTTTTCTGAACGAATCCGAAGATTGGAGTGGACAGGATTGTGCCAACTATGCGCTAATTCAGCTGCTCTAGTGCCACGTAGGCGTGGGTGGAGAACTCGAATGTAGGCGCAACTCGATAGCCAAGCTAAACTGCGGCTGGCTCTGTATTCCCAGCAACCAATTTGGAACATCAAACGTAAACGTAAACTGTGTAGCTAACTCACTGTTTCTAGCCTCTAAACATCACATGAACGGGTTGTTGTGTTGCGATAATGCAGCAATAAGCGAGTCTTGGCATCCGCTTAACCTACACAATCGCATGTACTTTACACATACACTCTACTCTTTAGTCTCAGGGTTAATTACCTTCAGTGTGGCATGGGGCTCTGGAACCGAAACTTGTATCCCTGCACAATCGGTTCCTGCAGATTGGTTGGATTCAGGTGATCGCCGGGTGGCAAGGATCTTGATAGCGGTTCCAACAGCTGCAACCAATCTTTGTTTTGTTTCTGCTTTAACGATACTGCATTCACTCTATCCAGGCAACCATTCTGTTAATGTACAGAATAAGATCCGTCGCCAGCCATACCTCTCAAACTCCCAGTCTATGTCGCCTCCAATTCTACCCTCCCTCACTATCACTTCCTCTCTGTCTCCAACTCTATCGTCGTGGCTCTCCTTCAGTTGCACCTAGCGACCGTACGATTGTCTCTATTTTAATCTGCCCCTAAATACCCGGCGGCATTGCCATCCCGTCCGTACCTCCAGCTCCCAGCTCCCAGCTCCTTGTCACAACAACTGAGTTCCAGAGGTTCCACTTGCCTACATCCCACGTACGATAATTGACCGACTCCAACCTAGCACGGGAACACACCCTCCCTACGTATATCCACCCCATACCGACCAGCTCCCATCACCGCTCAACTCCGTACGTACGGCTGGAACTGACTCGGTACTACAATTCACTTGGTTGGTGAGGTGGACAGGACGCGATAGACTTATGTGGTGGATAGGTGCGAACATCTTACCTCCGTGCGACTTATGTCTGCCCAGCTGCCGTACCGTCGTTTTACACTTCCGCTACCTACTTTTGTTTGCTCCTGAACTATCTTCATCTCTAGCTTTCACCTCCGTCTTGCTCTTCACCGTCGCCCTCACCGCCGCCACTGCCCTTCTCCGTCCCTCCCCCTACCCCGCAATCGCCTCCACTACTCAGCGGCGTCGTATACCCATTACCTCAGTTTTCTGCCGTCTTTCGGCTTTACTTCTCTACTCTCTACCGTCATTACTCCTCTCCTGCTTATGTCCGTTCAGGGCAGGTGTTTCGACTTCACCTTCGCCCTTCCTCTCGCTTACACCAGTACAACTCATGGCGTCTCCTCCCCCAGTATGTTAATCTAACTATCGTTATCTCCAAGTCTGAGTCGTACAATCTCTTTGCATTTCTAACATCGCACAAAAACAAGGGAGATATTTGCAGCGTCACACATTATGCGAACCTTACAGCTGACAGCGAAGTTCTTAGTGCGCCCAGATCGACTTTCTCCAACTACCTACACGGCCTACATCGGCAGTCTCCAGAATGCTCCCAGCGCACCTCCAAGTATACGTACACACCGTCTCCAGCCAGCTTCTGAGCCCATCACCAAGTACACCGGAGTGTTATCTTCCGCCCATCTCTAAGTTCGCCCAAGTACCATCTCTAGCTCTAAGTGCACTGACACATTGTCTCTGGCTAGCCCCTACCTTATCGGGAGTCATCGTTCTCTAGCTAGCTCCCTGTCTCTAAGTGAACTTAAGCTCCGTCTTTAGCTAGCTTCCGTCCAGCCCAGATCCACTGTGATAGATAGAGTATACTAGATTTATAAAATCGAGAATTCACTTGAAATTTGTTACGTAGATTTTAGTCCCGAAGCTTCCAGTGTGCCCATTGTTCCTGAGTACAAACCTAAAATACCAGGGTCCAGAATCTCGCCCAGAAATTACCGTACTGGAGAATATATCACTAGAGTTAACCGTACCGTAGTACCCAGAGTTTACTACGCCCGAAAATCTAATGCTTACGACGCGAGAGAACCTAAAGCATTCCGGAGAATGGTATGCTGCAGTCTATTGTAAATTATAAGCCATAATTTTCTACCAGAAAGCCAGCAATATTATAGCACTTTTGAAGTTGGATTCGAAAATATCAGCCGATTTCAGACTACGTGCTAGGATCACCGCACTCATGCAGTATCACTCAAAATGAGTGATCTCGCATGATTGCTCACGTATTTCATGTCATCCACTTAGAAGCCAAAGCCCAAATAAGCAAGTCCAGGATTAATCTCATATACCGTACATAGGATAAGTGAAATAAAACCTCAGCAGACGGTGCAGACATGCATATACACGTATGGCCCCGCTCGGCGATCTCTTGTAGCATGTCAAGGTTGCGTTGAGATTGGGTGCGTTTTCCCTCCCAAAATGACGTCCGATTCATCAAGACAGTAAACACTTTACATCATCACCAACCTCTAAGGCCACTTGACGAACTATCTCGCGACGGACTGGCTTTCACCATAGTACCAAGCTGTCACTCGCATCACAGATCTATCACTCGGCTTTAGTGTAGGCTTGATTGTTGCACCGTTTTTGTATGTATAATTATAATCAGCATCCGTAGGACTTATGGATAGGTGAGGAAGGTATTCAGCGGGCTTGAGGAATACGGTTGAGCTGATGGGATTCAACAGGATGTGACCAACAGAGTGCGCATAGTTGCTTGCGGATGCACACATACGGTCTTGTATATATGAGCATACCCGTTCATAATAGATAGACACATCAACAAACTTCATGTAAAGTAACACCGATCGTCCTAGTCCGAGAATTCCCTGCTTGGAATGTCATAGGCCGAGATTTTCTGCACCGGAAGGACATTTGGGAACCAATACAACTCTACGTGGACGCAATTCTACAAAGCAAAGCATCAAGTACACTCACATTTGCACTCAAAAGTCAAATTACAAGCGCACTTGAGGCCTGTAGGGATGAAGACTCATAGGAGTCACGCGAACTTAGTAGTGCACTTGCAATCGGTGAGATGACACGCGCACTGACATCCAAGTATAGCCAAGTGTACTCATAATCGCACTAGGATACTATTAGCCGACCCGAAAAGCCTCCATTCCCACACAAAACGTATTCGACCCGTGCTCATCAATGCTCGTCAATATACCTACAATCCCACAAGGTCTGAATGTAGCACCCAACATGGCCCATTCAACGCGGGACGATATCATGCCGGCCGTAAAACTTCCAAGTTCTAACCGTTAGTGTTTTGTTTCGCGTTGGCATGCTTAAAAAAAGAATTAATGAGTGTTTCCCGAATGATTCCAGCTGTAATAGGAACCAAATTTGCCTTCGCCAATAGGCTTCTGTAAAGGATACCCACTGTCAAAACAAAGAAAAGTAGACCCGGCGTAGTACATATAAAACAATGTTCTTGCTCCAGTTAGCCAGGATCCGATGTTACCTCCAGCTCGGCTTTGCACAAGACCGGCAACTCACTCGACTCAGTAGTGCAGCAATATTCCGATAGCTTCGACTAGCCGTAACCCAGCTACTTTCATTCCAATATACACACCGACAGGAATAGATAGAAGAGCAAGAAGGAAGGGGAACCAATTAAGAGAGAATGCAAATGTCATCCGACATTTATTTTCGATCTTTATGGTCAATTCAGCACCGTTTTTGGTGAAGTATGTGAAATCCGTAGCAGTGGAAATACAGGACCAAATGCACTATCCGGAGTGGAAACCGTCCGTTCACTCGCCAGTTTACTGTGCCCCGGGACCTCGTCCTGTCTCGGGTACAATAGTTCAAGATCAAGGCCTGATCAAGGCGACTGGTGGTGTGGCTATCGTTGGGTTACTAGCTAACTTCAAATTTAGACCTATTGGGGCTAGTACAGTCAGGTGGGTTTCTAATTGCGAGTCCGGTAACCTGTTGTGGTAAGGCGCAGTTGATGTGTGTTTATATTGTTTGTAGATGTGCTGGGAATCATTGCTCGATCACCATTTCATCACTCGCATCATGATAGTATCACTCGGAAGACCCCTGGAACATCTTGTTCAAAGTAGAGATAATTGAGAAGCTTGATTATATACTATCCAAGAGGGCCACAACGCCACATATATATGAGAGTACAAGTACGAATGCGTGCGTACGCATCTATGTATAGACCCTTCGGTGGACAGCAATCCCCGGTCATACGAGACTCACCTCCGGCCACCAGAGGGCAGAGACCTATCATGCAATACCTCTTGTTGCATGTGTACCTGCATCGTAATTCTCATCAAGTCCGTTTGATATGCAGTTGGTGTATGAAGATGTGCCTCAGGAGAGCGGCTCATATCAGAGCGGCTCATATCAGTGCAAACGGACGAGCAAACGGAGATAGATATGGAGACGAATATGGATGTGGATATAGGAGACGAGTCTGTATATATACGGGCCTTCTGGCCTGGAGAAGATAGTCAATCAATAAGTCTAAGAAGTATCTAAAGTAAGACCTCTAGTCTTGCAGTCAAACAATTCTCAGGGCGACGATACATAATCAGATGTGAGGTGAGGGCTTCCCCGGATGGGACGGACTTTTCCACCTCTGTTCAACATCCGTATTGAGGTCTCTTATGTGTCCCCTACATGCTCGGTATCCTTCAATTCGTATCCTTTTCCTTGTAAGTAAAAGATTAACATGTGGCAATGACTCTGATTGGCTGGTGGGACTTCTCATGTGACTCTGCTACTCACATTGTACCCGAAAGGAAAGGATACTTACTCATACTATACCATAAAGGAAAGGATACGAATTGAAGGATACCGAGCGTGAAGGGTACAGTATTTATTACCTGTTCGACTGTAAGAACGTACTTACTAGCACCTTCAATCCCGAAGGGTGTATCAGGCATCGCCAGACAGTCACATAGTGCATACGGGCGCCTCATTGGTACAAATCAACACATCAATTGAAGTCGGAAGACATGAAAGTTGCCGAACACACTGTTAGCCTCACCACTGATGAATTACTCCAGCGCGCGCCGTCAGCAGATACCTATATAAGCTATATACCACTACCGAGAAAAGAGAGGGGTTCCATGGTTGAGGTACTTACTACTATGGGATGTCGGCAGCAACATGGAAACCTGTACCGAGACCCAGAAGGATGAACAAGGGAGTAGGAAATGAAGGTATAGAAGAATAAACCAAGCACTTGTAATTAATATGGTATAAGGATGGATACTACTATCACTTTCTACATTGTCCTGGCTGGCTGTCTCATACCCGGCGAGGCTATGGTAATCTAATCGGGGGGGTTTCAATGAAGCCACAAGAGGTTCACGTGCAACGTTCGACCGTTCGCTATATTTCCCTAACTATTTTACTATACCTTATTGACTTACATGACTAAAAGGGCAAACGGGGATATGGCCTGGACTGAGCTCTATTGGGGTATGGGCTCATGCTATTCTTTATAGTGTGGCTTTCATAGTTATGATCTTCCTACAGAGTGTAGCGAGGGAAATGTTATATATATATAGATAACCTACTCTGTCACGGCTGTGGGCATGGCTCCAGCCCGGGCATACTTGCTGCTGCGAATTTTAAGTCTCCGGACACTCAAATGCATGCAAGCGCGTTTAGCGACACATCAAAACGTGGATGACGATACATTAAAGTTCATTGCCAAACAATAAGTTCTAATCATATTAGGGTCATTTAATTAATGACTGGGTGTCCGGAAACTGCCAAATCGGACGAGTATAGAGATAGATGACTGGGTCAAAAGAGGAAGTCGTGGTACGAGTGGTAATAGAGCAAAACGATGAAACCAAGAGGTAGGCGGAAAAGTGGTCAGAAGAGAAACACATGAACACCCACACATGGTGGACCGATGGGTCTCGGTCTGACGACGGGAGGTTGGGAGCACCGGCGGTATGCAGAGACAGCGAAGAAAGCAGGGTCAGTGTTCGAAATGGGCCGGGCTGGCTTTGATTTCTTCAGGCCCGGCCCTCAGTGGATTGGAAAAAGCCCGGCTAATCGCTCTTAGCGCGCGGGCTTCGGACGAAGAAGCCCGGCCGGCCGCAAGAAGCCCGCCGGCCGAGTGATGAGACATGACGACCCTAAATTTGTCGAACACTAATAGTAACAGTTGTTTTCCTCTACTGAGATACATCGTTGTCCAATGGAGTTTTTACCCCTGGTTTTTCATGTTTCACATATATAGGCCGGCCCGTTTCGAACACTGGGCTGGATGGCCCTCCGCAGCTACCTCACGAAGGGGAGAATGGAGATATTCGACGTGGAATTGTGGGTGATGTGGATCGCTCTCAAAGAGACGGCAAAAAGAGGAGAAACACTGAATGCACAAGGAGTGCAGAATGTTGAGAGCAAAAGAGAAAGAACGAAGAAGCTCCATTGTCAATCGCTCTAAAGAGAGAGACTAGCAGGTTTATATACAGAGAAAAGACAATACTTGGCGAAGCCGAGTATCACAACCGGAGCCCGAAGCCGAGTACCAGTGCCGGGGCTGGCCTCCTCCTCGGCATGGGGGCAGGCGAGGCCCATGGGGGCTACAAGTTACCGGCGTCATGCCCGCAGCCTTAGGCCGATGGGGGCTGTATGCCCCCAAACGCCACCGGGCCAAATCTCATGCCAACACAGAAAGCAATGATTTCCTGTGATTATCAGGCAGCGATTCGACGAGCAGCAAACCGCGAGATAGGCCCTGGACAGCAAATGGTACAATGATCAACAACGACGCACGAGAACTGCCTCACAGCGGCATTGAAACAGAGATCTGATTGATCGCTGGGCACTCGGGCATTCACGGGAATGAAGAAGTCGACCAGCCAGCCAACGTAGCCTGCGAAGGTTGTCGAAGCACAGTCCAAGAGCAAGCCTTCATCTCAGCCGCGAATGGAGCACCAAGGATCACCGAACAGAGAGCGGCGGCAAAAGCTGAATAGGAGGAAAAAAGGTGCAGCAAGCATTACGGATATCGGAGCGGGAAGGCTGGAAGTCGAAGAAGTATCCCAATGAGAAGCAAAAAGTCACTTGCCATGAGATACTACCAGCTCAAGTACAGGCACCCCCCCACTGCAAAAAGTGGAGGAAAGAGCTGCGGGAATAGAGGAAAGTGGTCGGGGAGGGAAACGGGCTGGAAAGCGGGGAGGTGCAGGCAATGCAAATATCCAAACTGTTTTACCTGGAGATATGTGATCAAGCTGTCATAGACCTTGCGGCCACAGAGGTCAGGAAGTTCCCAGGCCGCTGAGCAGAGGGTATCTAGCAGACTTTGGTTACATTTCCTTCTGTTCTAGGTGCGACCATTTGTTTGCTTTCATTTGTTTAAGGGGGAGAAGAGAAGGGTAGAAGGAGGGGAGCTCCCCTACCTAGCCGGCTATCCGGAGGGGGAGGGATTTGGTACTGCCATATTCTAGTTAGAGAGAATGCAAAATGATTAAAACAAGTTTGCCGATATTGATTTGGCCGCGCTAATTTTACGCCGCGACCGTGTTTGTGATTGTGGCGCGGTAGACAATCCCTTCGAAATACTGCGATTCTGCCGCACCCAGAGATATCCCGTCTTGGCACAAATACGGGACGGTGTAGCCCAGGATTCCCGTCCCGTTTTCACCCGTGGTTTAGCCTAGACTGAGCAATAACCAGCCCCAACTCCACAAAGCAGCAAATCTTAGCCCAAGCCTGAGTGATGTTCCAAGCGCCAGGCCAGGAGCATAAATGTTTAAACCTGAAGAGTAGTCCAAAGCTTTAAATCTCGAACTGAATAGCTCGTAAAATGAGTGACAAAATTGGAGCTTCGGGATTCAGATCTTGGGATTGGTGGGTCCCGACAAGTAGCTCACTGTGCACCAGGTGTTGGCGAAGCCTACGCTGTAGAGAGATTAGTCCATTTGTACCTAAGGCGTCCTTTGGACATACATGAAGTCGGAATTGATTAGTTGTGCTCTTCAAATGCTTTTATTGAGCGGGCTATATTCCAGCCAATGATCAGTTATCTGCTCTAATCTCTAGCCTTCTCATCTGATCTTGTTTTCACCCGGCCTAGCATTACAACCACAGCATAGAAGAGCTGAAACTTACTCAAACAAGCAATTTGGAAATGATAAATTTCCATAGTAAGCAAGTCTCAGCCATTCACAAATTTTGGTAGTTTTTCATTGCCGAGTATCAGGAGCTAAGTTTCAAAAATATGACTATCCGATTCATCCAATCGCGATTGATGGTGATCACCACATGCTCGTTGACATTATTATCCCTCCGAGATTGGCAGGCTGAACAATGGCAAACCCCTTGGCTTAGGAAAAGGAATGTAAAATAAAACCCAGAAGGTTACACTATTCCTGCACTCCATTCCTCGGTGCGGTGAAAAAGCAATAGCAAGTGCACAGGGGTTTGCGCCGTTTATTCTCCACACTGTGCAGGATGTGCTCAATGTACGCACTATACTACGCACATTTAGGTATGTTGGCAGCATTCCTGGCAAGTACCGGTCTGTAATAAATCCAACAAAAGTGTACATGTCTCGTCCCTTTTTCCATGGCGCCTAGATGTACACCGCATGTTCAGCCGCAATCTTGTCCTGAATTTCTTCGAGTAATACACCCTGCTGAATGTACCGTTCGCTTAAACAGCCAACCAAATCAAGATAGACTATGCAGGTAATAATATAAGTACTAGCGGTCGCGTGCAGAACTGAAAAGCAGGCTACAGCAATGTCAACATTCACTACACCAAAAGGTTTGGCTGTTGATTTTGATCTCAGGGGAACTACTGGAGCATTTTGGCCTGGCCAGGAGGATAACTATCACTACTGCTCTATCTTTGGAGCTCGGTGTGAGTTTTTATCCCTGTTGGCTGATTTATAGCGCCTGAAATGTGTATAGCGGCATTGATTGGAACAAGGCTCTACATTGACGGAGGATATGTTTTGTCGACCATTCCAAATTTCGGGGAGCCTAGTATGTAGCCCAGCATCTCTTCATGTATGTTTACTGCTAATTGTGCATTAGATAAATTAATTAGACAATAGACTGCTATGGGTCGACTTTGATAAAGAGTTTGAGTGGGGTGGCGGCCCAGGTGTGCAATCTACACCAAAGCCCAGTCAGATACCAAGTTTAATTGCCGGAACTGCATTCAGTCCGACCCAATCTTCAAAGTTTTATATCTTTGGGGGGGTGTACAAGACATACAATATGATGTCGAGTCGCTTCCAGCCAGCACCAAGCGTAGGGGGAAAGCTATTTTCATACAGCAAAGATACTGGGGAATGGACCCAAGAGAAAACCGTTGGATATCAGCCACAACAAGTCGCGCTTGGTCTGTGGGCCGACAACAATGAAGCTAATGTCAGCTATTTTTTGGGTGGACTCACAAATGATTAAACCACCTCCAGGCTCTCATCTATCGCTCACGACCAACTCATTGTTATCGGCCTCCTAACACTTAATTTTACTGACAAGTGTTGCAGGAATGAATCAGTTGCTGGGGATCCTACTATACGAGGATTTATGCACTATATACCGCTCGGAGAAAAAGGAATCTTGGTCAAGTTTGGCGGCGAGCGATGCTCTGCGGGCAGATATAATTCTTCCAGCGTACTGGTATGTATGATTACTTTGATATTCGGTAGAATTATACTATTTCATGGTGGTTAAATGCAATCGATGTGCGCTAGAATGATATCTCAGATAATGAAATCTACAACCTCAACACCGGGAAATGGTACACACAGAAAGTCATTGGAAATGCGGATCTTCCGGCAAATCGTATGCTAGGCTGCTCGGTGGTCATAGCAGCCCTAGATAACTCAGGTTACAATATTTATATGATGGGAGGTACGACTTCGTTTTTATCACCAGCGTCAGTGGGTGGTCATGTGCTCAATGATATGTGGATATTGTCCATACCCTCATTCAACTGGATCAAAGTCTGGTCTGGTAAGCTATTCCTGCTCTCCTGTTTATACTGACGATGTAGTTTAATGGGATCAGAAGCCCCTCCGGACTGGGGGGTGCTTGGCCAGGTATGCCAGAAACTTGGACGATCATTACTAATGACTTCTCTCGAACGGGCCAATCGCACATGTGTCGAAATCGTGCTGGTTTATGACCTTGAAGAGCCTCGATGGCAAAGTAAATGGGTACCCAATCAGGATTATGCTGTTCCGATGCTCATTAGTGCAATTATTGGAGGCAGGTACGTTCCAAACATGGCTTCCTTTATTCCGGATATCAGGGTGTCACAAGACTCATGGAAATTCATAGTCATAGCGGTCGCGCAACTGACACAAAACCTCGAAATGGCTGGTCTTTGAAAGACCTAGAAAACGCGCTCACATTATCAAACGGTACTGGTCTCCGACAACCGGGACCAACCTCAACGGCGAATCTCCACGACGGTTGTGGGCAGGTCGGACACAGTAAAAATACAGGTGCCAATGTTGGTGGGGCTGTTGGCGGGGTTCTGGGCTTTTTTCTCATTATTGCTATGATGTGGTTTAGTCGTTCACGAATCTGGAACCGAAAAAATATGCCTCAAATATGGGCGAAACCTGAACTCAATGGTAACGGTCGAGTAATCGAAAATTTTCCGGAACCACAGACAGTACCCGAACTTGTCAGCAACCTTCCAATTAGAGAGCTATTGGCTAACGTATTTTACCGGGAAGCCGCCCACGACCGGGTAACCGACCACCCGCAGGTGACATTTATTAAGTCAAATGACCGGTCTTAACCACTCTCCCTGACCTTGTAACTACTGGAGGTTGACTATTGACCTCTTCTCCACTGTTTCCATCCTCTAGGGCATCGACTGGGCTCTGCATACTTCGAACATATATAACAGAGCCCTCCTCCCCCTCGCTTTTCTCATCATCCCACCCCCTCCATCTGTGATATCTTCTTCCTCATCCTCCCAATCACTAAGACAATTTGAATCCACCTTCTTTGAGCCTACACCCTGCTTTTCCGCATGTTTAGACCCTTTGAGACCCTTTCCTACTGGTGCTGCTTTAGCTGCAGCCTTATCCTGGCGCTTTTTGATTTTGGCCGCTTTTTCTTGATCAATCCTCTCTCTCTCTTCTCTGAGCTGCACCACATCCTCAGCGGTATACACACGAGCTTTACCAAGATGGCATCGATCTTTAGCTGCAACTGCAGTGGTATCCTTGGCCCAAGAAACGAAGAAATCTCACCATTTCCTCCCCTAATTCATTGTCTGCAAGTGCCCCCTGGGCAGACCTTCCCAGCTGATCTATGAGAGACTTGAGCTTAAGAGAAGAAGGTATTTGACGAGTGACAAGGTGTAATGCATCGCGCGCTAGTCTGCTAACAGCTCTGGGCTTTCGGGAGTTTTAGTTTGAGCAGCAAAGGGTGAGCTTGGCGGTGTATCCGGCCGAGTGCAATTCTGTGATTGGCGTTCGAAAACTTTGCGTGCATTCAATGGCCAGATCCCAGTCGCTTCGAACGCACTCAAGATGTTCTTGTGTGTGTATGCTGCAGTCCTTGCACGTGTGACCAGTCTATTGGAAAAGTTATTAATGGAATAAATTGAGATTCCGGGGTGTGTCTACTCATGGAATTGCCCCTTCTTAATGGCATTACCTCCTGTTCTCATCCACAAATCCAACTCATTGCTATAGCAGCGTGATAATGGACCAAAGAGGCCAACATCCAGTGGTTGTAAGATATGTGTGGAGTGTGCTGGAAGGCAAATAGGATGTATATCTCTTTTTAAGCAAAAATCGAAAAACTGCCATGTCAAATGTGATCCATGTCCATCAAGAACTAGAATACGCGGCTGTTCCTTTGCACTTCTGCGGTCAGCAGGAGCAGGAGAACCTTTCGATGGTACCTTCACTTCAGCTGTGAACTTTTCAAAGTTATTCTCCACCCATTCCAACCGTAATTCATTGTCGGTCCAACCCTTGGATGACCAAGCAAGGTAGCCTGCACTTTAGCCTGAACCCCAGCATGCCATCCTGGTACATGCTTCCCACCCTTATAGATATACATGGGTGGTATAACCGTACCTGCTGCAGATATACACTCAATAACTGTAACCATTTCGCGATTTCCATCCTGACTATAGCGGGGATTCTTTCGGCCTCTACGGCAAATAACCTTGACTTTCAAGGCCTGACCAAGTATGAAACCCTTTTCATCCATATTGTAAATGTTTTCTGGATGAGCATTGAGCTTTCTAATAAGTGTTCCCAGCTGCAAACCAGTTGTTAGTGAAAAATATTGAAGTATACAAAACTAACTTACTTTCCGGAAAAAGTCTCTCAATATGACAGGGTCATTCGCATTTGCCCTTTGGCGATCCAGGCGCTGACTACACTTGCTAGTAATGCCAGGATGTCGGTTTAGGAAGCAAGTAATCCAGTGTTTGCCCAATTGCCGGCGACGTTGGGGGGGTAGTAGAGATAGCGCAAAATCCTTAACCATCTTCCCTTGTAGTGGATGTCCGAGGTTATCCAGAGATTCACAGAATCTCACAATCGATTTCTCTTCCTCCAGAGTGAGTAGCTGTTCGTTCTCATGTGCAACACTGCGGGTTGAGCACCTCTGAGACGATCTCGCAGGGTACCAAAGGGAATACCGTATGTTGAGGCTGCTGCGCGGATGCATGCTACTTCACCACTAAGCTACGCATGTTTGGCCTCCCGGATGTCATTTTCCCTATCAGCGGCCGGTTCTCTGCGCTTCACTCTGCCCATGGTTGCGATGATGAAGTGGGAAGGTGAAAATTAAGTTTAGGAGAGGGGTAAATATGAACCCCTGCTCATGCAGCCAAGGGCGTTTGCGTGCTAAATTGCGTGATCGGTTACTAGGCCGTGGGCGGTTAGACCGAGAAATACGTTATACTGATTAGACCCAAGCTGGACAGCGGCGAGTTTCCAGCTGGAGAGATACCTGCACAAGGGCAGTACGTATATGCATTGCTGTGGACACAGTAGCTCAGCCTCGACAGGTGAATAATGGACTAGGGTATATTGTAAGCTATTTGTAGTGTGTACGTTGGGCTGCTTTTCATGCTAATGAGAAAACATGTAGATGATTGAGATCTCGAGATAGCACAACGGAAAATTGAAGTGTCATAAAGGTAGCAACACATGTGCCTCAGTACTCGGAAATCTGTAATATTCAATCTCCATTGCCATAGAAAACTGAATCGATCATGGCTAAACTTTTTCGAAATACTCTATCTATTACGAACTGGTTTTTGTTTGTTTTAATCATACTGTATTCACTCTACTTAGAGTATGATGGCCCCTTAGTCCCCTCTATTACGAACTAGTCGTATCATGCGCTAGATTCATATACATATGATAATCTGGTGAAATCCTACATTAGCAGTAATTGGACTCCCAACCCTGAGGATTGTTGGCTGCGGGTTAGTGATGTTAGGTAACTGCCAATTACTTTCACTGAAAACTAGCACACTTTGGTGAGTTAAGACTAATCTGATATTCACATGAAAACTGAGATTGATGGTTAACTATGTTACCATATGATCTGGGAGGGGGTTATTAAGGTCCTGTCATACTCTAATTAGAGTGAATACAGTATGATTAAACAACAACAACAACAACCATATGATCTGGAATGAGATCGCTGAAATACTGAGACATCGAATAAACTCGTAACGATTACTTACCTGCCACCCGTGGATTGGTACTTGTGAGTATACGATCAATCTTCTTGTTCATCGCATTTAACGGTACACCCCAGTCCGAATAGTACTTCATCGTCCATGCGGAATCTCTAGATACCTGAATGTATATAAACTAGCACAGACTCTATGGAGGCGAAGCGTTCAGGGGACGAGGAGTAGAGTCCTGGGGGTGAAGTTGAAGTGGAAAACGGTACCAAAAGGGTATGAGGGTAGTGGATGGGGCTTGCGACCTTACATTGTTTTCACTTTGTGTTCTCATTGGAGCGAGGCGGATTATTAGGAATATGTATGCCATAGTCGCAAGCGGCTGAATACAAGATGATTACAAACAAACTTGGTCCTCCCAATATCGTAACACATCCATGTTTGAGATGAGCGAGTGCTTATTAGTGCACCAGCACCAAGGGACCAGAATCGTCGTTCCGGCCAGAAATTGAGTGTCGCGAAATGATATCTATATCATGTACGACCAGTACATTTAATCTCGGGGGTCTCAAGGGATTTTTGTTACACAAGCCTACATCGACTACAAAGTCAGGCTTCAGCATTTTAATTGATCATCAAGCGGTTTCCTGTCGTGGCATTTGATCAGAATCTCGTAACGATACAGTGCAAAAAAAAACTTTGGGTTGAATACTGTAATTTTGGCAATATACTGTATCGGTCGAAACAGTCAGCACGTCATGTCATTGAGGTGAACTTACTCGACTATACTCTACAACGGTATGTGGCACCCCCTGTTTGTGCAGAATTTCCAGTTTTAGTAATACTATTTGCATCAGCATTCTGTAGTGCGCACTAACAGGTATTTATCTTGGGCGGCGGCCCAGACCCAGACGCGGGAACACCTCTTCCGTCACTGCAGCCGATGGAAGCACCAGCAACAAACGCTTTGCAAAGAGGTGGGGAAAGCAACGGGATGGAGAGCGGGCAGATGCCGACACATGCAAGTCTCTGAGCTGCTCTCCATGGAGAAGTGCGATAAAGCGGTGATGGACTTCTTGGCGGCCACAGACGTCGGGAAGTTTCCGCCTAGGCGAGTGGAGGAGTAAGAGCCGGCCTGCCCGGAGGCGGAGGGAATTAAGGGGCTGTCATACTCTAATTAGAGTGAATACAGTATGATTAAAACAAAACAAGCAAAACAGGTATTTATCATGTGATCAAAAGTACAGTAACGCGAATATCGGCTGGGATCCTGGGACTTGGATATATACAGAGTGCATCTTCACTGACACCAGTCCGAATCCGCCAAAACTGATACCAATGGGCAACCAACATGCTATCCGCGAGCTAGCACAGCTACACCGAACCATCGCAAAGATGGCAAACATGCTGGAGACTCACACTGCACTGCAGGAGGCACAGTGGCAAGGGATGAAATTGTGGTTGGAAGAAAAAGAGAAAAAGCGGGACGCGTACCACCAGGATGACGTACTGTGGGGCAAGGGCATCAGGTACATGGTCACAAGAGTGGTGGCTGCCACAGAACGGGACCAGACAGAGGAGAGGGAAGCGGACACTGAGGGTGTTGGACTGGAGGCCTCGATACATGCAGACCTGACTAGTGTTGGCAACGAAGCGGATTGGTCCGAGTCGGATCAAACCGAGCCTAGTTTCGCGAGGGGTTCGATTCGAACGAACCCTAGCCACCAATGGTTCGATTCGCTCGGCCGCGAATCAAACCATACTTCTTGGCGGTTCGTAAGCGGTTCGTGAGGGATCCGAGGTGAAGTTCGTGGATCATGGAACGGCCATGCTGGGTCTCGTTCAAGCTCATACGTGCTGTTATGCACTTCTATCATGCTTTATCGTCGCCATCAACTCACAGTCAAAGTGATACTAAGAATGCGATGCGATGCGACGCAGCGACCGGTTGGATCATACAAGCTCATACAAGCTTTCTCATGCTCATACAAGGGTCTATGTGCTTTATCGTCGCCAACTACGAGTGCGATGCGACATCGCGACGCAATGAACTCGCAGCAGTCAATTATTTACTGTCACGCACTTGATTCACAAATTTATTGATAACTATATTAAGGTAGATCTTGGATGCACTTCGAATAGCACTTAGACGCGATCGAGCCGGGCTGGTACTCGGCTGGCTGGAGATGATCGAGCTGGACAGGATCTCGGCTGGCTGACGGCTGGCTAGACGCGGTCGAGCTATGCTCAGTGTTCGAAACGGGCCCGGCCAGCCCGAGGGCTTCCAGGCGGGCTTTGATGCGGCCGGGCCGGGCCGGTAATCTCAAAGCCCACAAGGCCTCGGGCTTTTTAATTAAAAGCCCGGGGGCTTTGTCAAAGCCTGCAGGCCCGTATGGGCTTTCTTCAGAATAGGTGTCAGACGAAGCTATTTTGAGCTGAATGGGTGTTGCGGAGCGATTATAAGTGGCGGAGGCGAAAGGAGTGGTCGTATTACTATACAGCCTACATCATCTATCATGGCAGTGGAGCTGTCAGCGTCTTCGTCATCAAGCGCTTCTCTCCCTCTATGGGAACAGAAGCGGGCACGGCAGAACAGTGCCAGCAAAAATACTGATCAGCTCCATGTTGACAGTAGTTGTCTGACGTCACTCGGAGTTTAGCCCGGATCAGTCGACGTTACTCGATGATGTCTCCGGTGGCGGCTCCGAGCTCTACCGGACTTCCGGGCCGAGCATTTCCACCCCGAACACTTCCGGTCCTGGGCCCGGATATGATACTGGCATCTGGTGATGCCTTCTCATTTCTCTATATAAGTAGATCGCTTTTTCTCTTTTTTAGATCTTTAGACTGTGTACAATAGACAATCACTTTACACTGCTCTCAACACTCCACCTGTTTCAAGACTCACCAGCTAAAGATGAGATTCCAGATCTCATTGCCTTCTGGCAGGCTCGCCTGAATACACCTCGCTGGTCCCAGATCGCTAGGATGGCACTCTCCATTCATTCTATACCTGCAATATCCGCTGAGGTTGAAAGGGTGTTCAGTAGTTCGAAGCTGCTTATCTCAGGTTGCCGAAATCGCCTGGGGGATGATGTGATTTGTGCAGCTGAATGTATGAAGTCTTGGGAAAAAGCGGGCATTGTGGAGTCAAATGAGGTCAGGAAGTTGGAGGAGATGCTTCGGGCATTGGAAAGACGGCCAGAGATGTTGTAAAACAAGACTAGGAGGTCAGGATCGAGAGGTGTACTTGCTTCATGGTTCCCACTACCCCATAGCTGATTACTTCGGAACCAGAGCCTCAACTGTCAATCCTTTCGGTCAAAGTATTCTTCTTTAGTTTGTGTTTGACGTCTCCAATTTATAGCATAGCCAGTAATGAAGTAATGATACCATGGCTCTCGACTGGCTGGAGATGATCGAGCTGGGCTGGCTCTCGATTGGCTAGACGATATCGAGCCGGGGCTGGCTGGAGACGGTTGAGCAGGGCTGGCTCTCAACTGGCTGGACGCGACCGAGCCGGGGCTGGCTGGAGCCGGTCGAGCTGGGCTGGCTTTCGACTGGCTGGGCGCGATCGAGCCGGGGCTGGCTGGTGCCGGTCGAGCTGGGCTGGCTTTCGACTGGCTGGGCGCGATCGAGCCGGGGCTGGCTGGAGACGGTCGAGCTGGGCGGGCTCTCGGCTGGTTGGACGCGATCGAGCCGGGGCTGGCTGGAGACGGTCGAGCTGGGCTGGCTGGAGACTGGCTGGACGTGATTGAGCCGGGGCTGGCTGGAGACGATCGAGCTGGGCTGGCTGGAGACGGTCGAGCTGGGCGGGCTCTCGGCTGGTTGGACGCGATCGAGCCGGGGCTGGCTGGAGACGGTCGAGCTGGGCTGGCTGGAGACGGTCGAACTGGGCTGGCTCTCGGCTGGTTGGACGCGATCGAGCCGGGGCTGGCTGGAGACGGTCGAGCCGGGGCTGGCTGAAGACGGTCGAACTGGGCTGGCTCTCGACTGGCTGGACGCGATTGAGCCGGGGCTGGCTGGAGACGGTCGAGCTGGGCTGGCTCTCGGCCGACTGGCTGCTTACGCCTGAACGAGCAAGTTGAAACTCATACATGCAAGTAAAAGCTTCTATGAGCGATGACGATACTTAGCATAAGGTTCGCGAACCGGTTCGCACGAACCCAAAAATTTGACGATAGTTCGTGGCAAACCTCGAACCAAATTGGTTCGATTCGTGCCAGAATTGACGAACCCTAACCCTGATCCGGTTCGAGCGAATCGAACCGGTTCGTCAATTTTCTCGAACTAAAGCGGTTCGTTGCCAACACTAGACCTGACGCAGAAACATGGACCGGAGAAGCCGGAGGAGCACCATCAGCTGCAGCCTGGAAGGCAGCTCCAATCAATGCCAATGCCGAAACCGAAACCGAAACCGAAACCGAAACCAAGCCCAACCCCAAAGCCGAACCCAGCACCAGCACCGAGACCAGCGCCGAAACTGACACCGACGCCGTGAGCCACAGCAGCGCCAAAAGGGGCAACGACATCAGCGCCGACACCGACCAGACGATGGGAGACAGTCCAACCACAAAACCAAAAGAAGCTGGCCAGCCCAGCCCCAGCCCCGACGACAGGCTCGAGCATGGCAGAGAGACGCCTAATCCTAAGGCGAGACGAGAGTGTGCCACTCCCCAATAAGATGGACCAAGAAATTGCGTCAGCGATCAACAGAGCGCTGTTCCACCAGCAGGCCCCGGCCCACATTTGGATCATGAACGCAAGGAGGACTGCGAAAGGCGCGATCACGGCAATCACGCACCAGAATGCAACAGCGAAGATGGCGATTCGGTACCGCGACATCATCATCATGGCAGCGAGGACTGTCGACAGAGGAGTCGTGGATGTCGAAGAAAACGAGACCTGGGAAAGGCTAAAGATCCATGCAGTACCCGTTGTGCAGTACATGGGAAAAGGCAGAGAAGGTCTGCAGAAGATGCGAGAGGAGTTTGAAGCAGAGAACGAGGGCATTGCGATGCCCACCCAGGTACGATGGCTGGCGAACCCCCGCACGATCAGGGAGAGGAGGCAGAATGGAGAAATCGCCGCGTCATCGGTAGTTTTTCTTGTAAAGGGAAACAGACTCGCACAAAGTTTAATCAAGAAAGGCATCAAGGCGGCGGGAGTGTGGTACCTAGTCGAGGCGTTCACGAATGCGGGCTCTGACAGCAGGTGCGAGCTCTGCTGTGGATAGGGCCACATAGAAAACAAGTGCAGCAACAGGCCCAAGTGCGGCTACTGCTCAGGCAATCACCGTACAAGCGACCATCAGTGCAATGTAGTGGGGTGCACGGCAAAGCAGGGATCGCTCTGCAGCCATACGCTGGAGAAATGCCCCAATTGCAAAGGAAATCATATTGCGTTCAGCAGCAGGTGCACAAAAAAGAGCGAAGCCACTAAAGCGGTGTGGCAGAGCAGAAAGACGGGAACAGCAGGACGGGCTCCCATGGGCGACGCTATGCACACGGCAACGGGGACAAACAGAGTGGTGCTTGGTCGCAGACCCAGGGGAGAAGCGGCAGCAGAGGGGGGAAGCGAAGAAGAGGAGAGGGCTGATAAGCAGGTAGAGGAGGCAAGAGACGTTGTGATGACCGAGACCGAGACTGCGGCTACGGCCGCAACTGAAACTGAAATGGGAGCCCTGACTACCACTGATTAGAGTGATCCAGCACAACTGCGCAAGGTCATACGAGTGGACCATTGCGGTGCTGGAGACGGGAGTCGAACGCAGGGCGGACGTAGTGTGCTTGCAAGAGCCACCGAGAGAAAGAAGAGGTATTGGGATCAACCACTCAGCATACGAAATAAGAAAAAGAATAAAAGTCTGGATGGCGATACGGAGAGGGAGCGGCTTGGTGGTTGATGAGAGGACGGATTTAAGCAGAGGTTCGAACGAAGATGTCATTGCTACTGACGTCAGGAGGAGAGGGGAGAGGGTAACGAGGATCGTCAACGTTTACAACCAAAAGGACACGCACTCGGCAGAGAGACCGGCACAAAATCTGAACTGGCAGAGAGTCATTCGGCAGGGGAGCACTGTCCTCGCTGGAGACTTTAACGCCCATAGCATACGATGGGACCCAAGAGGCTAAGTGCAGCGGGATGCGGCGTTCCGGGAAGACATGATTGACGAGAACGGACTGGAAATTGGAAATGATGGTGAAGCCACCCACCACTGGACAAGAGAAGGTCATGAAGGCGAGTCGGTCATCGACCTGACGCTGGCGAATCGACCAATAACCAAATGGTCCATACTGGCCAACGACCACGCCATAGGATCCGACCACGAGGTCATAGAGTGGGAGGTGGAAGTAGACAGGCAGGAGCAGGTGGGCCATGTGAGGGTAGTAGGGTGGAACTTAGCTGCAATGACTGAGGAGGACGCGAAGGCTGCGGAGAGGCTATGGATGGAGCTGGCGAAAGAGAGATTTCACCTGGACGCAGAATGCACAGCAGACGAGGTGCAGCAAGAGGCCGCATGGTGCCAAGAAGCAATGGGCAACGTCCTCGACGCCACGGCAAAGAAGATCAAGATCTGCGCCCAATCGAAGAGGTGGTGGAACACCAACATCAGGGACAGAAGGAAGGCGGTCGCAAGGGAAAAAAGGAGGAGACGGAACTCGGCAGAAGCCGCCAAGGCGATGGCTGAACTCCAGAAGTCGATCCGACAGTCCAAGAGGAAAATGTGGAGCGAGTACCTACAAAACCTGAGGGGGGCCGAAGTATGGAGAGCAGCACCATATGCGAATCCTCGGGCAGGCATGACCGTGGAGGCCTTAACAGACAGGGAATGCAAGCAAGCAAACACATCACTGGAAAAGGAGGAGATGCTGAGGCGCGAGTCTTTTCCTCCGAATGACAACGACCAGTACTACGAACTACCTCCCGCAGGGACAATGATTCCACCAGTCCAGCAATGGACCAGTCCGGACCGGGTCCGTCCAAGTCCAGTCCAATCCAGTCCGAGTAAATTTTGGACCGGGATTGGACCAATCCTCAATTTTTCTGGACCTGGACTGAACTGGCCTGGACTGACTTGGACCAGTCCACTCGGGCCGAATCGGCCCGAATACGCTGGGAGTTAATAATATACTGAGTCACCAAATAGACCCCTCATGACGATTGCTTCGCCACTCCCTTCTCACCATCAACCACACTGATATACTGAGTTACCGAATAGTTATGTTCTGCTTGTAGATTTTAACAACATTCTACCATCCAGCAGCCATTGTCAACGAAGCTACGTCTTTTGCTCACTGTTTTAATCAATCTTTATCGCCATGTCATCTCAATCACTGTCGGATCTCAGTGGCAGCAAAGACTTTCTGCCATTGGAGGCTGAGTCTGAGTTCTCGCCAGGAGCTGGTTCTTTTGACTCGAATTCTCAGGCAGTTGTTGATGGTAAGTTGACTAGACGTCACTAACTCAAGGTTTAGCCCTGAGGCTCTCAACGTCAGAACCTTCTCTGGATCTTAAGGTTCACACAGTTGGCGAAAGTAGTTAACCGCCTAGAACCTTCTATGAATCTCAAGGTTCCCACAGTAGGCGAAAAGCTGCTTTATGTCGGCACAAGCTGCTTGGCAAAAGTTTGTGTTAGAACATATATATACATGCACTTTGGACCTGTATCTAGAGAATCAATTCAGCGAGCAGGTCTCAACAGTTCCTTCCTTTCTTAATCTCAACAGCAGTCTCCACCAGCCCAACGTCTACTAATCCTCTTCCTCTGTCTCCCTCAAATGCCTTGAATTCAACCTGAAGATAGCAGATGAAATGCTTCTGCTGTGGATCATCTATGGAAATATTCCCCTCCGTGTCATCTCGGAATTTCACTTGATTTTTTTTTGTGCGGCTGCCCTGTTTGGACTGGTCCAGACCAAGCCCGTCCAGTCCCAGACCGGGTCCGTCCGGACTGGTGGAATCATTGCGCAGGGAGCGCACACACATGCGTCACAGAGCAAGCAGTTGAACGAGCCGTAGTTTCTCAATCGGTAAAAAAGGCACCGGGGCCGGACAAGCTGTCTTTCGGCGCCATACGGCTGCTCTGGAAGTGGGACAAAGAGCGGATGGTGAGGCAGACAAAGGCGGCCATTCGCACGGGTAGACACCCATCGGTATGGAAGCGGGTTAGCGGCATGGTGATTCGCAAGCCTGGCAAAGATGACTACATGCAGCTGAAGGCCTATCGCTCCATATCGCTGTTGAGCTGCATGGGAAAAGTCGTTGAAAAAGTAGTCGCTGAGCTGCTGTCAGATGAAGCCAAAAGAAGAGGACTACTGAGCGACGGACAATTCGGAAGCAGAAGAGGGCGGTCAGCCATTGATGCCGCGGCCATCACGGTTGACAGAGCTCATGCAGCCTGGAAAGACGGCCACATAGCAGGCGTGCTTCTCATGGACATCAAAGCAGCCTTCCCAAGCGTGGCAAAAGGAAGGCTAGTCAACTTAATGAAGGTCAGGCAAATGGACGGAGACCTTATACGATGGACGGAGAGCGGTCTCTCGCAAAGAACAGTGGAGATGATAATCGAGGGCAACGTCATGGAGAGACATCCGGTGGAACCTGGGGTCCCGCAGGGCTCACTGGTGTCACTGATCCTCTTCGCAATCTACACCTCAGGACTGATCAAATGGGTCGAAGAGTACGTATCAGAAGCCGAAGGGCTGTCCTTTGTAGACGACCTCAGGTGGGTGGCGACTGGGAGCGATGTCAACCACGTCGTCTCGATACTTGAGAGATGCGCTGCAAGGAGCATCAAGTGGGCTTTTTGACGAGGGCTGCAGTTCGACACTGCAAAGACGGAGGCGGCAAGATTCACGCGCAGACGAGGCCACAGGAAACACCTCCGGCCAAAACTGACAGCAAAGATAAGAGTCGGCAGCAAGGTTATACGATTCAATACACAGGCGATGCATTGGTTGGGCGTGTGGATGGACACACATCTAACGTTCAAGGAGCAGCACAACCGATGCATGAAGAAAGCAAGGGCAGCAGAAGCAAGACTCCGAACCCTGACCATGACATACGGCATTGTTCATGAGAGTGTAAGGGCCGTCCAGGTGGCGTGCGTCCAAGCGGTCGCACTGTATGGGAGTGAGCTTTGGTGGGACCCCAAAGAAGCAAGCAGGCGGGATGACCTCCAACTCCTCCTCAACCGACAAGCCAGGTCCATCCTGGGCGCGCTGCCCACAACCCCACGAGGTGCACTTATGAGAGAGTCAGGGCTTACACCTGCGCCTGTAATCTTAGACTCCAGACAGCAGCGATTCGCAGCGAGACTAGCAGACGCATGCAGCAGCAAGCTAAAAGAGTTACACCGAAACCCTTCCTCCGGCGCACCGATATGCAGAGTAGTCAAGGAAGAGCATGAGCACGGCCGAACAACCGAACGCATGATGTGGCCGGCCCCAGGCGAAGAATCGGTGGTCAGGACCACTATACTTGACGACACCACCACTGCCAAGAGAACCGCGCAACGCTGGGCGAGAGAGAAAGAAGCCAAAATTGGAGCAGTGGTCTGGATGTGGTGGACAGATGGATTGCGCTCAGACGATGGCCGAGTGGGAACCGCAGAAGTGTGCAAAAATGGAAGTCAATGGAGGTCCTGCCGCAGCTTTCTGCGCACTGGGCGCATGGAGGTCTTTGACGCCGAGCTGTGGGCGGTTGGACTCGCACTTGAAGTGACGAACAAGAAGAGAGAAACATTGCAAAGGCATGGAGTGAAGACGTTGGCAATCTTTAGCGACTCGCAGACTGCAATTCGATGAGCGGCACACCTGCAGCCGGGCCCGGGGCAGCGACTGGCGAGGCAGATCAATCCGAGAGCGCAGGCACTCCTCGCCCACGGCATCGCAACCGAGATTCACTGGGTCCCGGGACACTCCGGCATCCCTGGAAACGAAGAGGCGGACTGTCAGGCAAACCTGGCCCGAGACGCCAGCGGAGACACGGTGATAGAGCGGCCATACACGTCGGCTGCGAATAGAGCTTGATGAATCTCCGATGGGAGGTCAGCAGCCAAGGCAAAGTGGGAGGCCGACAAGTGCAGCAAGAACTTCAGCTGCAGACTCAAGGGCAAGTCGGGGACCAAGAGACCCGTTCTGATGACAAGCGTGAAATCGCTGGCTACCAGATTCTACAGACTAAAGTGCGGGCATGCACCGACTGGAGTCTACCTAAAACTGTTCGGCCACCGAGAGGACGACAAATGCCGGTGGTGCGGCAGCGGCGGAGGCAGAACAGCGGCCCAGACGCGGGAACGCCTCTTCCGCCACTGCAGCCGATGGAGAGACTAGCAACAGACACAATGGAAGGCGTTGGGAAAAGCGACGGGCTGGAAAGCGGGCAGATGCAGACACGTGCAGGTCTCTGCGCTGTTTTCCGTGGAAGTGTGCGACCAAGCGATGATGGACTTCCTGGCGGCCACTGAAGTCGAGAAGTTCCCGCCCAAATGAAGGATGGTATGGAGCGGGCGCAGAGGCTGACTCAGGTGCGGGGTGCGGCGGCAGTGGGCGTATATCTTTTTTTTTTTTTTTTTTCCTTTCCATTCTGTTCTGGCTCGGTCTGGTCTATCGTTTAGTTTTCTCATTTGTCAGTGGGGATGAAGGGTAGCGGGGGGGGAGCTCCGCCATCTAGCCGGCTCGCCCGGAGGCGGAGGGGATATTGGGTCCTGTCATACTCTAATTAGAGTGCATACAGTATGAACAAAACAAACAAAACAACCAACATGCTATATGTACCTTTAATAGAACTTTAATAACATTACCAGCTTATTCCATTCACAACTGGTGACGACACCGCGGGAGAAGAATGTGGCAGAAACCTGTACGCGTCATCGGCTCTCACTCACATTTTCAACTTCCAGAAATTTTGTCCGAGTGACTTAGTTTTTTATTGATCTGCAGCTCTTGTGGTTCATCTTGTACCCAGATTGCTAGTCTTGCTCGCAAGCTCTGTGGATAGAGTCTAGAATATTACCTCATAGAAATCTAGTGGAGAAAAAATAAACTTTCGGTTAATAAATAAGCTTTCCGAGCCGGATACTTCGGAATCGACATCCTCCTCCTTCTCCTTACTAGTGACCTGTTCCTCCTCGTGAACCTCTCCTCCCTCAGTATCCAGTTCGGTCAAATCAGGGTTCCCAACTGTCCGTCCGGACTACAGTTTTTCGGGGCCCGACATCGTCGTCCCGTCTAGGGCATGAGTACGGAATGACTAGTCTGTCTCGGGCAGATATCTCCAGGACCAGGGCCCGGTACAGATGACTGTAGTCTTAACCAGGGTCAGATATACTACATTGGGCTCGGGAATGAGAGTTCTGGGACACCGTATCTCGGAACAAATCTTCAGCCGAGGTGAAGTTGTACCGAATCGGGGATTCTAAGCTTCATTAAATCAGATATCAATTTCTGAGTGGGGGCCAATCAATGGACTGTAGGGTCCCGCAGTCCTGTAGTCTTGTTATGGAGCGCCCTGGTCCGTCCAGTACTGAAATCATGAGCTCGGAAAACATTAGTCTGGTCTCGGGCAAGGGTTTGGACGGACGGGACGGACTATTGGGATGCCTTGGTCAAATCATTGGAGTTCTTTCCTCAGCCCTTTTGTTGCAATCATCAACGGTAGTGGAATCAGTCTGCGCCCAGGCCTCTCCTGGTGTATTTGCTGAGTCGAAGTTGCTTTTGATTCTGACTGGGCCCAGGCAGAGCTGTGTTCCGTTTAAGATTGAAAGTACCAGATGGCGCTGCTAGGAACTAATACAATCATCAACTATGATATAGATGGTGAGTTTCGATATTTGGAAGATGTGAATTTAGTTGCGGTGATTGAATTCAACTGGATATGGCCAGCCAAGTGTGCATACATGCGTGCGCATATATGCATGCAGTGCATCAACAAATTGTGTACACTCCGCGAATGAACCAGTTCATTCACGGAGGGTGGGACTCCGCGAATGGACCGGTCTCTCCGCGGAAGAACCGCCTCCGTCAATGGACTAGAACATATACAGCTTGAATCTGAGGGTCCTGCAGAGATGAGGTAGTGAAATTCGGAATGGCAAGTGGTGAGTAGTGGAGAGTGGTGACTGGCGGATGGCAAGTGAGCAATCGTTTCTGAATCTATTCGGTGACCCAGTAGTTCAGAGTGGTGAGTGGTGAGTAGCAAGTGGCAAGTGGTGAGGGGTGAGGTGTGCATGGCGACTTGCGTATGACAAGTGAGCAATCATTTATGACACTGTTTGTTGACTGAGTATATCAGTAACCCCCGTGTAACGGCACGGCCGCACGTGACGTGTCCGGAGCTGGGTAACCCACGTTTTATATACTCGGCTCGCCAAGAGCATTAGATCTCTAGCGATAATCTTACCTATACATCTACACCTACAATCACTCGAGTCAACGTTTGCAACCATATCCACTCAATTACCGCACATGAGCCTACGTCGCCGAGTGCAGGCGTCCGTGCCTTTACACTATTATCGATCTTCAGTAAACGGATATGTTTCGCTCACGGGATTTGCGAGTTTACCCCTATTTCGATAAGGAAGAATACGAAGTCAACAATCAGAAATCCACTTCGACACGAGTCGAGAGGCCTGCCGATTACACGAGCGATCAGTCTTAAGAAGTTCATCCTTCAATCAAGTCATTGACGGCAGCAGAGATGATTCCGATGATCCAATGGCCACCGAGACGCGTCACAGCCAATGTCGACAATCCCTACGAGTACCGAGAAACGAGTCTAAAACCCGCCCAAGGAGATATATCGCACATGATCAACGGAGAAGATTACATTCCGACGGCTGCAATCAATTACCGATTGGCGGAGGCAATGCAATTGCGATCACGTTAACCCTTAACGCGTCGATTCACCAGCAAAGAGCTATACATTAAATTGGAGACGATATTTGAGACAACACGGCTACATCACAGGATAAATCACACCGACGAAGCGCACTCACGGTTACACTCCACCGAGTCGAGTGGACAGCACCGGCAGCCCTGACGGTGGCACTACGGCAGAGACGATCTATGAAGCGCAGTTATGGGAGTGCCGGATAAAGCCCACATACCAATGAGAAGCAGCCTACCGGCAATGAGCGCTTACGAAAGTGATGAAGGAAGCCTACTGAAGGAGGAGAAAGAAGCACACCTGTGGGGGAGAATCATTGCACAACACGAAGTGCACTACTGTCGAAGTACGCCTACTGATACATTCCTCGAATGCAGCGCCATCCACGAGTCAAACGCACTTATGAAGATGATGAACCTACAGATGAGAATCATTGCACGAGAGAAGTGCACTTACAGTCGACACTATGACAACTCCGAAGATCGACTAAGATGATTGCGAATCAGAAAAGATAAGAGATGAACTGGGTGCACGCGGTCCAAAAGCCACCATCCAGAACTCAAGGGCCTGCGGAACTGTGACAATGGTACGCACACCAGCGTTCAGGGAGACCGAGGTCAGCGTTCAGAAACCCGTGTACGGGCGAGGGATATGATATGCATACTATCTGGTATAGAGTTACCACACCTATGGTAGGCAATTTTATGACCTCATATGGTCCTTGGCATTGGTAAATGCCTCGATAGAACATGGTCTAAAAGTGGCGGGCAGCTGCCCGCTCGCTAGGTTGTAATAAATTTGTAATGACTGACTCCGCGCCGAGACTGCGACCGTTCAATACTAAGCCATACTAATCAGTACGTGTCGGTATTGTTCGGCCATAATTTTCTTGTGCGACAGCAATGATTATCTCTCCGTGCATTTTAGACCTCTCCCGATTTAGCTCTTGTTCTGTCAGTATTTTCAAATATTCGTCAGTGCGGACCCGTATGGGGCCATATATGTTTCCCGTTCTCAGCACTACCTGTGGTGCCTTCAGAATTCAATCATCGTACATACTGCTCTCACTCACCTTGTAATCCGAGTACAATGGAATACTCATCCAGACAGCGCGGTATGCGTCAGTATGTATCATGATTTTAAACCATCATCATTCTCCCGCCATTGTGCTTCGAAATACATGACAATACCACTCAATGCAAACCCGTACCCAATGATACCGGAATCGTCCCTGCTGCAAAAGCCTTGAAAGAGATCCTTAGCTCTGTTGAAAAATGATGAAACTCAGTGTATTTTCAATACTGCGCTGTATTGCGCCATACTTATGAGTAACGGTCCCTTTCTCAATCATCTGCTTTTAAAGAAATCCATGGCTCAGTTGAAGTTTGACTGACAGCATTGTATTTCCCAATACTGCTCTGTATGGTGCTATACGCGCGGATACCTCCATTTTTGGACTCTCCTCCTTCAAAGAAATTCTTTGCTCAGTTGGGCTTAATTAGTTTGATAGTATCTTCAAATACTGCTCTGTATAGCATTGTACTTATAAATACCGGCTTTTCTCTATCCAGCGCCTGTCAAGATGTCTTTGGCTTGGTTGGAGTTTGAATAGCGCTATGGTATTGGAAAATACTGCTTGGTATAGCTTTGTACCAATAGATACTCCTTGATTTCGGAACCTCCGCCTTTAAAGAAATCTTTGGCTCGGTTCGAGTTTGACACGGGCACTGGTATTGTTCAGTACTTCAATGCAAGGCGCTGTACTTATTGATACCAGGTTTTCTTGCGCCGGCGGCCTCAGAGATTTTTGGCTTGATTTCAGTTGGACTTATATACAGGTATTCTGGAATACCTGACTGTTTAGCTATGTACCCGCCAGTATTTTCTTTCCAGTGAACTTATCACAATACCATGTCCAGTATGCCCTCCAAGTAAGCCTGTAATGTAAAATACTAACAAGTACTTGTCAATATTTGACTGTACTGCATATCTCAATAACAATATTACAAGAGATTGATAGACCTTTCGTTTTTGACTATTCAGCCCGCATAATGATCTGGTAGTGTTCTGTGCAATCATCCTCGTCGATACGTTTTACAATTACAGTTTTACCTACAAGCATGGAGAGCGACATTGTATGCTTGGCTTTGCCCTAATTGTGAACCCCACGCACTTACCCCTCTATACGCCCTCCAACAATCACTTTGACTCTCAAAGCTCGTCTACATCTACTTCCATCACAACACTATGCGCCCCACCACGACAACTGGCCATCTGCCCTCTGTCGACGCTCGCCCTCGGCTGAACCAACATGTGCAGCTTACCCACAGTCCTGACCCCGTTGATCAGGACTATCTTATGTCTGACGCTCGCCAACAAAGCTTTCGTGATGGTGATGATGGTGACAGTGATTTGGAGGAGTCTCCAAGGAACTCGAACAACATACTTGCAATGAAATCTCAGGTTTGACATTACACAACTTATCTCTCCCTATTCTTACACGGTTCTATAGAGGGATCCATCATTCGATTTATTTGGCACAGGCAGCATCAGGTTTTCGCTAAGTGACGACTACGACGATGGCGATGGCGATGCTTCCAATGTTGATGATGATGATGATGATGATGATGATGATGATGATGATGATGATGAGAGTGGGTATCTACATCACGCTATGGAAACTCGTTACGACTTGGAAATGAATGGCAACCGAGGAAGACGCCTGGTTAGAGCTGAAACTGACTCCGAGAGTGGAACTCAGTCGGAGCCCTCGAACACGAGAGCAAAGGAGCCTCGGAAGGTTGCGACCAGGAGGTCCTGGGTTAGACCCCTCGTTACTTCTTTGTACCCATTAATACTGACAGGTATAGCATGCGGATGATGAAGACCATGGCGGAGAAGAAGCTGAGGAAGATGGGGATGAAGAGGATGAAGAAGAGAGCGATCCGCCAATGCCTCGGCAATGGAGAAAGAAAAAACCTATGAAGAGGAGATCGAGAGCCACAAAGAGTTCACAAGTTCGACTTTCCATTCCATACTGGTATCTACGGTGACTGATTCGTACAGGATGCGAATGATGAAGTAGACTCGGATGTAAGCGAAGCATCTGGTCTTGCCGGAGATGAAGATGATGGTATCTTCGAGGACTTTGCTGACAAAGTACTTGCGATGGCACAAGATCTCGCCAGAACGACAACCAAGTAGACCTCTATGCAGATCCTCGGGCGTGCGAGGGCTGTGACCACTTCTAAAGTATCTCACTTGCGCTGTAACAAGATGAGCGCATGAAACCTTGCAATGAGGGAGGAAAAGAAATCAGTTTCCGCCGATCTACGCAGACCCAAGGCAGGGTTTGGGTATAACGGGCGGCTTGGGTTCACGGGAGAGTACGCAAAGGAGGTTGCGAATGTCTATGAGGAGAAGAGGGAGTACTATGAAGAGAAAGTAAAGGAGATGAATGAAGAGGGCCGCGTAGGCACTATGGAGAGCCTCAAAAGAGAGCACACGAAGGGAATGAAGCTTTTGCAAGAAACAGCAAGTCTCTTGATACTCAAATATGAAAATATACAGTACTGACCAAGCAGGTGGCATACCTTGGGAACCATGGCGTACATACAGTCCTGCTTGTTATACCGACCAAGATTCCTGCACGAGCTCTGAACAGTGCCGGCTATAGAGCAGCCTATTATAAGCTCATCCTCGACAGCGGAAGAAGTCTTGAAGCGTTTCAAACTATGTGCGACGCCTCGGATTTACACCAGCAAGCAAGCAAACTGCTCTCGGTACCTAAGACCTTTGAAGGAACTGCAGGGAGAGATAAACTCAGGACCTTGGTTTCTTCTGCAATTCTTGCAATCATCAGTAAGTAGCCCATAATGACGTGGCTGACATTACACTGACTCACACCGCAATGTACAGATGCGAAGACCCCGAATGGTATGGAGCAATTTCAGAAGCTTCCCCGTCACAGGCTGCAGAGCATTCTGACTGCTAGAAATCTCAAATGGCGTGCACCCAAGCATTGGAGTGCCGAGTTGGGTGGTACTCAGGAGAGAATCTACGACACCATTCTCTCTACTCGGCAGGAAAAGATTAAAATAACATACAATGCCGTGAAAGGTGAACCGAAGGAGTCGAAGCTGGTCCGTTTATGACATTCATGCAAAGAAGATATCATAGAATAAAGTTTACATTAGGTAAACTACCACCGCATTACAATAAAGCGCAACCATTCTAATTGATAGTGCTTACTTATATAGAATTGAATGGTACTGCTTGGTATCTGAATCAACAAGTAATAATAACTGGACAGGCAACAATTCTTAACTACCGTGCAGTACTGCTGCATACTCACAAGTATTGTCGTATACTCGAAATTTAGTCACATTACTGTGGACTCCGAGATTTCAATTGGTATCAACCAATACTCATTGGTATAGTTCAGTATAATCAAGTACTAAATGCATCATACTAAATGCGTTGAACTATGTTCAGCCTCAACCAAGAAAGATTGAACTATAGTTGCAAGTAAATACGTAAAGACTACGGGGTGAAATAGCCCGTTGGTGTCTGTAGGGCTTCAGTTTAGGGTCCCGCAGAGCCTCATCTGCAGGCGAACCTCCATCTCACGTTCATCACCTCGACACCTCAGTTCCATATTCACCCCACCATATCGACACCTACCGCACCATTTCATATACCACTTTGCATCTGTTATTGCAGGTTACACTTTTGCCGATCTATGCCTAATCACCATACCCTCGACGTTCTCATACTCAGATATCATGGCTAGGAACCGCAAAACAGCTGTTTTTGAGACAGTTGCATTGGGTGGATATGGTGGCTCAAAGGCGCGGACGATGAATATACGGAAAGGAGAGAGGAGGATCCAACTTCAAGCTCCGAATCTGATTGGAAGAGGAAGAAATGGCCCCAGCGGAGGAGACCAAAACCGTTTCGTGCCCCTTCAGCTTGACTACGAGCAAGAGCAGCTTGGTAACCCGCCGGATGATGAACCGTATGTTCGAAACGACGGTATACATTGCGTTGATGAGATTTTGGGCACTACGATCAGTCAGAGGAGGTCACGGCTCAGCGAGAGGCAAAAGCTTGCTCAAAACTGGCGAGAAATTGAAAAGATTTTGTCGGAGGATATCTACAGCAGGTCGGAGAGGGCCTGCGAATGCATCCGTCGAGATGTCGTCAACGTTAGGCACATCACCATGGAGAGCTATACTTGGAGAGAAGTGCCGTATTGCCAGTGCACAACTTCAGCAAGCCGCCTCATATCCTCCGGATTCTTCGCGTCGAGCCCAAGAAAGCCTCGTACTGTGTTCTCACTAACACTGCTTCGCACTCTACATTAACAGTGTACCAGGGGTTCTATCTCCAAAGAGGCTTGGGCTGGAGGCCTTCGAGCAGCTTTTGAAGCAGATAACAAGATGGTTCTGCCAGACTTTTCATGCCCGGTATGCCCAGATATTGCCTAATACTCTTCAATACTGATATATACGGTTATTCAGCTTCTAGACGCCTACCATCATTGGGTTGCCACGAAATATCAGGTCGATACAATGATGGCATCAGCAATCGAGGAAGCCGACCAAGGGACTCCGTGGAAGGAGGAACAACTTGTGAAAGTGTGTAGGATGTACATAGTTCGGATAGGGTTACGTTTCGAGTCACGTGGGCGGCTCAGTGCTGTGTACAACTAAGAGCCTTCTCCTGAGAATAGACATCACGTTTCTAGCCAACTACATCTTGGTAGCAACACGTCAACACCCTCTTTTGCCTCGATTCCGGTGCCTTAGCAGCGACAATTCGAATGCAATCGAGCAGATCGAGAGGACCTATAATAACCCTTCAGAAACCCAAACCCGTACGCGTCACACGGAGACCCCCCCGACGCGTCGAAGCGAGATCACGAGATACTATACACGAGACGACAAGCGAAACCACGTGCGAGACCCAGAGAAAGAGACCCAGAGACAGAGACCCAGAGAAAGAGACCCAGAGAAAGAGACCCACAGAAAGAGAACCAATGGCGCGTTCAGTAACCCCGAAGAGAGTGCCGAGGCAGAGCATGATGCCACCTCAGCCGGACGCGAACAGCAACAGCAGTGATGAACCGTGGTACCACGACCCTGAGTACCCGGGGGACCCAGTCAACCTCTTGCGAGACCCAGATGACGAGGATCCCAGAACAAACGAATTTACCCAGTACCGTAACTGGATACTAGAGAAAGCGATCAACGGTTCAGAGGTGAGCGGGCGGTGGAGACGATACATCGCCGCTGTTGAAGAAGCTTGGGCGGAATGTTTCGAAGAAGCAGAGCAGCGAACAATGGAGAATGCACAATTGAGGGCAGAGAACCAACAGCTACGAGCAGGGACAGACGACGGAAGAGAGGAGGAGGCTGAGCGGGCAACGAGAGAAGCGCTAGCGGCGAGAACACAGGCGGAGGAGGCCCAACAAGAAGCAGCCCAACTTAGAGTGCAACTGGCCGAAGCACATGAAGCCACAAGAACGGCGGAACAAGCAGTTCGAACAATGATGGCGGTGAGCCCACGAAACCTTAACTACGACGATGCGGGAACTGGAACAAGAAATACGACGTTCACAATCAACTCGAAACGATTACCGGTATTTAAGGGAGAGAGAGATATGCAAATCGTGGGCGATTTCATCAACGACCTCCAGCGCCAGTTCGAAGCTCGCTGTTACGAAATTGGATTGCTTACAGGCAACAACATCAGAACCCCAGCCGGGAGCGGCACCGCCACCCCTACGACAGCAACGATGATGGGCGAGGGCACCCCAAGAACTGATGGCTGGACCCGGTATGCCCTACTCCAACTGAAGGAGACGGCCGGCCGGTGGGCGACGTCCAAATATCTGAATAGCCAACCGTACCCGACCTGGGACAACTTTTGCAGGAGCCTGAAGGAGGAGTTCACTCCCCTGGACGCACTCCGGAACTTCGAAGACGAGTGGCGACTCCTCATGATCACAGCCAAGGGTTATGTAGCTACCTGCAACGAAGAATTCCGGCGGCTACGACTACAACTTGACCCCCATTCGCCGATGACCCCACAGCAGCTGCTGGAAGCATACGCGTCGAAACTTCGACCGAATGAGGGAGCCTACAAATCGTTTATCCAATATCGAAACTTCAAGAGAGAGATGGGTGGAGAACCGACACTGGAGAGGTCGATGGTGTTTGTAGCCGACTCTGACACCACCAGCCCACCGAAAGACAAAACCAGGGAGGCCGAAATCTCCGCGATATACAGTAGAAATACGAACCGCAAACGAGGCAACTACCAGGGCAACCGACCACCACTAGCACCCAACTAATGCGCCCTCTGCCACAGCACGGATGGGCATTGGGCGTATGACCGCCCAACCGAGAGAAATCAGGTGAAAGTAATGGTGGAAACAACGGTAGTCGAGGAGGTCGTGGGGGACGTGGAGGGGGTTACGGCAACAGTGGCCGAGGTGGCCGAGGAGGAAGGGCCCAACGGGAAGTGAATACGACGGAAGCGACTGGAGGCCAGAGAGAGACAGCAGGCCAGGTGGGAGAGAATGCGGGAAACGCCTAGGGGGTGCTGCCGAGTGCACAGCATCCCCGGAGGCACGGGAAATGGTGGAAACGGCGCGGGGGTTCAGGCGGGCAGAGATAATGTTCGTAAGAGTACTAATATTAATTTGTTTTATTCCGAAAGTGATAACTCAAATCTGCTTCGTTTCAACCTCCCCGTGTTATAGCCACCTAGCCACTCACCAGAAAGAGGAAAAGAAGTGGGAGTGCAAGCATACACTCTATACGATTGCGGTGCTAGCCATAAGTTCGTTAGCCCGGACTTCATACAAAAGCTACCCAACGGCAAACTAAATGCTCGGCACCGCGGAAACATGCAATTGACCACCGCGGGGAAAGTCGAAATCTTACCACTGAAGGAAGTACGCCTAAACCTGGACATTGGCGGGCTTGCATACCAAGGATGGTTCATCATCTACCCGCTAGCCAAATATGACATTATCTTAGGAAAGGACTGGATGGAAGAGATCCCACACCATGTCAATCATAAAAAGAACCGGTTATGGTTGGGCGGCGATGGAGATGGGAACCATTTCAAATACACAATCGACGGACTTAAGAAAGACGAAGGAAGAAATACCCAACTCCTGGCGGCGGCAGCAAAGAGAGAGCCAGTACAGAAAGAAAATAGCTATACGGTGGGAGAACTCTTAGCGATGGAACTCGGAGCTGAAATGGTGGATGAAGTGGTAATTGGGGAGATCGTCGACGAGGCGACATTCAAGGCAGACTGTGCGGCGATCTGGATGGAATGCATGCCCGCAGAGGGGACACCAGAGAAGGGCGATGTAACTCAATTATCGGAGTTCGAACGACGTGTACGAGAACAATACCACAACATCTTCCTGGAACCCGAAGGACTGCCGCCAACAACGGCATCGGGTGGTTTCCATATCAGAACAATCCCGGGGATACAACCGCCACACCGCAGCCCGTACTGACAGACAGCGGCAGAGTGGGAAGAGTACAAAAATCAGACAGCTGAGCTACTAGAAAGACGCAAGATACGCAGCTCTCACTCGCCATACGCAGCACCAGTGCTCTTCGTACCAAAAGGGAACGGCAAGCTCCGAATGGTCATCGATTACCGAGCTCTCAATAAAATCACAATCAAGGATGTTTCCCGTTACCGCACCCAGAAGATCTCATTGCCGTTTACAAGGTGCGAAATGCTTCTCCAATCTAGATTTCCACAGCGGGTACCATCAGCACCGCATGCACCCAGACTCGATTGCGAAGACAGCCTTCATCGGACCCGATGGATTATACGAATGGCTGGTAATGCCGTTTGGTCTGGCCAATGCACCAAGCGAATTCATCAGGTTAATGGAGACCTCCTGAGGAAACACATCGATGGCGGCTATTGCATTGTGTTCCTGGACGACATCATGATATATTCCAAAGACTGGGAGACCCACGAGAAACACGTGCAGGCAGTACTCGATTCCGTTCGCCGGGAGGGTTTTCGACTGCAAAGCGAAAAGTGCCAGTTCAGTAAAGCTGAAGCACCTTTCCTTGGATTCATGGTCAACGGAAATGGTGTGTCATGACTGCTGAGAAGATCACCGCGATCGCAGACTGGCCAGACCCAGCGACACCAAAAGAAATGCGCAGCTTTGTCGGGCTTGCGGGGGTATACCGCCGCTTTGTTAAGAATTTTGCTAAAATTGCAGCCCCCCTGACTGCCTTGCTGAACGTAACGCAGACAGAGTTCAACAGAGTACAGAACGACCGGAAAAGTGGGAACAGGTGACCAGAGCAATCGATATCCTCAAGGCAGCCATGCTGGCGCACCCGGCACTCGCGCTACCATCGAAACAAGGAGGTCAGTACCTAGTAAGGACAGATGCCTCGGATTTCGCGATTGGAGCCACACTGCGGCAAATGCAAAAGATGGAGGACGGCAAATGGACAGACAAATCATCGCCTACTTTTCTCATAAGCTACACGATGCCGAGACTAGATATTCAACTACGACAGGAACTTTTGGGAGTTAAGGATGCGATCGAACATTGGCGTTTCTACCTCCACGGAGCTGGCGGATTCATGGTTCAAACAGACCACTCAGCTCTGCAGCATATCCTCAAGCAGCCACGCCTGACGAGTCGGCAAATACGACTCCTAGAGACCCTGATGGAGTACGACTTCGAAATCGAGTATCTACCGGGAGCCCGGAACTATATTCAGGACGCACTCAGCCGGCGACCCGACTATAAGGATCCACCACTACTACGCACAGTGCGAACGACCACTGATAACCAAGAGAATAACGACCCCGCGACGGAACTGATGCATACAAGCGTTATACAAGCGAACGGTTGGACGGACGAGGTGGGCAGCATACCCGAACGACCCTTATTTTGGCATGGTATATCGGGAGCTCCAAGGCACCGTGGCGAACCGAGACCAGGAAACCCCAGGACGGAGGAAACAACGACAAGATAGAGCACGACACTATTGGATGAATGATGACGGCCTGATTTTGCACCGTGCAACCGACCGCCTTTGCATACCCAGGGAACTCCAAATCAAAGTCTTACACGAGGCACATGACTCAGCAGTGGCGGACATTTGGAATCGATCGGACAGCGTCAACAGTGGGTAGACGGTTCTTTTGGCCGCGCCAGTATCAGACGGTAAACAGTACATCAAGGGGTGCGCTGCATGCCACCGGGCAAAGTCGACAAATCAGAAACCATATGGCCTACTGCAATCACTGGAAGTTCCCAGCGAACGGTGGCAACGTATCAACATCGACTTCATTACAAAGCTACCGGTGAGCGACGGGAACGACACAATCATCACCTTCGTTGATGCCCTGACGAAAAGAGCCATCTGGACGGCTGCGACCGAGAAAGACCTCACGGCTCAACGTTTCGCGGAGATCTTCATCGACGTGTACTTCCGGCTACATGGGATCCCAGAGTCAATCGTCAGCGACAGAGACGTCAGATTCACTTCCGACTTTTGGCAGCACCTGAACGAAATCTGGCGGACTAAACTACGAATGTCAACAGCTTTCCACCCACAGACGGACGGACTTGCAGAGAAGGCTAACATATCATCGAACGCTACCTCCGTACCTTCGCTGCAGGCAACGAAAGGAGTTGGGCAAAGCTACTACCATTAGCAGAATTCGCGTACAACGCTAGCAAGCACAAGGCAACTGAGAAAACCCCGTTTGAAGCAGATCTCGGATACGTCCCACGAATGCCCCTCGATATCATCGCCGCGACAACCTGTGCAACTCAACCCGGCAAGGAGGGCAACAAGCGGTCAGCTTCGCGACCACCATGGCAGATATCCTTGCCCAGCTTAAGGACCGACTGGCGATCGCCCAAGCCGCTCAAGCTGCGGAGGCGAATAAGAAGCGCCAGCCGCACAACTTTCAGACCGGCGACAGAGTCATGATCAACACCCGCAACATGCCATTGACCTACGCCGCAGCAGCACCAGGCACCGATACGGACCAAACGGGCGCGCGGCTTAGTCGGGCACTACAACAACGATATGTCGGCCCATACACACTCGGCATACAGCGCGGCAATGGCAATGCCTTCGAGATCACCGACATGCCTGAACACCTCCGCATACACAAAACCTACAATGTCAGCGAGTTCAAGCGGTGCACTATTGACGAATCCCGACCACAAGAACCACCACCACCGATCAGAGTCACCAAGAGCGGCAAAGTAGAAAAAGGATTAGAAGCCATCCGGGAGTGGCGAACCAGCGAAGACGGCAAGGTCCAATTCCGAGTTCACTGGGAAGGAGAGTCAGAGGAAGAGAGTACATGGGAACCGCTGACGAACCTGACCCGTTTTGGTGAAAAGAGACGGTTCGGGAGTACGCATCAGCACTCAATAAGGAGAAGCTCAATAAGCTGCTCCCTAAGAAACTACGGCCAGCGAAAACCCCGACGATAGCCGAATCGCGGGTTATCAAAACCAAAGAACCCCCAACAGCGGCGACGAGGAGGAGTCAGAGAATCATGGAGAAAGGAAGGTCGAGGGAGTGAGAAGCATATTATTGCCTAGCAGGGTACCGTGTACAGTATGGACGGAAGCCTTTTTGTAGGGGGAGGTGGATGTAGGATGTACATAGTTGGGATAGGGTTACGTTTCGAGTCACGTGGGCGGCTCAGTGCTGTGTACAACTAAGAGCCTTCTCCTGAGAATAGACATCACGTTTCTAGCCAACTACAAAGTGTGCCCACGCTGCTTTAACTTCTCCGATGAAGATGAAGACCGTACCATACGGATAACAATGGACGGGAATATGCAGCATGCACGACTGAAGAGGCACACACTGTGGGACTTTGAGATCTTCGAACCAAAACTCTTCGTCGACTATGGCACGAAGAAGTTCGACTTGGCAACGAGTGCCAACGACCAGGTCAACACCATCATCCCCTCAAACTCGTGCGGGCCCAAATTTAAGGCCACTGACGGATGGAATAGACCCGAAACCATTACCGCTATAAAGAAGGCGTTAGACGAGAGTGGCGTTGTTGGGATTACATGCTTTCATGGCGTAAATTTGAGGTTTCTGAATATCTACGGTGGTGGTGAGCGGCAGAGCCACGGTATCAGACTGATAGAAGCTGTGTTGCAGGAGGTTCCCCACTTTGCCGAGCTGAAGATGTGTTATGACGTTGCTTGTGTGTTTGTGAGAGCTCTGTACCGCTACAATCCGGACTGGATGGAGGTAGCTGAAGCACCAATTGGGAGGTCTCATATATATGGGCATGAGTACCGGTGCCATGTCTTGTACAACCTTCTTCACACAGCAAATTACGGTCTCATGGTCGGTGAAGAGCCCGAGCATCTATGGTATATGATGCAACATCTCATCCGGTTGGGAAGAGTTTCATCAAGTTCCCGCTGAACGCACAAGATAGACTCTTTTGGTAGGTACTGGCCAATATAACTAGATTCATTACAATGCTAATGGAATTCTCTTACAGGGCTGTACAATTCTGAACGTTCTAGAGAAGACATGGGCAATAACCTGGAATGCCGCTGGACATTGATGGTTGAAATGGGAAAAGAAGCAAAGGAAACTCTTGCACAGATAACTACCATGGTGGTAGCAGAGCGAATCGATAAATCACGGCGTGTGCATCCACCGAGAAGGATTACATTAGATTACCTGGTAGAGCAATCAGAAGATCAAGTAAGGTACTATACTCAATACCGGTGAGTACTAGAATATACCACGTAAGATCGAAAATTACTGATCTACTACAGGGTGCCTCAAAAATCCAATAATGATGAGATCTTTGAGCTTCTACTGGAGGAAGAACGGTTATGAAGACGAGATCCGAGGGTGACGAGACTCCTCAAGTTGACTGGCTCGACACGCGCAGAGTGGAGAAGGAATGGCGAGCTCTTCTTGGGCCATCAACGTGCTCATGCATTGAAACAGCTTCGTTACCTACAGGCAGAGCTCATCAAGAGCGTGACAGAGAGGCGAGTGGAAGTTGACGTGCTTCACAAGCGAGTCAGAGGCCACAAGAAGGCAAAGAAGATCATTGCGAAGATTAATGGAAGATGGAAGCAGCTTGACAACTTGGTGAAGAAATACAACGCTGAGATTCGCAAAGTCAGCGATGCGAACTTGAGGCAATTATCAGAAAAAGATATCCGAGAGAATGGTATAGAAAACAATGAGATATGGGATATCGAAAGGCTTATGTCAAATTCTGATTGGGCGGTATACCAGTATGTTAAGGATGGTATACGGTGGTACTTCGTTCAATAACGGGTCATTGAGGAGTGAAGGATACTGCAATTGCATGCGCAAAGGCTGATTAAATGGCTCAAACATCAAGGAAATGTACTTCTCAACCTCCTCCACCGCGAAATGAGGATGGATAACCATCATCTTAAAGAGCTCCTCCTTCATCGCTTCCGAATTATGCGCTCTCTTTTTGCTATAAAGCACGATGCCCTATTTCCGCTCGATCAACGGAGAAGCCTCGAAGGTATTCCACTGCTATACAATCATTCGTGCAAGTACTAACCTACCGGAGGACTCAGGTTACGAATCTTAGATGCCATGCAGAGTGATGCGCGACCGGATGACATTGATGCCGTGGATGGTGGTTTGGCAGATGACGGAGATAATGAAAGTGACTATGGCCAGATAGATGAAGAGCTGGCAGCAAAAATCATGGAAGATCTAGAGCGTGAATGGGCAGTGGCGTTAAATGAGGAAGAGGGCGATGGCATCGAGGAGGAGGAGGAGGAGGAGGAGGAGGAACACAAGAGAATGGAGCGTGAAGAATAGATCGGATGGACAAGACACATGGGAACGAATGATGTATAACCTTGTTAGTTGTTAGGCATATACCAATATGTGATGGTAGTGGCCAATACCCTCCAATACCAGTATAGAATGGCCACGCAGCTATCACTCATTGCGAAGATGGCAAAATCACATGGCTCTCACTGCGTGAAAACGCTCTCTGAAAGACTATCATTAGCTTGCTGTGTACACTCTAATTCCCTGCTTTAAAGCTACACATACTCTGCTGAGCATTATTTTTGAGGTTAATAGCTCTCAGACCGTGTCAAACCTCTGTTTAGAGTTTGACCGATTTCAACCGAATTCAAGCCTTGGTGAAAATCGCGGTAAATGTACCCAGAGAATGGCAGCATAGACTATAGGCGCAATAAAACCTAGTTCAACTCCCGGATATAATAAACAGTCTAGTCCAGGGGTTGGGGTACGAATTGTAGACTATTCATCGACTAAGTCTATATTCCGTACGTGATTGTATATATTTTTGTTGCTATGCCTCCAAAGTTTGAAATGGAGGCTTCAAACCGTTCCTGAATGAACATATAAGCTTGACGCGAATATATGGGTTACATATTATGGCTTTGCATCCCACCTGCAAGTGGTAGTTGACCTAAACAGAGAGAGTTGCATACTTGAACATATTACCTGAAGATTCCAGCTTCTCAAAGGAGTTCTACCGATAACATTGCTCCCACATGGCTTGTACGCCTCCATAAATCCATGGGACTACGAGTAAACCCCGTGAGAGGGCTTGAATTGGAGGCTGTGCATCACTCAAGATTTGCCTGCGCCATGATGTGATCGGTCAAAAATGGTTAAATTTTTTCCAGTGGCGGTAACTTTCGTCTGTGATTACTTCCTTAAGGAGTCAGGTAGACACACGGAATGAGTATTATACGGCTCGTGCGTCTGGAACAGCACAGAGAGATTGTACCACAGAGAGGCAGTAGCTAGGTACTGACAAATACTAACCGGTATCCGCTTGTATTGTACCGTATCCACCAGCTTTTTTTTTTTGCACAGGTTTGTCGATTTCTAGCTATCCAATACAAAAAGATACTGAACAGTAATGGCAGTTACTCGACATATAATTTCCAAAGTAGTTATATGATATATGGCTCGCTAAGAATACACAATCTCCCAGTGTGCTAAGAATACAGGTGGTAAATCCTCGCATAAATCCCTATGAAAGAGCCCAGTAAGGCCCCAGCTTGCTACCCAAGTTCTTCCTCTCACGTCTGAGGCGAGGGTGCTGCTGAGTGTTCTCAGACCTTCTCTTTGCCTTTTCATTGCGTTCCTCCTAGAGCTCCTTCGTCTTTTCCACCTTTCTCTTCCACTCTTCCAACTGATATACTGGCGAGTCATTTGCGTCCTGGAGTATCGCTGTGCACCCTTTCTGCTTAGGTAACGTACTTTGGTATGCAGCCGACATCTAGAAAGCAATTAACATGTATCGGGTAGAGAGCAGTATAGATACATACTAATTCAAAAATTCCTTCAGTACCGAGACTCTGAAACGCTCGAGCGAGCTCCAAAACCTCGACATCAACTCGATCAATGGCATCCCTGCCATTCTGAATTCCGTCGTGTACGGTGAAGCTCGCATCTCGGCCTTGATTGCCGTTGCCAATATCAATGCTCGCATCGTGGTCATGATTCCCGTTGCCGATATCGAAGCTCACATCCATGCTTTGATTCCCATTGCCGATATCGAAGCTCGCATCGTGGTCTTGATTCCCGTTGCCGATATCGAAGCTCACATTTTCATCTTGACACCCGTTGCTTGTATGATGGTTTATACTTGGTAGACGATTTTCGGAGTGTCGTGATTGGAATTGAGGTGGGCCCATCGGAGCCTGGGAGAGAGGTGATGGGAGCTTAGAACCGGAGTGGGATGATAAGCTGTTACCGACGGGGGATCACCTGAAAGGTTCCGGAACATGAACGCGTGCATCAAGCCATGACTGCGTACTGGTGAGCCTATAAGTTCTCAAAAGGTTAATATCTCACGTACCCGTATGGTATCCCTTGGCACAACCTTCAACGTCTCGTGAGCATCCCAAACATCATCTTCCGTGTATCCACCACCCCGCTCGATAATTGTTGCGGCAATCTTGTCGATGTACTTGGCTGTGCGGGGTGGTATGGGTTGCTGTAAGATCTCGGCCGCTGACCGCTGGGAGCTGGTGAGGCTCATCCTGTTGTTGATGTCGTTAGTCACAGGCTGGTCGGTGGTGGTTCAAGGGGTTCTGATGTCAATTGACGATGCTTGGCATGCTAACCTGGCAGCACCAATCATTTCAAGCTGCGCTACCGAACTTTCTCCTGCATATCCGCCTCGCTATCGAACTTTCAAAGACAATCAACGAATCAGAACCAGCATGCGAAAAGTACACGTACATTGCTACCTGCAGATACTGACTGGTAGTGATCGCTACTGATAAATACTGAATAGATCGTGCACTCTGTTGCACAGAACCCTACCGAGACCCTCAGCAAGGCTGAAAAAAAACTTCGAGACAAGATTAGATCTCACATCTTTACCACTATGGCTAATGAGGGAACCGAAGTCGACCCTGCCGAGGTTGACAGACGTATCCGCATCGAAGAGTGTTGACTAGGGATTTGGCCCGGTGGCTTTCTTAGTCTTCGATGCTGGTGGGCTCGGGCATGATGCCGGTGGCTTGCCGCCCCCATTGGCATCGCCTGCCCCCACCAGCCTCGCCTGCCCCCACCAGCCTCGCCTGCCCCCATCGACCTCGCCTGCCCCCATCGAACTTTCCTGCCCCCATCGTCCTCGCGTACCTCCACACTGAGGAGGAGGGCTCGGCACTGATACTTGGCTTTGGCTTTGGCAGTCGGTATGGAGTTGATCCTTCTCTATCTTTTATATATAAGTCTACTGTTTTTCCTTCTCTTGTATCGGTAGAAAATTCATTCTCTTCTTCTTCTCTCCTCCATTACTCTCTCGTCTCAACAGGTTATGAGGCCGGCGCTTTGAGTTGGAATCGACACCTACTATTAGTATTTGTTTATAGCTTCTCCACTGCCATGTATTACCGTAGGATTGAACCGACCTCTATTAGTATAGTAGTGCTTTTCATTGTTTCTTAACCTCCGCCACTCTATTGTTTCTTTACCTTTGCCCGCATTATTGTCTCGCCCTTTATGTCAACCTCTGGCTTTGTGTTCCTTCCCCTACCCTCGCAATGTCGACCACAGCTACAAAACTCAATGAGCGCAACTATCGACAATGGGCCATAGAAGCGAAAGCCCTCTTACGTACGCAAGGCCTCTGGAAATATGTATCAGGTGAAATGCGTGTCCCCAGGCCCCCGATTGTAGCATCAATCAGCGATGCCTTCTCGACTACACGCGCAGCTCCTTGTGACCCTCGAGATACTGATTACGACTTCCTCCCTCAATCCACTGACTCGTCCTACCTCAATCAATTCTACCACTTTCTGCGCGACTGGGAACGCTGGCAAATGAACAACGATAAACCATGTGCCCAGCTCACCTCTCTCATGAAGTCAACGATCCAAATGCGATACCGCGAAATCACTGAGCCGAAACAACTTTGGGATACGATCAAATCCGACTTCGAGAAGGTCATCAAGCTCAATGGCCGATAGGAGATGGCAAAGCTCACATCATGTCAACTCGAGTGATATCCCTCAGTCACCGAATGGATCTCAGCCCAGGAGAAGATAATCAATGACCTTGCCATATGCGACATCACGATCGAAGACTCTTGGAGGAAATTCTACATTATGTCCAACCTCCCGACAAGCAAGGAATGGCGGACCTTTGCATCAACACTCGAACTCACTGAGAAGGCTGACACAGTGGCGAGTATCGTCACCCACCTCCAGTCATTCGAAGCCAACCTCCACAGAGCCCGAGGTCTTGCCCCCGATGCCGCACTATTCGTATCGAAGAAAGGCCGAGGACGACATTCGAAGAGTGAGAAGAGTGGGAAGATCCAGATCATATGCCATGGATGTGGAGGAAAGGGCCATATCAAGCCTAATTGCAGAAGTAAGAATAAGTGGGCATCGTACGCAGAGAAATCCAAAAGCGATGCTAACTTCACGGTATCAACGTCGGCTGCATCAACGTCGGCTGCTGACTCGGAGTCATTCCTCTTTTCGATGATTCATTCGAACTCTGTGATCACAATCAATGTGGCCTCTGCCGATCGATCTGCCACTATGGATTCTTGCCACCGGTGCAACAAATCATGTCACCGGCAATCGTCACCTCTTCGAGTCCTTTCACCCCATGGCAAAGGGGGAGCATCAGGTAAGACTGCAAACAACAATTCGTCAATGCCGAAGGCTCTGCAACAATCTCGTTTTTCGTCGACAGGCCAATGCGAAGCCCGCGAAGATTGTCCTGCAGCATGTCCTTTATGTACCAGCCTGTGGTACGAATAACCTGCTCAGCATCATCCAGTTAATGCGGAAGGGGTTACCTTTGATTTCAAACTCGATGAGCTACGGCGAGCCTTGGATCGGTCCTGTCTATGAAGCACCACTTATCAACAGTCATTCGTGTTCAAAGCATCTGCAACCTCGACATCGATCTCCAAAGCCTCTGTAGCAATTGATAACGCTCCAAGCTCTGTGCTGAGCTCTCCGAGGCCTATTGCAAATTTGGCACCCAATTGATGAGAAAGATATCCTTGTATGGCATGCTCGCCTTGGCCATCTCTCTTTACCTGCGATCAAACGGCTCCCAATACGGTCAAAGGAATCCAATTGCATGCTAGGAGCCCATCGACATGCACATGTAAAGCTTGTATCATGGGCAAAATGTTCCGAAACCTTTTCAGCCCTTGAGTTCGGAGGATAACGTTAAGACTCGACTTTTTGAGTTGATTCACTGCAATGTGGTGGACCTATGCAGACTCAGACGATGCGAGGTTACGATATATTATTATGTTCACCGACAACTACTCGAGGTACACCAAGGTGTACTTCATGAAAGCCAAATCTGAGGCTCCAGCGAAGTTCAAGGAGTATGTGGCAAAAGTGGAGAGCAGCACCCAAAGTTGAAGGTGTATAGGATCAGAGTCGATGGTGGAGGCGAGTATGGTAGCCGTGAGAAGTTTCTTGAGTACTTGGCACAGGAAGGCATTATTAGGGAAGTATCAGCCCCACACTCACAGCAACAGAATGGCACTTCGGAGACATGCAATCGCACAGTGTTGGACCCGGCATCATCAATAATGAAGCATGCCGGGGTGCCAAACAAACTCTGGGCCGATGCTGTATCCACTGCAGTCTACATCAAGAATGGCCTGCCATCCCGAGCTCTCCCCAATAGGACTCCATTCGAGAGATGGACACGAAAGAAGCCTGATATCTCCCACCTTCGAACTATCGGCTGTTCAGCATTTGCATGGATCCATGGTGATCTCAGGAAGAAGCTCGATAACCACGCCTACAAGTGTGTGTTTCTTGGCTACTCGGCAGAGACATCGACCCAATACCGAGTTATGGACATCAGCAAGGGCCGAGTCTTCATGGCTCGAGATGTTAAATTTGATGAATCTACCCTATATCACCAACTGCTCAAGACGCAGCCTACAAAGATAACCCTCGAACCAGTCGAACAGAATGAGGATTCGGAAATTCAAGAAAAGCCCTCCAAGCAGCCCTCGAAAGCAATGACACAGCCTCCTGAAGCCATGGCACAGACTCGGAAAGCGACTGCAATGCCACGGGCAATCAACCCAATTGACGACTCCGATGATGATCTCACACCCCTCCGAAACTCCGCCTCCAGAGGCTCCGAACTGAGAAGGAGCACACGAACTGCAGCCAATAGCAGTATCGCCATGATGATCGAGCCTGGACCAACGACGTACCGCGCAGCATTGTATGCGGAGGACGCTGAGCAGTGGAAGGAAGCTATCGGAAAGGAAGTGGCATCGATGGAAAGTCATGAGGTTTTCACCTTCGTTGAGAAGGTTCCAGACGGTGCTAGTATGATCGAAAGCCATTGGGTTATGGGAAGAAAGCTAATGGCGAATGGGACAATTGACAAATGGAAGGTTCGACTTGTCGGCCGTCGCGATCTCCAAAAGCCTGGCGACTACAATGATATCACATCTCCGGTCATTGATTCGGCCTCGATTCGGCTTGCTCTCGGCCTTTCAGCCAAGCACGACCTTGAGATTGCCGTACCAGACATCCCGACTGCTTTCCTCGGCAGCCCTCTGCGTGAGACTCTCTACATGTGCCTCCCGGATGGTGAATGGCCTGATCCATATGGCCGAACCAGACCCCTCGTCAAGTTGAATAGGACTTTAAATGGCATCAAGCAAGCGAATCGGGAATACTATGAAGAAGTCTTTGATTTTATAGTTGACGAACTCGGCCTCCAAGCCTCTATTGCAGCTCCTGGCCTCTTCTTTGGTGGCAACCTGGGTCAATCAAATGGAATCTTAATCCCGGTCTATGTCGACGATATCATGATCATTGGCCAATCGGTTCTTGTGACCTCCATTGCATCTCGACTTTACGATCGATTCAATTCCGCTGGCCATGTACCAGTGCCTGACTCCTTCCAATATTTCGGCATGACGGTTGCTCGAGATCGCAGCAAGCGGTCAATCTCCATCGACCAGATTGGCTACATCAACTGAGTACTTGACCGATTTGAGATGACCGACAGCCGGAAGCGATCAACTCCAATGGAGATCAGCTACATACCACATGCCATACAGCCTGAGCTTGGAGCGCAGCCCTTCGATCCTGGAACATACCAAAAGGCCATTGGTTCGATTCTTTATGCCGCTCTTGGTACTCGCCCAGATATCGCCTACGCCACCTCAGTTGTAGGCAGATATGCCGCCCAGCCCTCAACTCTCCATTGGGAAGCTGTGAAGCACCTACTTCGATATTCCCGAGGCACTTCCAACTACAAATTAACAATCTATGACCCAAGCCTTGGGCGTGACTCATCAATCTTGTGCTAAGCTGATGCACACTTGGGGGGAGAAGCAGACACCAGCAAGTCTACTTCGGGAATCGTCGTCTACGCCCACGGAACCCTCATCGTTTGGAAATCGAAAAAGCAGAGAATAGTGGCCCAATCGACATTGAAAGCAGAGATGATTGCCACTGCATACGGCAAAGTGCAGATCGATTGGCTTCAAGACCTCATCTCAGAGATCGGAATTGCAAGCAAAGGCATCACCAGGTGTATTCTCAATGACGGTCTCAATTGTGTTACCACTCTCAACTCGGGCAACATCCGCTCTGATAGCCGGCAATTACGACTCCGTTACCACTCGATCCATGAAGCCATTGCCCAAGGTGAGATTGTGATCAAGCACGTGGCAGGTACGGAGATGCTGGCAGACGCTCTCACTATGGCCCTTGGGGGAGTTAATCTCGGCGAATTTGTGAAGGAAATTGGACATGGTCAGGATCATGGGCAGGATTTGGATTTTTCCTTTGCGTATTTTGATTTGCACTGTTTGTTTGGATTTCGCTTTGGGTTTAATTTGGATTTGGAACTCGGAGGAGGATCTCAGACTTTCGTTTATGTTATTTGCTTTGTTTTATTTCATTTGGAAGGCCTTGGGCCAGTTTAATTTGGATTTGGAACTTGGAGGAGGATATCAGACTTTCGTTTGTTTTATTTTCTTTATTCTATTTCGTTTGGAAGGCCTTGGGCCAAAGGGGGAGTGTTGACTAGGGATTTGGCCCGGTGGCTTTCTTAGTCTTCGATGCTTGTGGGCTCGGGCATGATGCCGGTGGCTTGCCGCCCCCATTGGCCTCGCCTGCCCCCACCAGCCTTGCCTGCCCCCACCAGCCTCGCCTGCCCCTATCGACCTCACCTGCCCCCATTGACCTCGCCTGCCCCCATCGGCCTCGCGTACCTCCACGCTGAGGAGGAGGGCTCGGCACTGATACTCAGCTTCAGCTTTGGCAGTCGCCATGGAGTTTTTCCTTCACTATCTTTCATATATAAGTCTACTGTTTTTTCCTTCTCTTGTATCGGTAGACCATTCATTCTCTTCTTCTTCTCTCCTCCATTACTCTCTCGTCTCAACAGGTGATGAGCCCGGCGCTTTGAGTTGGAGTCGACACCTACTAATAGTATTTGCTTATTGTCCCTCCACTGCCATGTGATCCAGTAGGATTGAACCGACCTCTATTAGTATAGTAGTGCATTTTATCGTTTCTCAACCTCCGCCACTCTATTATTCTATTTCTGAACCTTTGCCCTCATTATTGTCTCGCCCTTTATTTCAACCTTTGCCTTTGTTTCCCTTCCCCCACCCTCGCAATGTCGACCACATCTACAAAACTCACTGAGCACAACTATCGACAATGGGCCATAGAAGCGAAAGCCCTCCTGCTTGCGCAAGGCCTCTGGAATTACATATCAGGTGACATGGGTGTCCCCAGGCCCCCGACAGTAGCATCAACCAGTGACGCCTCCTCGACTACTCCTGCAGTATCTTGTGACCCTCGAGATACCGATTACAACTTCCTCCCTGAATCAACTTACTCGTCCTACTTCAATCAATTCTACCACTTTCAGCACGACTGGGAACGCTGGCAAATGAACAACAATACAGCATGTGGCCAGCTCACCGCACTCATGGAGTCAACGATTCAAATGCGATACTGCAAAATCACTGAGCCGAAGCAACTTTGGGATACGATCACAGCCGATTTCGAGAAGGTCATCAAGCTCGATGGCCGATACACGCTGGCAAAGCTCATATCATCTCATCTTGAGTCATTACCCTCAGTCACCGAATAGACCTCAGCCCAGGATAGTGTTAGCAATACTCCCAACCCGGAGTCTCCGGTCCGGGTTCGGGTTGCAACCGAACTGTATCCACATCAACGGTTCGGGTTGCCACTCGAACCAAACCAGAAAGAATGGTCCGGGATGACTCCACATATTGGAGCCGCCCAAATTACCGGATTATTAGACAGGTCCAAAAACAGGTGCAAAATACTCCATATGCGACTTTTGCAATCTTGAATTCAATCAACTGAGCTATACATATTGATGATTTTGTCTGTTACCAGTCTCATTTTAATTAAGTTCAATATCACAAGTATAATTTGTTAATTTTCTATTGAAACATAGTAGTTTGACTTTGTAAGTAGAAGAAAGATGACCAAAATTGTATTTAATCTTATGCAGTGGTAAATTCAAGGATGTTGTGGTATGTGTCAATCACCACAAATATTTTAGTTTCGACCATATCTATTGTCTCATTATTGCCTACCTTTTATTCATTTTAAACATATCTGACCTTCAGACTTAACTTGAAAATTGTACACACAACATCCCAATGAGCCCAGCATTTGTATTCCACTAATTTACTGTATTAACAGACTTTTCATTATATATGCTTAAATATGAAACATTCCCCAATGATGACCAAGAAAATTACAAAATAAATGATATGCCCCATTATAAGAAACAGAAAACCAAAAGAAATATGAAATACAGATCAACACTCTAACGTCATTTATTCCCATTTGCATCTCGTGTGTCGTGCGTGATGTCAGGCCCAGAGTGGTTAACAACTATAGTTGCAATAGGTTTCGACTTTCGTACTGGTCTAATACAGCCTGCAATATTACGGGCGGCATGTACATCTGGCTGTTCTGCCTCATCAATGACATTAGAATCATGAGGGAGATTCATATCATCCTCATTGTCAGCCTGGACATCATGTTCATTATAATGTGAATCGTCCAAGTCACCATTCCAATGGAGCCAATCGTCAGTATCAGAATTAGTTTCGGCTGAACGTTCATCATCACTTTCACCAGAATGGCGGTTGCTCCTACGTATTCATTGGATATTCAAGACCAAGGTTTTGCCACCTGTGAGGTTGATCGGCGATAACGACGGTGGGAGTGGCAATTTTTCGGTCAATTCGAAAAGTGCAACACCATCATGTTTAAAGGCCGACCAGGATGCTTTAACTGTCTCTTCATTATCTGAAATATAGCCCATGGCAGACATTTGCTTGTTCTGAGCGCGTGATGCCTTCTGAGTTTCCCGTAGGTTTTCACTGCCTTGCCACATCTCCAACATGTCATGAACCTTGGCCATCCTGTGCAGCTTACTTTCCTCCGCTTCTTTCTTGATATCAAAATCATTATCAGATACTGACGAATCAATTTGAACAATATCGCCAGCCAAAAGACCAAGATTACTTCTGGCAAACTGTCGAACAACTACTTTTTCTCGAAGTGTTTCACCTGTAGTATTTGACTGCCTCCACCCAATGACATCTCAGCCAAGGGAAAAGCTGGCTTCCACTCCAACCCAGTGTGGCATGATTGAGAAGATGTCCTGTGCTATATCGGCTAGATCAGTATACTTTGCGTTCATCTTTTCCTGTTGTTGCCACCAATCAGTTACGTCAGGCCTCCAGAATCCCCTGCTAATCTCTGTGGGGTCGGAATGATAATCATTAAGATTGGGATTAATTTGTCCACAATTTTTGGGTACCTTGGGTGGTGAATTCAAATAACGTGTGGTGGCCGACAATAAACGTGCTGCGCGATCAGTGTGCCCAGGAGTACATTCCATCTTGTTTGTGGGTATATAGTACTCATCATCACTGGACAAATGATATGGACCATAAGTCGATTGACCAGGCCCAGACACTGGTAGTGTTAGCAACGGTCCCAAATTACAGGTTCGGTCCGGTTCCCGGTTTGGAACCGCACTAAACCCGAACCGTAAATAATTTCCGGTTTCAAACCCGGAACCGAACTGAACCCGCCGGGTTTTGGCGGGTTCCACCACTAAAATTATGGCTTCAATTAAGTATTTTAGTTCTGATTGGATCGCGCAATGTTCTATATGTAGGTTATGCAGTTTTTGATGCTCATTCACCTCCCGCTCTCCGATTTGCAATACGATTAGTATTCGTTGAATTGCTCCGAAAAACAGTCTGTTTTGGCTGCATTTTCGGCTTTATTTCACAGCGACTCAACGAATACTCATCGTATCGCAAATCGGAGAGCGGGAGGTTGATGAGCGTCAAAAACTGCATAATCTACGTATAGAACATGTCGCGATCCAATCAGAACTCAAATACTTAATTGTAGCAGAAAATATGGCATTATTGGGGCCGATGAAAAATGAGGCTCTGCTGCAGGTGAAACCCGCCAAAACCTGGCGGGTTTCGGTTCGGTTCCGGGTTGGAACCGCTTGTGATTGGGCGGTTCGGTTCCTTGGCGGTTTCAGAACCGGACCGGGGTCCTCGGTTCCAGGTCCAACCCGGACCGCGGCCGGGTAACCCGGAACCGTTGCTAACAGTAGACACTGGTATAGAGGGGAAAGGATCCTGATTCAGTACTATATTGGATTTTCTGATCATCGCAACTAAATTTTTGGTGCAGTATTCGTACTCGACATAT
>WHVE01000236.1:0-169280 GCA_015178995.1 Trichophaea hybrida
ACTTCTGGTGAGGATATCATCGAGCGTCACCTCCTTGTTCTTCGGCATGTTGACGGGTGTGAGTTGTAAGATGAGCGCGTCTTGGATCGAGGATGGAGCAGGACACGGCCGACGTCGGTGGTTGCCGGTTGGCGAGGGTTCAAACACGCTCCTGGACCAACACTGAACTAGGTAACTAGGGACGTTACCCGTCCTTTACTACCTTTCGAGTCATTTGGTGTGATGGACTATTCATCAACCTCGAAAGAAAGTTTTCAAAGGCAGTGTGCACCTTTTTGTTTGATACTGTGCAATTCCACCGCTCCTTTCAATCGCAAGCACAAGGGAAAGAGCGTCAATAACTGCCAGTCCACCCAAAAAATACCAACCACAAAGAATAGCCCCAGTCAAAACCCAGTGCATCCCCTCCCAATACCCCATTAGTTGGGAATTCCTCACGCCAATTACTACTCGAAAGGGAAGAAGAGGAAGCAGCATTTCAGAAACATTCATCCAAGCCGTCACCACTGTGAGCACCATCTATCTGTCGCCTCAGAACTTCTTTTGTATTTACATCCGTTGTCTCGTCTAAACCATCCATAGTCATACTGGCGCCATGCATCATGTTATTTATCGTCTTAGTATCGACCTTAACGGAGTGAGTCGGGGAAGAGTCTAGGGACCTTGATGATGTTCGGGCTTCGGCTTTGCTTAACTCTTCAAATAATTTAATCAACTTTCCGGAGATGGATCCGGAAGGCGAAAGGACTGGAGAGTTGGGGCGCATGTCTCGGTTGGAAATCTTGGAAAGCACTTGGCGGGCAGGAGTCTCTGGTGCTGGGGCACTCAGCTCGACCTCTGACCCAATCTTGAGCTTTTCGGTCGATGTGCAACTTTCATTCTCGTGGCCAGGAATAACATTCTCTGTGGATAAAACATTAACAAGTACTGGTGAGCTTGGGTATTTTTCCGGGGATGCGATTGGTGTGTTTTGAGGTTGAATAATCTCAGCCGCCGGAGAAGTTGGTTGTGTCTGTTATAGCATGTGTCAATCAAAGAGGCGAAATATCTTAATGTAGATCTCACCTCATGTAAGATAGGTTCTGTAGTTTCAGCAAAACGAACTTCCTTCTTCGACGTAGGAGAAAGCTTAAAACTACTATTACTTCCCACACTTTCCTCGTCCAATGGTTTCATGATATTGACCTGTGGAGATATATTAGCATTAGGCTATAACTACTCAAATAAATGTTTTGTACTTACACCCTTTTCAGCCCATTTACCCATTGAATATTTCCATTGCAAAGTGCGTAGATCCTCATCAGAGGTGATGCTCTCGAATGACTTTTCGGCAGCACCATACGCCTGGTCGAAGCCATTCCAATAATCATGGTCAACATTCTCAGCCCCATAAAGACCATCCGCAGCCGGAGAAAGTCGCTCGGTGTCTCTTGTAGGACTACTATCTGGTGGTGGCGGAAAAGTAAGCTTTGGGACCAAGTTCCAGTCGGATCCATTAAGATCTCGAAGTCGGCATCTTGCATTTTCGCCCCCAACTATTCTGTTCCTCGGGATTGCAGAAGGTCTTGGAGGAGGAGTTGGTGCTCCAACCTGTCTCTCTTTGACGTACGTAGTAGGACCATCGGTCTCTTCTTGCTTTCCCATTGCTCCTTCGAGTTTTGCGATGACTTTCTTGAATCTAGCAATTAGATTCTGTTTCCTAGTGTCGGACATTGTTCTGATATCAAGTTTAGGAACGATAAGCTCCAAGCTGTCGTCATCTACGGATGAAAATGAGTTTTCCAGTGCTTTGCTAGCCGTCTCGAGCTCTTCATCAACATTCCCGAGAGTATCGGGTAGCGTGGTAAAGAAATTTGAGGATGTGATAGGGTTATCCATTGCTCGTTTGACGGCCACTTCAATCCTTATAGGTGAAAAACTTTCGTTAGCTTCTGTCGGGGCAACAACCCCACTTACATCCGGCGAAGGCCAGTGAGTTGGAGATCCCAGCTTTGTAAGAGAAATATCCAACGGACTAGGCGGCCGAACGCAATGAGTAGGCTTTCCAGCAGACCAGTGGGGCGAAAAATGAGTTTTTGTGAGATCAAAAGGAGAGCTATTTGGTGAGTTCTGTGGTCCATTATTCCCTCCAGCCCTACCTGGTGTCGGAGATTTTGAGTCGTCGTCGTTCACAAAATTCGAAGGAATTGCCTTTCGTGTATGTCTTTCATTTCCAGATCTGGCCTCTAAAGCTGTACCGTACGACCCCCGCGAAGACCCGCCGCCACCTAGAGATACCTCTGTAGGTCGCTTAGAATCCGAAATAAAGCTATCTTTTTGAGGGGCAATTGGTAAAAGTGGTGACAGAGAAGTACTAGTACGAATCCTACCCCAATCAGCTGTGTCACTATCTACAGAAGTTGAGCACAAACAGTTCGGAGGTTCGAAGAGATGTTTCCAACTCGGAAAGAAGAGGTACTAAATGATCAGCCACAGACTTCAGCACCGGCCCGAGTGTGAAGATAAGCACGTCTTCCAACCCAGCCAGATAGATAAGGAAAATGATGAATGCTGGTGAAAGAAGGATACTAAAGATCGCCAATCAGCAAGGCGGAAATCAGTAGATTGAAGGTTCGACAACTTACGCTATCAAAAGCAAAGAGAAGAGCAAAACTGGAAGCAAAAGAAGAAGCAACCCAATCGAAATAACGAACTTCATTGTAGAAGACGCTATTCCTTTGAGGTTCGCGAAACTCAACAAAATTGATGCCATTGTGAGTATCTATCGTTGCCCAGTTGAGTTGGATTCTTCAGTTACTCCCAAAAAGTTAGAGAAAAGATGGCACGTAGCCTAGCAAGAGTGGTGTTGATGACGGGAAGGACGAGTTATGAGTGTCGACCAGATGAAGTTCAGCCAAGACCATAAGTGATATTTCATGATTTTGCGTAGTGTACTCCTCGGATTTTCAAGTCTCCGGACACCTTGTCACTGATTAGATGATTATGATAAGATTTGATTGCATCCTTCTTGCCATCCTGCAGTGTGAAATCACCAGTATATGAACTGAGTGCTCATAACTGATTTTAACACTGATTTAGTAGTAATTCAAATTTGATAGGTAGTTATTTTAGTTGTGATGTATACCGTATAAACCGCATAGCAGAGGAATAGACGGCGCCGAGTTTAATTTATACTTTCTGACAAATCAAGTCAAGTGATATCAAATCAGCTCAAGCAGTCTATATCTACAAACCCGGGCATTTCTCATTACAGTTTTGATAGCCTACACCTTGACAGTGAGAGCAAGTAGGAGAGCTTCACTTCTTTGATACAGTGGTAGCTGGTAGTGATGGTTTTTGGCTCTTCCTCTTCTATATATGGCTAACTTGCAGAATTTCCTCTATAAACTCGTCTACTGACAGAGGTGCTGGACTGGGGCACTTCTTTTCTGGAAGCACAGGACGGTGTATGGGACAAAGTGCTGGAGAAAGTTTGTGAAGCCGGGGTTGGACAAAATCTGGCAGTGTGACTGTTGAGGTGCTCAGCGGCGAGTCAAATTGAAAACCTTGGCTGATCAACTGAGGAAATCACATTTGTATACAGGTAGCCTGAGCATGAAGAAGAAAATTTGACAGTTGAGGTTGGACAAAGTTAAACCCATCTCGCTATCGAGCTCTCTCAACCAATGAACCTTAATTAAACTCGGCGCTGTCTAATCCTTTGGTAAGCGGTTTATACGGTAGTCATTGCAAGTTTAATGTGTCATCAAGGGCGCTTATAATGGGGTGTACGGAGACTTGAAAATCCGACGAGTACTTGGAATGTTCTTTCCACATGATAAAAATGCTGAGCAATGAATGATTAGACATTGTATTTTGTGATGGGATAGGTACAATAGGGGAGATAGCGGAAGTTTCGTGGCCTTAACGAGGGTTTGAAGAGTAGGGTTTCGAACAGACTTCTCATATGGTCAGTTATGATGTTACGAACGCTGCATCAAGCTCATGAGCATAATTATATTAGGTCAGTGCAAGAAAGGACGTTGGGACTGCATTGATAGACTCCTTGAAGCAGCAACAAAATATGGACTCTACAAGAGAGTATTAAAACTAAAGAACACCCATTACAAACAATTATAGGTGGGAAAGAACTTTTCAACGATCCTCAGAGCACGATATCCCCCTCACAATGTGTATGCTTCCTGTACTCTACACTACTAACTCAACTGCACTATTTTCCTTTCCAGCAACCTTGACCCAACCAATCCTGAAGCCCCTATTTTCCCTACTCCAAAGCACAGGTGAGACTTCCCTATGATGATGATACCCCAAGCGCCTAAGGAAATAGAACAGATATTAAGATGCAGCCAACTTTTCATCCAAAACAGAAGGAAATGATGACATGAAGAAACTAAAGATTAAGCACGATAAGAAAAAAACGAAGTGCAAAACTTCCCCAACCCCAATTAAAGATGAGCAAACCCATGAAAGATAACACCATTCTAAAATTCTAATCCCGGACGCCCCCCAGTGCAACAGTTCATTAAGTATCCGCAGTGACAGGCTTCGCACTTGAAACTTGCGGTGAGTTGGCATTGGACGGAGGAGGTGAGGTGACATCGTTCCCATCAGCATGCGCTTCATTTAAGAGACTTAGAAAATGTTAGTAACTGTAAATATCCTACCTAAATGAATCACAATACTTACTTGAACATGTTTGGCGAAGAGGTAGAGGTCGGAGCTGGCGGAGTCACAGTTCTAGACGACGGACTAGAATCGTCACGGTTCAGATTGGGTCCTAGGCTACGTCGGCTACCACTCCCACTCCCACGGGGGCCTAGTAATGAAGTAGGGCCGAAGTTTGTGCTGGGTCTAGAATTAGTTTGTCGGTTGTGGGCTCTGAGTCTTTGAAGATCGTCGGGGTTGACAGTGCCCCCGGAATTACCCGGAGGATGCATGCCATAGCCCCCTCCCCCGCTAGAGAAAGTTCTGGCATCGCCACGACCACCCTGCGGACGGTGACTGCCACGGTTGGCACGGGACGCAGCCTCTTTCTCCTGTTGAGCTTTAAGGGCTTCCTCATGGACTTCCTGGATTGTCTTAGGGCCTTTGTTCGTTTCCTTTGATTCCCATCCTTTTTTACGCAGGTCGATGATATCCTAGGTAGAAATATATGAGCCAACTAGCAAATGATGAGCTAACAAACGGGACTTACCATCAACATGAAGCGCATACGACTGTTAAGATCCTTATTCTCGACCAGGGAATTGATACGCCCGAAATATAATTCCATTATGGGTTTGCTCTTTTCGGAATTGTCAAGCTGTGAACCAATAGTACGTAGAAGTTTAGTCAAACTCTCCACCGTCTCATCTTCGGGTAGACCATCAAAATCGAGCAACTTGCGAACACACTCGTTCATGATACGCTCCGTCAGCATGTTGAGCTTGAATAGCTCTCCAATGAACTGAACCAAACCGAGACCACGGCGCTTTGCAGCAGCGGCAATGTAGTACTCGTCTGACAGCATCAAGACTTCCTCGGTCACCCCCTCAGGTGCAGGAGGAAGGTTAACCTTCCATCCACGTTCGAACTCCTCTTGACATCTGTTCAACAGATACTTTCGGAAGAGATTGCCACCAGTAACAACAACACCGGCCTTGTCCTTGATGTTTTCATCTTTGATACTGGGATCTATAGTTTCCAACATCCGCTTGCAGAACTTGGCATACATAGAAGCCCAGTGAGCCTCGTCGGTGGCCTTTTCGAAAGTAAGCTGGATAACTTGTCGAAGTGTTCGACCGTCACTTTCGTGTTTGGATTGTCCAGTGATCTCGAGAATTTGATCGGAAATCTTATCGAACTTCTCCGGTGTCATCTTGTTCAATGCAGCCTTAACCTTGCGTTGCACCATCTCAGGAGACAACAAATTGTCTGCGGTACTAGGAGCTGTCGCTGCCGGTTCTGAAGACGCAGCCGCCCTTACACTACTTGGCTTCCATCTGTTCGCAGACACTGGGAGGGGTTTGACATCAGCCAAAGGAATGGTTGGTTGAGAAGACTGTTGTCGCGAATCAGATCTCTCCATGGGTGAACCACCGGCGCCGCCAGCACCTCTCCTGCTCGAACGGGCAGATCTATTGCCCGTGCGGGGGCTTTGAGGGTTAGCGTTTGATGCCGATCCAGACAATGAAGTGCTGGAACCACTTCGGTTAAGTCCACTAGGTCTTGACATGCCCAAGGAATTTATCATATTAATCGGACTCTGGGGTTTTGGAGAATTATTGAACCGCTCTATAGAAGTCAGTGCGGGTTTCGGGAAAACACCACTGCCAAAAGATCCCATGGTTCCTTGCATAGGCATACTGTTGGATCCTCTTGATGACGTGGAACGAGGACCCATTTGCGAAGGGGGACGACTGAGATTAGGACGAGCTGAGTCGGTGTCTCCAACAGTTTCCCGTATTTTCAGGTCCCAATCGACAGAGGGCTTTTCAGTGAAAACAGTTTGGAATTGCATCAAGAATTCCTTGTCGTACTTGAACTTGGTCGTGCTGGCCATGGGGTTTAAGGCCAGATTAGGGGACTGGATGCCTTCGGGGTACTGAAGGTGCTCGAGATTTTTGACTGGACGGGCGGAACGCAATGCGGTAAGTGCAGCAGAAGGCGGTCCAGGCTCGTTGGTCTTAATCTGAAGATTAAGGGGACTTGGCTTAGAGCGTGGCTGCTGCTTGGGCGGTGGCATTGCATCAGAATCGGGGGTCGAAGCTTTAGGAGTAGAAACAGGAGTAACAATTGGAGTCGAGGGTGCAGTCTTATCCGCATCGGCCATTGCTTTGGCAACCTTGGACGCTTCGGCTTCCGCATCAGCTTTCGCCTTTGCCTCTTCTGCTTCCTTCGCAGCTTTCTCATCGGCCTCCCTCTGGGCTTGCTCCTTAGCCTCCCTCTGGGCTTGCTCCTCAGCCTCCCTCTGGGCTTGCTCCTCAGCCTCCCTCAGGGCTTGCTCCTCAGCCTCCCTCAGGGCTTGCTCCTCAGCCTCTTTCAGTGCCTTTTCTTCAGCTGCCTTTTTCTCAGCTGCCTCTTTAGCGGCGGCCTCGGCCTCCGCTTGAGCCTTTATCCTTTCCTTTTCCTCCGCCTCTCTCCTCACATCTTCTTCGGCTTGGGCCTTAGCCTTGGCCTCGGCCTCGGCTTTTAATTTCTCTTCCTCTTCTTTCCGAAGGCGCTCAGCTTCAGCCTCTGTGTCTTTCCGCTTCTGGTCCTCGACAGCTTTTGCAACCTTATCCCTCATCTCCTGTCTCTTTTCCTCCGTTGTCTTGTTACTGCGACTCGTAGAGCGGGAATGAGGGGCTTCAGGTCGGGACGAAGCACGGCCATGAGCAGGACTAGGTGAAGAAACGATGATTGGGGTAGAGGCCACGACAGGGGACGGAGCGGCCTTTTCGATCTTTAGCGTCATTCCGGTGTCGGGATTTTTGATTTCGACAGCCCTTGTTATCGGCTTCTTAGGAGGTAGTTGGCGGTTAAATGGGCTCGGGACAGCAGGACCAGGAGTGCCAGCCTGAGGAGGTGATACCATATGCGGTGGCTGGGATGTCATTGGAGGCTGAGGATGCTGTCCGATACTAGAAGGCGGACGGGCATGAATATCTGGAACATTTGCGCTAGAGGTCCGCGACATAGGTTGTGCTTGTACTTGAGGCACATAGGGATTATACGGGGGCGTTGCTTGCGCAAAATGAGGCCGCGGGCTTGTCTGAGCGTATTGTGGTGTAAAGGCCATTTGATAATGTGGTGCATAATATGCAGTAGCAGTAGGATCCTGATACATCTGCGCACCGGGTGGGTACTGCTACCAGTTAGAGTTTACTCAAGCATTATTGTTGAAATAGAAAAATAAACATACAGGACTTCCAGGAATAAACGGCTGTCCATGGGGTGCAGGTGGATATAATTGGGACGTAGTAGGCACAGCTGCACCCATGGAAGGAGAGTGATGAGCAGCCTGAACATGAGCCAATGCCGGGCTGCGAGGAACTGGCCGCGGCGAATTGGGATATTGCTGTTGTGGGTAAGGGGGTGCGCCACCCATGTTTGTTGGACCATTGCGCTGTTGACTAGGACCTTGATAACCACCACCCCGGCTATAACCATATGACTGATTTTGGAATTGCGGGTTGTATGTACCACCACCACCACCACGTCGGTTGATCTGCATTCCGCGTCCATGAGGCATCGCAGGACCCGAGTCGGTATGCGAGGACTGAGTTGAATCGTGTCGGATATGTCCACGAGAAGCCATTGAACCTGGTCCTTGTGGCACATGAGGCAGAGGAGGCAATGACATCGGCCTCTGCTGGGGCGTAGTATCCCCGAATTGTATTGGCCTTGGTGTATTGGCCGATGGAACACCACCGCTTGCAACTGGCTGAGAAGCCGCTGAAGGGGATGGTGATGATACTCTCGGGTTGTTAGCCACTGGTGCAGTCAGGTTGCTTCCTGCTGCGATGGCGGTTCCCGGATGTTGAGGTCCAGAGCCGGTTTCGTTCAAGGTGCCAAACTTAATGTTTGGAGCGTTACGCGAAGCACCGTTTGGCATTGGGCCAGTTGCAATAGAAGATTTTCGGCTATGTTGGCCTCCACTATATGGGGTAGAGGCCCCGTTCGCTATGGAATTCCCACTGTTACCAATTTGTGGAACAGCCGGTTGTATCTTGCTGCCATTCACCGGTGCAGACGTCGTTGAGGCTGACCGGGCATGTTGTCCAGATACTCCGCCAGAGACTTGGGAAGAAGCTGCAGTGTTGCTAGAGCTTGCTGCACCAGGTCCAGTGGGGGGTTTCTTCGAAATAGCGGCGGCGTTGGCGTACGACAACGCTCGGGCGGCGGGGGCGTTGGCCGGCACAGCGGCAGATGTAGACTGCCCGCTGATAGAAGGCGTGCGTGCGTGGGCCACAGACGAAGAGTTGGCGTTCTTGGTATTAGCTTGCGGGGCGGAAGAGTTGATGGCTATGCTGGTCATTCGATTAGGTGGATGTGATGTGATGTGGGAAATTGTAGAGGAGAAAGGTTGTTGAAAAAAAGTTTTGGAGGATGTGGGTAGTGTGGCGGTAGAATAGTGTGTGTTGCCGTGGTGTGGTGGGGAGGCGAGCAGAGCAGTGTGTAGTGTGACGGTCTGTGTTTTTGGCTCAGAGGTTGGTGGGGTTATCCGAGTTCAGATTCAAACTGTGGTCGCGATGGAGTATTAGCTTGAGTCGATGAATGATAAGCAGGTAACCAACAAAAGAGAAATCTAATAAGTGTAGGCTTTTTGGAGGCAACCGGGGTCGCTGTAAGAAACGGATAGGTAAAATATAGAATGGAAAAGATGGATAGTGCAAAGCAGAATTTTTGAAAGAAAGGTCAAACAGCACGTCTCGTCTTTCATTACAACAGGCACCTTTCTTAAACCTACAGAAAGAATAAAGAGAAGGAACGGAGGGCAGATGGTAAAGTTTGGTGCTGTTGCGGTCTGTCCTCGTTGTAGGGCGCTCACCTTTAGCAATCCGACCGATCAATGGTAAAGAGACCGTTCGTGCCAGAACAGCCAGACGGGCTGGCAACGGAAAAGAGGGAAAGAATCGCTTCGATGGTCGTTATACGAGTCGCGCGTACTGAGCAGAGATGCTTGTGTTGTCGAACGCGATCACCCTCCAAGAAATCTTGAGGGTCCGCTGTAAAGGAAAGATTTGATGTTGAGGAAAAGGGAAGAGTGGAAAAAAGAGGAGAGGTGTGGAATAACTCTTTTTTGCCTGCTTACTGCCAAGCAAAGTGAAGCAACGGCAACAACATTCTAATTCTCGTCCTGTAAACTATAGCTCTTATTTTGCGTTTAAACTTCCATCCTCCTATCTTTGAACTGAACAATCCACCGACACATTCCTAGGCTGGTTAGAAAAGAGCTCCAGCGCCCCCTTGTCTGTTTCTCCAGTTATAATCACTTAAGTACTTACTGAAAGCTGAACTTCGCAGAGCCTATGCTTGTCTAGTTTCCACAGACCCGTTGTGGCGCCACATAGCCTTCCATATAAAAGATACGATCCCTTGTGCTCAGCTGTCTTGACAAACAAATGTACTTTATGTAATGCTGAGAAGAAGGAGCATGGGCATTTCCATCCAATGTTCCTCGCATATTTCATATAAATTATGTATTCATCTGCAGATGAAATACTCATTCTTCCACAGCGATGCATGTCTCATGCTGCAAGCCATCAAGTGTTCATGGTATCTCTTCGAGGCCGAAAAAAGCACCAACGTAGCAAGGAACCCAGAGCCGCCGTCGTCGTCGTGCATAAAACCCCAATCCTCCCCAAGTCTACACATGAGCGAAATGTTTTTTCTTTCCGCCAATCCCCGCTCCCCGGATCCAGATGTTTCTTCCCCGCTTCCGTTTGTCGTGTGGAGAACTCAAAATTTCTCATCAGGGTTTGCCGCAACGAAAAAGACAGTCACTCCGTATGCTCTGCAAATAGAGTGCCCAACAAAAATACCTAATCAGAATGGATGCAGCCTACAGCATGGCTGCTAATTGCTGCATCGGATTGAAACGGGATGTGATTTGATCCTTCCTCCCGGCGCAAAGCGTGCAGTAGTTCTCATGTGAGAGGTGACTCTTTATCCAACAACAACGATGATGAAATGCGAGGGAGGTGTTGTACTTGCATTTCCAGTTCCTGCAATTGGCCTAGAACTGATAGGGGCGAAGCTGCAAACCTTAATAGGCTCATTGATTATTACGAAACGAAACTCCTCACATGAAAGAGTATCTTTATTTTTGGTATTTTAGAGTAGATAGGTAGATTCTTGGGACAAGTTAGAACAAGAGTTCATTGACTACCAACACTGCTAGTATACTTGCACTTATTACGGTGGCGACGGTGTAGATGAGCGTTCGTGTATCTAAGAAGACTATCTGCAATTTGCTCGTGATTGTGACAGCCGTCATAGTCACTCTATGATGTCATTGCGGCAGCTGCGCCATGAGACTTTTGCGACATGTTAACAGTTTTTACTTGGTGGGCAGTGCAGACGCTATATGTGAGGAGGAACAGTTCTTGATATACTCTTCGGATATAAAAGAAATGGATCGGTGAGCAGGACGCCGAGATCGGAGCTCTACATCGAGAAGTCAAACCATGTACTGGGTGCAAAGGAACGTAATGTGGCGAGCATCTCATGGTACCGCCAGGAAAACGGGATGAACCTGCAGAAGCACTTAGTGTGCATATGGTACTTATGCGTGTGCACCTACCGTCCTTTCAAGTACCTATAGATGATCGCGGACGCTGTAATATAGTATTTACAGAGCTAGAGTGAGGACGACCCTGAGGATTCACTTCAAACTATGAAGCAGGAGACCTGGATCCGAACCTATGACGGAAACACTTCGCTTATCCACATCTTCTAGACCAAACACGTGTGGGCTGGTGGAGAAGGACACGGGGACGAAGCGACAACGAGTTTTCAGAGCCACCGCTATCTCGAGTGCCACGAGGACAGCCATAAATGAATGGAAACACAGAGGAAACACAAAAAATCTCAAGATGCCACTATATTGTTACCTTCCTGATATTTCTTGTTTCAATTCAACCACTATGCAAGCAGCTGTGCAATATGCTACGCCGGGGCAGACGGACCGAAATTTGTGGCCTCAATAGCTGAGGAAATTAGGCGGCTGTTCTATTCGGCGTTGAATGGACCCTAGCGGACTCTTCGACACCGTTTAGAATCGCGCAGTCCTGCTGTTAGCTGAGGCGTGATGTTTACCATAGCGAAGTTGCGAACGCGGATTTCAAACAAGTTCACTCGACCCTCTGGTAAAGTTAGCAAGGGAAGGAGTAGAACAAGAATTGTAAAAGTCGTAGAATAGCCACGTCTTTCATTACCCGTGCCTCTTGAGATCGATCAACCAAGTCATCTGTCCACTAGCTCGCCGCTCTTACGGAGCTAGATATTGTCGTCTAAGAGGAGAGGGAGCAACAGATTATATCCGAGTGGGTCAAAACAAAGCTCAATGTGGACCATATCTCCTCCTACATAGCATATCGCTTGTGGTGAGCTGGCGAGCTCATTTCACGTCCGATGAGCTTCGCTTCTTGACGAAGCTCTGAACACATCTCTCATGCACATCATACGATACACGATCATGATCACGAGCAACCAGGATACAGGTCCAGTGATATTTCATGATTGCAACGTACGATAATTGATACTCTAAGAGATGATTCGAACCACCATCTCAATGTGTGGTAGGACAAGAAAGGTTACAACTATACGCGTGAAGCTTGGGAGGTGAAGTGGTTTAGTATGGGTGATTAGATTAGATTAGATTAGATTAGATAGATGCACTCTAGCACTGTTTTACTTTTCACTGTTAGAAAGTACATAAGTAGTATCTGTGACGGTGACTTCCTCTCGGCTAACTTTCTTCCCCTTGGGGTAACATTTCCTATTCGAGATTTCTGGAGTGAAAATAGAGCAGAACAAGCTCCCAACGTCTACAACTCATGAACTTATTTTTGTTTAAAGTTTTCTGATGATTTCATGGGGCAATGGGGCATGCAAAATTTGGCTTGGCATTTGTATAGCATACGGATACGTCACCCAATCATCTCCCTCATTATTTTCTCGAGTTGCGCCCATTGCCAAGACAATGGTCTTGTATGACGTGTGACGGCTATTTGTCTTGGTAGTGGCAGTTTTACTCACCAACACCTACTAGAAAGACCATTGCTCAAAACTTCCTGACAACTTTTGTTGTCGAATTCCTGACGTCAGTAAGACCCTCCGCGTAAATTCACATTCTCACCTTCACCTTTCTGGATTCAGCCTCTTCTATCACATGTGTTCAACCAGACATCGTTTCATCATCACAAACCCTCAACACATTACTACTAGCCATGGCGAAAGTGACCTGTTTCATTATTTACTCTGAAATCTCGCACTCTCTTCAACTTTGCGTCCCTGGCAGCACTATGGTTGGCAAACTCAAGGCCGGTGCGGTGCATGAAATGCAGAAGCACATGGCTAAGTTTGTCCCTGGAGTTCAGCTTGAACCAGCCTATTCCGACTTTTACCCTACTGGGAGCATGTCCTCTAGCTGTGCTCACCCCTGACTGCTGGACACAAGGTGCATGGATGACGAGAAGAGACTGGATGAACTGACAACTACCAATCCAACCATGGTCATGTGGCCAAAGAGTACTGATGCCGGAAATCCAAGCCCAGTTACGGATACGCTTCAAGATTTCAAACAGCAGGCCCTTCAGGCGAACGTGTGGGCAAACACTGCTGAACTAATTAGACAAGATAAAGGTTATGGTGCTAAGTCGGACTTTTGCCGGAGCACTTCATACTGATGATGGTTGTCTAGAAAATAACTTGTCTACCCTGAGGGAGCTTGAGAAAATGGGGTTGGGCACTCTAATGGCTGATCATGAGAAGATTATGGCCAAAAATGAGGAGATAGAGATGGGAAACAAGAGTTTGAAGGAGGAGAACGAGGTTCGGAAGATGGAAATCAAGGGTTTGAAGGAAGAGAATGAGGTTCTGAAGATGGAAATCAAGGGTTTGAAGGAGGAGATGAAAGACTTGTACGATATTGTTCTGAAGGTGAGTTTCCCCCGGCCACAATCCTAAATTGTTCAGGTGCTAATGTAGTGGGATAATATGTTTACTATGATCGTAAAAGAGATCGACGAACTCTGGCAGAAGAGCACGACGCTGATTGTGGTTGCTACTTGGTGCAGCTCATGAAGGAGCAAGATCTACTTGGGATATTGTTGAAGCAGAGGTGCGAAAAACGAGGTTGTAGTTGCATATGGTATGAATGCACGTATCGTAATGCTTGCTGTTTCTTGAAGACATAGAAAATTGACGATATGTATACTTAGTAGTGACAGCATGTACATACATGTGCTAAGTACTATTGTGAAGGTGGTTTCTATAAAGACGTCTATAGAATTGATACTATCGTACATATGAAAATATACTGTACGCTTATACGTCCTCCCTACACTTGCCATGTCTTGGTAAAATTTTCGAGGTAGCATTCAACGAATGGTGAAGTTAGGAATTATTCTGTGTGCAATGATAGAAATACTTGCTCTTGTTATGGACATACATCCATTCCCGCTGCACTAGCAATGACTCGCATTTCCAGTACATTACTAGTACATACAATATAACGAATCCAACCCAGATGAAGCAACGGAACAGATTAAGCATATAACTCCTCCCAAGCTTTTGAATAAAACAGACCTGAACGCCCCCACATGATATTGCATGGTTTATTCATCATCTCCCGCTTCCTCTTCTTCCTCCTGTTCTGAGTCCTCCTCTTGCTCCTCCTCCATTTCCTCATCTTCCTGCGCCACCTTTCTTCTGCTCGCGGCTGATGTAACAGCAACAGGAGTAGATACAGGCGCCCTCTTCTGCCCACCCCTTTGCCTCAATTTCCCTGCCGCAGCCTCCCCAACTGGCTCCTTCCCCGTCCAGGTCTTCTGGCACCCAGGACACTTCTTATCTTTGTGCACGCGGAAGTAATGTGTAGCACAAGGTTCATGCATCCGTACGGGACACGTAAGCTTTTCGCAACGCTGGCCCATCGTCAACAGTTCCTTGCACGCGAAACAATCCTTGATACGTTTCTCGCCCGCGGGTCTTTCGTCTTCATCGTCTTCCTCTTCATCTGATGGCGTAGCACTACGGTCGTTGTAGGTTTGTTGCAGGTAGACGTTGAGCTCCAGCAGGCCGCGCGGGGCAAGGGTGTACCAATTTCCGCTATCAAAATGTCAGCACGATTCACCATAACCACACAAGGGCGAGAAATACCGTGACTTCTCCAGCCATCCCTCATCCACAAACATCTTCAACGCGTCCTCTGCACCCTTCATCGTCAAACCACCACTACTTATCGCGTGCATACCCTCTGGCACCTCCTCCGAGGCAGCTTTGGGGGGATTCTTATTGAGATGTATAGCATCGTTTACTCTAACGGCCATCACCTCTGCGCGGAGTGTGTTGTTGGTCTCGAACATGGCGTCGAGGAGTCTTCGAAAGAATGCGATCTCGTCGGCATTGTGGTGGGTTGCGCCTTGTATTATTATGTCGGGATTACTGTTGACGAGCGCCCAGATCGTGCTGCGGTCCTTTTGGTCACGCATGCTGCGGATTTCGAAGTCGAACTTGGAAAGCTCCTCGTTGATGTCGGCGATGTGTTGGGATAATATGGCGGAGGTTATTGAGTCTTTGGGAACGGGCTGAGAGGGATCTGTAAAGAGTTGCTGTTAGGATGAGAGCTGGATGGAGAGAGAAAAGGCGCAGACGAACTCTCGGCGGTGAGGATGGCAGCAACTACCTCGCTGGCTTGATCGCCGGTCATGGTGGCGCGTGCGAGGAAGGCTTGCACCAGCGAGCGGTGGAAGTCGGTGTATGGCATTGTTGTAGCTTGGAGATGGTAGTGGTTGGAGGGGAGAGGAGAAAGCAGCGGGAGTTGGATTAAGATTCGCCTTGACACGCGTAAAGTTGTATTTGCCTCGTGCTCACGTGGCGCAAGGATTCCTCTTTAATCTACCCCGATATTCAGTAGCATCCGTCATGGCCTACCAGGTATCCGTACTTTCTACATCCCAAACCACAGTAATCATTTGAACCAGGCCAGACACTTGCAGTTTCAGATTGCAGTTTCAGAATATTAGGCAGGCAGAAAAAAGTGTTCAAGCAATCTGGTCAACTTCTCTCCTTCGACTTATTCGCATTCCGACCATCCGTTTCCTGGAGGGGATTGAACGCACCTCCGTTGCGGTCACAACCCTGGGCGAGAAAACCTCTCTTCTCACCTATACACGATACTCTCCTTCTCCTCCTTCTTCTCCAACGAATCCAATCACCATGTGGCTATCCGATAACCAAAGTCCAAACCCACCACCCCCCCCAATCCGCATACACCATACTAACATTCCCCAGAATTCGGCGCTGGCTTCCTCGCTGCCTCAGGGCTCTTCTTTATCCTCGGACTATCACTATTCTTCGACCGCGCCTGTTTGTCGATGGCAAATCTCCTCCTTCTCTGCGGAATAACACTCCTGATGGGTGCACGGCGCACATTCAGCTTCTTCACGCGCAAAGAAAAGTACCAAGGCACCGCCTTTTTCGTTTCCGGCATCACCGCCATCCTGTTACGTTGGACGATTATTGGTTTTATCCTTGAGCTGTACGGAATCTTTAGGTTGTTTGCCGATTTCTTTGGCGTTATTGTTGGCTTTGTTGGTGCAATTCCTGTTATTGGTCCATACTTGGAGCCGCCGCTGAGGAGGATTACTGGTAAGGCTTCTTGTCATGCCTAAGGCTGTGGAAGATGGAATACTGACGGAGGGTTAATAGGAGCATCACAGCAGTTGCCAGTTTAATTTGTGGGGGAATGATGTATTGTATAATAGACAATGGATGGCAACATACGGAGAAGATACGAACAAGATCGGGATTCATATACGGATGGTTTTACAACATCAGTACATGAACCATAATGTTTAATACGGAAGAACTAATAGAGATACCCACGAAGTACGCAAGCTTCCCAGGATTCGGCGCGGGGGATGGAAGTAGACGATATGCACAGCGTGATAACAATGATGGATACCAAAGTCCTGATATCACTTCGCAGCGCACAACAGACCGTTAAGAGATATCGGCACCTGTTGCAGTTGTCCCTCTATCTATCCACAGCACCCACTGCCCACCCGCCACCACCGGAATTTACGAATAAAACGGTAGGTAATCATCCAATGCAAAGCGCTTTCTTTTGCGAAATCACCCATCACCCACTTACCAAAGCACGGCAACAAAAGAAGAAGAACCAAACAAAAACTCCTCGCTAGCCTAATAGCCAACACCAATCAGGTAATCGGCCAACGCTTCAACGATCTTTGCCGCCTCGCCAGGCTGTACAGTCTCGGGGTAATGGGCAACCAGAATTGCCTGTTTCGTTTTGACACAGACGATACCCTCCTTGTTCTGTATCACTCATTAGTATTCTATGATATCGGTGGGTGGGCGGTAGACAGATACAAACCTTCTTTCCGTAAATACTCCTGTCGTCACACCTCAAGCTGAAGTTTTTGACCCCTTCGATGAAAATTCCGTTTGCCTGGAGTTTGGAGGGGTCTTTGAAGCCTTCAACTAGCGCCTTGATCTCGGCTGGCTCTACCTACACGTCACCCCTCAACGCAAGCTCCTTTATCGCCGAAAAGATGATGTATGTAGACGGACCTTAAAGCCTGGAGAGGCAGCCCATACACTGTCGCCAGCAGCACTGAAGATGGCGGCTTTATCGACCTTTCCGGACCCAATAAGGCTATAACCCGCGCATATACATCAGCCCATGTTTCCATTCCGTAGTAGAAGGAAGGCCGAGTCATGTGGTCGGCCGAAGGTAGTTTAGACGGGAGAAAATATCGTTGCTGTCAGAGGCGGGCAGGCGGTGTGGTGTTGTACGTACCTGGAATCAACATATGCTGTACGGGGCGGGCGGGGTTGTCAGCCACTCCCCACTTTCCTTTTCGAAAGGAAAAAAAACTGGCGCATACCTTGCCACGACATGTTTGTATAAGTATTCTTTTTGTGAGGGAAACGATATAGAAGTGTGTGCGGGTTTTGTGTTTGTGGGATGTTAGGTTGAAAGGGTTGAAGATATCGCGAAGGGAGGGGGGAAAGTAAAGTAGGGTGGTGATGATGATGATTTTGGAGAGGCAACTAACTAACAGTTGGTTGGCCGGGCGATCCGAGAAAAGATGTGGCTTAACCTTTTCGAAACCAAGCCACCCCTCATGCGGTCCATCCCAACAGATCCAACTGGCACTAAAAGTATCTCATTCATTTCATTCGAGCACGGCGCGTACCTTTGCCATCACACTAGAACAATGACGGCGGTAACTTTGCCATCCCCTCTTACCGCTTCGGCATTCTCGATCTCGAAAAACACAACAATAACATCCAAGCTCGGCCAGTTGTACATGCCAGAAGTTGCAGTCTTTCTAGCTGAATCAAGGCCGCTAGTTCGCTTAGTGATGCCATACCTGTTAGAAGCTTAAGAAGTGGCTGGTGCAGACGCATATGCAACAGAAACCCAATGCAAATTGGATTCCCAACTGCTGTGCTGTAATGCACCGAGCCGTCTTTGCATGCCCCGGGTCTCATATTCTATTTTGAGTGCAATGGGATGATTTTGCCCAATTGCTAGATCTTTCATCATGAAGTGTAAATATATATACCTCGTGGGAACAAGAAGAGAAGAGATGGGCCCGACTTAAATTAAAAGAGGGTTCAGAATACAGCTGTTTAGTGACCTCGAGCTCCCCCCATGTGCAACATTACTGTACAAATATCGACCAACTTCCAACATTCTATAGATACATCTGGCTATATGTATGCGCAGCGGTTGGTAAGATGCGTTATATAAGGTATGTTCGTTCGTTATCTACTTATTATGACCATCTCGCATGAAGTGCATTGCAAGTGCCGGGGATACGAATCTCTTGCGGAAAAAGACATTATTCAATCGAGGGCCATTTTCCACAAAAATGGATTGTAAGAGTGACATATAGTGAAGCGGCGGCTGTCTCCAGGAAACGAGGTATTGTTAGTGATCTATAGCACTATCTGAGATTATGATTAGGGTGTAAATGCTCCAGATAGACCAAAAGATGATAACTACCGAATGAGATATACTGATGGACAAAAGGCCCGATTTCTCTTTGGTTTGGCAGACTTTGGATGATCGTTCTTTTTCGGTAGAGATATGCTCTCAGATTCTGGGTGCCCGTACCTCTAGATCTCAGCCACTGTCTCCCCCCCTCCTTTTTCTCTTCGATTGATATACTTACTTACCTTAGAGGGGTTCAATAAAACTTATAAGCCTATTGAAAACACTTTTTTGGCTGTAAAACATTTTGTAATTCATCCTCATGGGAGGCTTTACTTCAAGATAAGTCGTGTACATGTCGAAATGTTTTTATAAGGGTGATAAGTGAAAAATGACTTTCAATAGGCTTACAGGTTTTGTCGGCCCCTCAATAAAGTATCTAATGATTCCGGAATAAAACACAACCAGGTGTAAAATTTCGGAGATTGACTGAGAGGAGCGATTCTCAAAACTCACGACAAGGAACTAAGGTACGGAGATTTATTTCATAGCCATTGATTACATCGAGCCCCCTCATGAATAAGACATTTCCTTCTTAATAGTCTAGACGTCTTGATTTTACGTATGCAGCATAATTTCTCCCCAACACGGAATCACCCATATGTAAAATCGGTTCTTTAACTCGTAGATTTCTAAGGTATCTGCTACACATGGACAATCCGGGCCCGCAATACAATGACGTACTGAAACTACAGTCAGTAGATGTGGGGACAAGCCGGTGATGGTTTCTCATACCTGCTATCCAGTACAAATAGCCGGCTTCTTCATGAATCCTCGGAAGAAGACTACATGCCGCTCGGTATATTTTGATACTAACCGTTAACCCAAGTCCCTCGGCTAAACCCATACTCTCTGGAAGATCTTGAAACGGCTTGCCAAACCAAAGCTTTATCAAAACAATACCGAGTGAGAACACGGTATTGTTAAACGGCACCGCCAGTGCGCTACGTTTTGGTCGGATGATATGCGACATCACCAAACTGGCCTAGTAGGAGTGGGTTTTTCACTACCGGCACCAGGTCCATATGGATACCCCCAGTCGCGAGCTGTGCATGGTGTGCGACTTGAGAGAAGATGTTTTTCCCCCCCAGCGTTCTGGCAGCCATTCAATCGCATGGATTTGCATCACCACATGATCGAGAATTACCCCCAGATGCAGGCACTCTGACATTCTGAGATCACCATTCTGCAACAGTCTATCCAGTGAAACCACTTCTGGACTGTAGTCCCCAGATATATGACCCCCATTGAACGCCAAAAACTTATGGTCCCCATCCGAACGAAAGATACTGACAGCTTTGGTGTTGAGTAGAGGTGATTCCACTAGTGCTTCAAGTAGGGCTACGATGTTGTACTCAGGAAACTGAGCATTGGTAGCATGTGTGGGTATGGAGAATGATCCCACCTTTCTTGAACAATCACCGACTGTCAGCCAACCAAACAGCCATACTCAAACATGCAATTGATCGAATACATACTCAAGACCTGTGCTTGGTAGGTTTTCCTTTGCTCTCCACCCGAACAAATCCCCGAACCTGCCTGGTTTTGAGGCACCTTTCATGCCGTCATCTTGGATTCGAGCACCGGCCTTTTCACTGTTCACATCTAGAGGTTCATTTGGTTCCGAGTTGTCACTTGACGCTTTTTCAAACTCAGTTTCCAGCCAGAAGCATTGGCTACTGTCAGGCGAGACTTCAACGGAGAACATAACAGAAAGTCTCTCTTTCTTCATATAAGAGGCAGCAAGACTGATTAGGACTTTGGGCAATCTCAAATATGCAAAATTGGACGAGAGCAAATCTCAATTGGCTTGTTTGGCAGCATGGTCCTTCAAAACGTAATGTAGGTCGGCAGCATTGGTCCGGATACTTCGATATACCGATAAAGCCGCAGGCAACGTCGACCTGGGAGATTTTAGAAATGATGTGGACCATGAGAGCAATCCCATTATTATGCTTCCGAGGTCGCGATTGATTATAGATATTTTGCTCAATAAGTCTTGTTTCTCTAAGGCCAACTTTAACTGTTTCCCAATTCTTTGTTTGTTCACCACGCCAAACTGTAATGGTCAGCGGAGCCCCCCACAATCTAGCGAGCATTGTACCAGTACGCACCTCATGACCTTCCAGATAAAGTTCCTTCATGACCGCCCGAAGGGATACCACTAGTTCCCCTGTCACGTCGAGAAATATCCTAGTCGTTGGCCCAAGCTTGCGTTCAAGCGCAACATGCAGCTTAGGGTCCTCCCAGCTATTCCCATGTATGAATTGTGCAACTCTTTCTTCGGGTATCAAACCATCCAACAGTGTAGCGCAGGTTAACTCATAACTTGCACGCTCTAATTCAATGTCTCTGGCAACTGTGTTCAAGGAGTGCTTGAGAGCTGCCAAATTCTTAATCTTTCTTCGTCCTTCCAGGTATGCTTTCAGACCACCGCTAATCAAGGGAAATACTGGGTCTACAGCCTCAAAGCCATTCCGTGATGTTTGTTTGTTTGTAATCATATTGTATTCGGCCGCTTGCGGCCATGACATAACCTATTCCTAGGTACTTCCACAGCCAGGGCTGCTTCCAAGTCGTACCTCCTGATCTCCTTCCCCCCATCCGCCGCCATTCCGTGATGTTGCGTGGCCTAGAGTTTGGTGACTTGATCAATTGACTACGGCTCTGTTCCTTTCAAAATAGTATCGCTTTGGGCAATTGCAGGCTCCTTTGATTTCCCCTTCGTATCTGAGTCGTTCCTTGGTCTACCACCAGCTCCGTGCCTGAAAACATAGCAACGAATAATCAGCCTCACAAACAGGTCCTTCGTTGCTGGAGACTTCATACTTGTTTGTAGATCTTTGTTAAGCGCATTTAGGAGTTCCAAAACCATTTGCTTCACTTTCAAAGCTTCCCGTAAACGGTGATCGAGGGAAACCATTTCTCATCTAGCTCTATGGGCTCCAGAGTTCTTGGCCCAGATCCTAAATCGGCCGGCTTCATCTCGTAGACGCTCTATTCTCTCATGTTCCGATTGCTTTGACAGAGAGATAAAGAACTCCTTGAGTGATTCTCTACAGGCATGGAACAAATCGACGATGTCATTGTTGTCGTATGAAACTAGTGATATTCGATATGTAGTGATGAATTCGAAAGTGGAGATTAACATACACTGCGAGATTTATAACTACTTAAGAAAGTATACAACTACAAGCTTAAGCCGTACTGAGGGGTCAGTTTGGTCGCAATCCAATAAGATGCGCAGGACAAATGCCAATCAGGCAGTATAATACTTTCAAGGCGGGGTAATCGACTGTCCTACCTTGGTATTGTTCCGTTGAGCTTTCTGAAACCCCTAACTCCACGGCACCGGCTCCATCACCATAATGCTCACCGGAATCGAGATCGCTAACTTAACACTATCCATATTTCCACTTGTCCTAAAAGGACTCGACTTCTACCTTCAGCTCGCTCCCAAAATGAAAGAGATAAAGGACTACCAAGAAGTCCTTGTTTGCGTCGTTCGGGAACTCAAGCTGAAGAAAGCAAGATTTGAGAACACATGCGAGTTCCTCCTCGAGGGCGTTCTTTGGCCGGAACAGTTGGCGAAATTGTTAGATGGGAACGGATGGAGTGATCTACAATTCCAGGAAGTGCTAGAAATGTGCTTACGTCCAAACGCCGCGCAAGCGTTTACAGACGCAGTAACGGACTTGAGAAAACCGCTAAATGATCTCGCGATAGGCCTCTAGTTGGATAAAGATTATTAGGTTAGTATGGCGCGTTTAATTTCTGTCTGATATACATTCAAGCTTGTGTACGTCAGTTCTAATGAACTGAGTCGGGTAGCCCCATCTATCAGACTGAAAGGGCTAGAAACGGCAGTGGAGGCTCATATCGGACAAGAAAAAACATCGGAGCGCGCTCGACACGATGAATAAACTTAATGCAAACCTCCATCAGCTGTCTATGCAGCGTCCACAAATGTCAGCTCACACCTAACTCCGCCGATCACATGCTGGGAAAAACTATATCCGCATTCCAGAGTACACAAGGAAGCTCCATGAAGTCTTCAAGGAGCGATTTTGTGCTTCTTGCTTATGTCGAGCATCACATGTTGCAAATTTACCCCTTGGAATTGTAACTCTAGAGAAAGTACGACGGCATCAACTTGATGGCCTTAGATTGAAAGTTCTGTTTCATTTTAACTTGGGAGAGGGTTCCGATTCAGCGGAGTGGAATATCCTCGAATTTGAGCCAGTGAAGCTCCTAAAACACATGTCAGAAGACGATGGACAAAATGATGGAGGTCTCGACACGGAAAAAAACCAACAGGATTCTTTACGCTTGTGTGCACACGAAGCAGAATCTCCGATACAATCAACACGCCTTTGGATGAAGGAAACGGCGAAGAAGCTACCTGCTATTACATTCTCTCGAAGGTGCAATTTCTCAACTGTGCGCCTCACTATGTGTACAAATAGATCTGACTTCAAGTCCTTTTCAGTCACAATTCATTACGAAATATTTCCCCATCTACCGATGCTCACAATATTAGCGGCATTCGTCAATGCCCCCTACCTGGTACTATGCTTATGATGGAGAATCACGTGTGCAACAATCATAGCGTCTGCCAGGTTCTTTACGACTAGAAGCTGTAATGCGGGTTGCCTGAGCGTCCTTATCGACGAATGCAATAGTTGGCACCGCATTTGGCCACTGACTACCCTACTCCTCGGTAGTAATGAAAGTCATATCTCTCGATTGCCTCCTTCGCCCTGGACTCCTCAACAAAAAGGCGTAATTAGAACTGGGAGTGTTGCTGGCTCACGCAGTATTACAGTTACCGAGACAGCTTGGTTACACCCGGATTGGGGGGAAATAGACATTTACTTTCTATAGTAGTCTGAACAGACCCTTACCGGCAGTTCAATCCTACAGCCAACTCTCGAGCAACCGTTCATGTGCCGATATTTCAGCAAAATACAAAAGGGGTCCCTGGACGTTGAGCCCTTTTCGGTGCAATCCTTTTCGACTTCTGACCTTGTTCGAGTCGATAAATGCCTTTTTTCCCTTAGTGTCGTGCTCATGGAATTGTGGTTTGAAACCCTTATCGAAAAGCTTGGGAACTAGAATGAGAACCTGATGAAAAAACGCATTAAAGGTGAATTATTTTAGGACCGCAAAGCAGCACTTTGGCGAGTTACTTAATCAGGCTGGGGAGGACGCAATTGCTGTTTGGAGCTGCTTTGACGAACTGAGTTCACAGATCGAATCAAAGCGCATGGTGACTGCGGCTGCAGCTGGTGCCGTTATAGGCTTAGAGGACCCAAAACTCAAAGACGATTTTGGTCCTCTCGGCACATCATTTACTTTGTAACCACCAATTCAAACAATTCAAACATCTTGAAACTTGATCATACACTATCACTCTCGCATCTCCACCTTGGTGACCCTGACTTTCTACGTCCTTCAAATTTGTGATGTCAATACATTATCACCATACATCAGGATCTCCACCGGTAACAATCCTTGTTGCATGATGGGCCCAACATAAGATTTGGTCCTCTTGCAGCATTAGTTGCACCCCCACCCTCCCGATTAGTATATATATCTGCATCTATGGTTGGATCGATCTACCTGACGACATAGAGTCGTATTGGATAGAGAGGAAAGGATTACAGAAATTGTCACTGAGAGTAGGGCTGATGGGTGAGTGCTTATCATTAGGTCCTTTCTTTCTTCCTTCCTTGCTTCTCTTATTCACCATTGGATCAAGCGGGGTGACGGGAGCTCAAGGCCAAACGAGCGCCCACCTGACAGACTGTTCAACCACAAAAAATGTCGACCATTCCACACAAAATTTAGAGCTTCAATGCATTCTCTTAGGCTCAGAATGTATTAGATTCATTTTTAGAGCTCTTTTTGTTCTCTTCTGTTGTGTAGCAATTGTTTCTGTGGTTATACCTGTTCCTTCAATAATCAAAAAAACGATTCCGAAAATGTCTAGCATGAGCATAACATCAATCTCTAATAGTAAAAGGATCATATGAATAGTTACGTACTCTTGAATATTTCTCCAATGGACATACAATATTAGAATAAAGATCCAATTAGTGCTTTGTGAGCTCGCACAAGGTGTTTACCCCCAGAGCTGCATCTTGATGTGATTCACTACCAGTCACTGGTGTTGTAGTCTCTTAGTCGAGTGGGACATAAGTAGAGGGGCCTGTGCGGACTTTGGTGCAGTGACTGGGTCAATTATCATGGTGAGATGTTAAAATTGCTTGGGAAGAATTTGGATTTCTGCCTCTCCGCCTTGATGGCTGCTCCATAGTTCGTTTTGCTCTCCATACAGTTGCAATTAGGAATGCCGCAATCCGCTCCTCTTTTCTCTCCAGTTATAGTACGAGTCATTCCCCTCCTTGCCTTGAACTGCCCCTTGTTCCAGCTGTGCACATTGCAAGGAAGTGGGGAGTAAGCGCAGGGCGGAGAGGGGTTACGGGGAGGGTTGAAAAAACGCAGCAAAGCATATCCATATGCACCCCCCCACTTAATTGACCCTGGCTCAGGTATCCCGTTCCGGCGCACTAGCTATAGCGGCCGGAGTTGTGGAACGGTCTTGCTGATTGGAAAAGCTCGGTACCGGTTGGCATGGAAGAAGTTGATTCTGTGTATTTTCTGGGCACATATATGCACCTGAGCTATGTCTCTTTGGTATTAGTCTTTCTGATAGATATCGATAGGATATTTACTTTGTAGCATGTTGACACATGCCCGCCGCTTTGCCGGCGGTCGGTCATACCTTGGTTATCCCTTGCCACGGCCCACGGACACATTCTATTAGCAGCAATCCTTGAATAGAGTATGGGGGGAAACGTGAAATACTCGAGAGATATGGCTTACAACTCTAGATTCAAGTCGAGCTTGCAATTGGGTTCTGTGGCTAGACGAGACCGCCTCTAAGGTTGAGAAGTTTCCCGATAAATACTGTATCCGAGCGAGGTCCGTTCCATAATTATCAGCTGCCTAGCTACTGCCACTGGAGCACCAGCGACCAGGGGGAAGGCAGCGTTGCGTTTGATAGGATCTTAGTGGTTGTAGGCACCACAATTTGACGCCGGCTGTACCTACTTCAGACTACTCAGTCTGTCCCGCCCAGTAGTGTATCAATAAACTTGGCGCTATCTTTTTATCTTATTGCTGGGTTTATATGGATGGTAGAGTAGATAGGCTCTTTCGATATGGTCCAACTATATCTGCCTGCTTGCCCAGCTGCTTTGGGGTCGGTCGATTGGGCGCATAAGGGTTTTTGGCTTCTACCGTTACCCACGAATCAAGTTGCTGGTGTATCCATATGCACGGAGCTGGATAGACAGTGCTCGTTGGGTGGAGATAAAGGACATGCTTGAAGTCCCAATCACCAAGTCTTGCCGCCTTCTCATCACTTATCTCCAGCTCGTATGGTTGACCCCTTCGACTGGCAAGCAAGGTCCAAGTGGGCGTTACGGTTGGGTTCTTTGCACTGCAAGATAGAGAGGTGAGGTTTGCGCACCCATATTCACGCAGGATACGAGTAGTATCACAAGCACTTCCCTAGAGCGATAGAAAATTCCTTCTCTGTGGGGGAGGATGGAGCCAAAATTCGTGCTCCTTCGGCTTCTCTCATGGACAAATAAAATAGGCCGAAGGTGTGCCCTCGGGGTGCAGTGCTGCGGACACGGAGGTGAGCTTCTACACCATCGGTGTCATCCCACACTGAGAGACAAAAGAGAAACGGTGTATGACCGGGCCAGCGGATATGAGTATCAATCTGTAATGATACCACTGGCTCTGACATAGCGAGCCCGATGCAAGGGCATACGGATGCAAGCCTTTGAAAGGCCGAGTGATAGACAATCGACTTAACCCGCGTGGGGTGTGCACACACTGGTCTTACTCTGGTGTTAATATGGAAAAATGTGCATGAATAATGCCGGTAGGAACATGCGGGGCTGTGTCACTCCGGAAGAAGCATCTGGGGCGGGTTTCTGGTGTTCTTGTGCCTAGTTTCGACTGTACAACCACAATCCCCTGCTCTCATTGACTGGATTTCTCCCCTTCCCGAGCGAGGCAAAAGTCTAGGCACGAGAGCAACAATCCCCACATTCGGCTCTCTGCACTCTTATCACGATTGGACCATGGTGTCGGGCCGTACACAACGGGTTGTCCACAGTTATGGAAGAATGGAACTATTCCGGAAGGTATATTCGTTTATCTTTATTGTCCAACTCATCATTCCAAAACGACGATGGGTCCTCGTAACTCAGCCTATTCACTGGTATGTAGGTGTTCCGAAGACATGTTAGTTTGTAATGCTGCGGCGCATGAGTATGCATTGATGCTTCAGAATACGAAAAGAATCATGTCCTGGGGCGGAGATTGCGAACACGTGTTGTGCGCAGACTCTATAATCGTTGCGGAAGACGGCAAGTGTTTTTATATGAAGTATATGTTGATTCAGATGGCCATTCGCTGTTGCAGTCGTATGCAGTGCAACGTGATCTCAGTGATGGAGATTGTTTTTCTATGTGCCCCGATTGGTGCAATTTCGCGTGTACTCTACAACTATTAATCGGGTCAGATTCGAGAAAACCAATTTGGCCCTGGGCAAATAGAGTGGGTGCTTACCTCGAGCCTCCTTCTTGGGGGAAACATGCAGTTGCTATATTTCCTCTTGATAGGGCGTCGGCGTAGTCCTGGCAGGATTATGTACTTGCATACTCACTTGGACATATCGCCTGCACTCCTTAAAACCGTTCTGAGGGATGCGCGTGTCTGAGAGAGGTACGCCACTCGGGCGACGCCCAACGCCTGGCCCGGCGTGGGGAGTTTTGTGCAGCCGATTCGGAAGATCTAGGGTCGTTTTTGGACTTTTTTTCGACCTGTCACGCAGAACGCAAAATGAACAATGCACACCAGTACCTGTCAGGGTACTATCCATGATATGGCAATATGAATTGTAAATGCTTATGTAGTCAAGAGCTACTGTACTTAGAGGTTTGAGATTGCACAATATGGGCGGATGTGACTGCCTAGCTCGAGTAGATCGTTGGTAGGCTAGGCAATCTGCGGTGAAGTCAAAACGTCACCCGCTAATTTTCCCGACTTGCGCTGTCAGCGCTCTCATTCGTCGATTCAACCTCACTTCATATATGCCCTATGAAACAAAACTTAGCCTTCGACGGCTCAGACACCGGCCAAAGCCAACGTTTGGTCAATTCGATTCTGTTCTTTCTTTTTCTCGGTTGCCAATTCCCTCGGATTACCGGACGCAATGAGGATGAAGAATCACCATGCCCGACCATGGGGCTTGCAGAGTTTTATAATGTGCAAGTTTGGCTCCCTGTACCTGAAACGGCTTCGACACAGGGATCTATCCATGCCACAGAAATAAGTAATATGCGTTCCTTACGAGCGCTCTTTCCTCACTGACAGACTCGGATGCAGGCAAACCCCTTGCAGTTCAAGTTGACAAAGCTGTATCGGTCATGCATACCATACCCATCACCGTCATCCACCTCAACGGCCGAATGGTATATTCATATTGAGATTGTCGAACAACCGGAGGTTTCGAACTTCACCTTCCACTCTATCACTGGCACAGGACACAGTACATAATGTGGGCAAGTAAGTATCGTATCGCGTCGCAGCCTTGCCGCTTGCTGTGTATCCGTCAATGTACTGATCCCGGCGCTGGATCATTAGTTTGTGTAGCCGCCAGGCTTACCACCCACTTACAACCCCACCTCCAAAAACCAACCTTGCAGATGTCAAGTTGACGACGCAACCTATACCAATCTCCCTATCCATCCATTCACCACTCGCCACTTACTACTCACCTCCAGTCGCTCATTCGCATCGCTTCCCATCGTATTAATCTCTCTCCTTCAGCTCTCACTGGCTCGTCTCTTCGTTCCGAAATATTGCTTGCGGCCTTTTTTTTTTGTGGCACTCCCCTGTTTCGTGCATAGCTGTCGTGGCTCCAATACTGGGGCATCAAGTCTGCAACAATCTATCCAGAAGACCAGTACGTACCTATACCGTGGTTTGGCGTTTCCGTCAGGCCACATGGTTTGTTTGATCGCTAGGAATGAAGCTCATCGTTCATTCTGAGTGGTTGCGGTTACATTTTTGTCAGGCTAACAAATTTCAAAATAGACAAACGCCCAGCAAAGCTCCGTAGGGGAATATCAGCCGGCGTTTGTGGATATTATCCATTTCCACACAACTACCATTCAGCTGGGCTGAGGTATAGTATAATACGCATAGCGCCCACCCCCGCGCCGCAACCATGTCCAACTTTCTTCGTCGATCAAAATCAAGTCGTGACCCTCGGAGGCAAGCCCTATCCCGAGATCAGCAACAACAAGAACAGCTTCCATATACACCCTACATCGCCAGTGCTACCACCACTTTGAAGTCAGACTTTCCATTACGTGCATATTCGACTGCAACAAAAAGAAGTGGAGGGATATATGGTCCTTGCATATCGTCATCGACACAACCAACAGGAGCAACATCTGAATCTTCGAAATTTTTAAGGCTAGTTAGAAGGAAAAGCATTTCAAGCATCAGAGAATCAGGGATGGCGTTGGGAGTACCGCACTCATGGAATCCACCAGCAACTGCCAATCCAATATCGGCAGCGGAGATGAAGAAAAGGACATCGATATTCTTTGGGTTGGCTTCACCAACAGCACCGCGACCTACAACATCAAAAGCATTAAAGATACATGTACCCGAACCGCCGAGCCGTGCTGCTCCTCTGCCACCAATCCGTTTGTCTGCGTTTCCGTTCGCCTCTCGATCCAGAACATCTACACTCACAAAAGAAGACATGGGAGGGATACAGGGAGAGGATTATTGTCCCATTGGAGTAGCGTTGGGTAGTCCTTCGGGAACTCTAAAGCCCCTTGGAGATGGGTTCACTGGGTTTCAGTCAATAGAGGCTTTGTCTGCAACCCAGTCACCGGCATTCCTCCTTCCATCAGAGCCATTTGGGATTAACTCCACCAAACAGACACAGAGTTCAGGGAGGGGAGCACCTGTAGTACGGCAGCAGCAAGAAGAGCCATCAAAAACCGGAGGTTGGAAGAGAATGTTTGGGAAGGGATTGTTTGGAAGGCGGAATAGTGCGAAGACATCGACGTCGGCGTCTCGGGGAGTCACACCAGAATTGCCGGATCCCGCACAAACTGCTGCTGTATTAGCGAAATCAAAGAACTCCGGGAGGCCAGTGACGAAAACTCCTTGTATAGATGTGGATATTCCATGTGTGGAGATGGAACGATATTCGGTCATGTTTGGCTCTCTTCTACCGCCAAGTGAGAAGTCTTCACTTTTTGCCAGGCGGCGGTCAAGAGACGTAGTTTCTGGTGTGAGTAGCAACAGTAGCATGGAAGACCTCAGTGTGCGTATATCTGATGCTATATATCGAGCGTAAAACTGACAACCCTGCCTACAGAATCAAGACGCGCTCACAAAACTCAACAGCAACTCCGTCACGGCGGAGAACCTCCGTCTACAGGTGAACTCTCTCAAACGCAACGCAACAACTGGAGGCCATCTTTCCCCTCGGTCCCCACTCTCTAGACTCGGAGACGACCTCCGTCGAATCAGCAGTGAGAGTCGGGTTTCTGGTTCTACTCTCACACCCATTCCATCCCCTGGCTTGAACTTAGTCGGTCTGGGGCGCTCGCACACTACTGCTGTAGATGGTCGAGTTTCTCCTCTCCCACCTCAACCAGGATCGACTCTCAGCGGAAGGTTCTCTCCCCCACCATTCCCTCACTCGCTCCGGGAACAAAGCTTCTACTTCTCCAGCCCCATCCCTGACGATTGGCCATCTAGCAGCGTCTCCAAGATTTCGGAAGAATCGAGCATCGAAACACCACTAGGAAGCTTTGACGAAGGCGATGACCAGTGGTTAACTCGCGACAGGGAGGACTCTTTTGACGAGCCGACGTGGGAAATGATGACCAAGGACAGCCCCGCCGCCACCACAAATAGTAGCAACAATAATAGCAAGAATAACCCCACAGACGAGGAAGGTGCGAACTTGAACTCGAACGTCGTCAAATATAGTGTCTCGATCGTCGCTGATGAACAATTCGATTTAGAAGAGCTCGCTACCGCTGCTCAGATATCAATCGCCCGCCAGATCTCGTTGAGCCAGCGCCAACTGTTGATCCCGATCGTTCCCAAGAATCAGAGATTGGTCAGCAGGAAGAGCATTAAAGATCCGATGAAACCGCGATTAGTGGAGCACCGCCTTAGCTCCATGCCAGCTGCAGCTAAGAAGTCGGCAGAGAAAGCTACCGTCGAGATTGTCTAGTACTTTGGGGAGAAAACATTTCGATTCTGACTGATCCTGGAGGTTTACAACAAACAATTTTTTTAATACATTCATCTTGCATGACACCGGATGTGTATTTTGGGATAAAAATATTTTTTGCCGATGGAGGATGTGGAATCCCCTCATCATTACACGACGATATGCGCCCATGGGCAGCGGGAGTTTTTTTACTTTGTTTTGATTTCATAGTCTATCAGACGACTATTTTCCCACTTAGGGCTACGCTTCTTTAACCTGCTCTGCCTTTCACGCCTGGATGCGAGATATCCTTCATTTCTTTTCGGCATCAATACTGGGTTTCTTTTCTGCAGGGCGGGCTTTATAGGGAGTTTTTGGGATTTTCTTTCTACATCACCGACACGATCTGACTTTTTCCTTTGTTTAGGTTGAGGGCTTGGGAGGGGGGTTAAGGGGAAAATTTACCATAAAGAATTTTTGGTCTTCTCTAGAGTTTTTTTCTTTTCTTTTGTTGTTCAACTTCACTTCAACTTGTAACTTTTACATCAAAGGGTCCATATTAGAAAGTCCAAAAATGGGCCTTAATTTACCGTTTATTTCAATCCCATCCCTTTCCGAACTAACTAAACCTACCAAACATACTCACTCGTCTCAGCAGCTGAAGCAGGCTCTTTTTCGACCCACGTTCCTGGCACCGTCAAATTACTCTGCAACCGGACTCCCAAGGTCGTCTCAACGCCTATATACGCATCACTCAGACAGAAGATGGTAGCATCGGTACCCTCCAATCCCGGCGGTAGATCCAGAGTAACGTTTGCGGAAACTTCGCCTCCTCGGAAGCCCCTGTTGGAGGAAGAAGGCCATCCAACACGTTTCAACGCAAAGACTTCATCCTTTTCTCGGGTTCCTATGAGAACAAACATCCCCTCTGTCTGCAGCTTTGGAAAGCGCGGGGCGTGGACTCGGAAGTTTGTAGCTTGCGGTCCCCCGCGGCCGGATCGGTTTACTACTGAGTGGTGGTTTTTGCGGGCGACGGTGAGGGAGACTGAAGATGCGGTGGCGGTGGTTACGGTGAGGGATAGGTTTGGGAGGGAGGAGGTTGCGATTTGGATGAACTGGAGGGTATTATTAGTGGATATATGGATAGAGTAGGGGGAACTTACATCATTCATCTTCCTATTCTCGACACCAACCTTTCTCGCCAGCTCTTCCAGTTCGTCTCTTCTCATTTCTACAATCTCCATGGCGGTCTTTCTCTCACTGGATAACTGCAACATCCTCAAATCCACCCCAGGTAGCTGCGCTAACGGACCATCGTCTAACCACCGCGCTTGCTTCACACATTGCATCAACGAGATCATCATCTTGACTGAACTGAGGTAGCCTAACTCGGCGAGCACATCGATCGAGGCCTGCATGATGCGGATTGCCTGGTCCAGGACCGAGTTCTGGTCCGTGATGTAGTCTGTGATCGGGAGCTCGATACGGGACATGAATGCCTGGATAAGGAGGAATGCTTTGACGTGGGGATCCCACATGGGAACTCCGAAGTTGTCGGCAGCTACGGGGAGGACTTTTGATAACTCGATGTTGATGAGGTCTTCGTTGTGGCGTACTGGGAGCTCGTCATACTCTGTTGCGGTGCTCATCCACTTCAGGACGTCTGCCAGGGTGGCGTTACGTTTTGCCTGGGTGAGGAGCTTGCGTACTGTTTTGTGCGAGAGGTAGTAGTAGGATGCGATTTTTCCGAGTGCGGTGGAGTCGACATCGCCGTTGGAGTGTGTTATTACGCATCCGGACTTGGAGAGTTCGGCCATGCTTTTGTCCACGATGTCGATAAGGAAATTGTTTGCCCTCTCTTGTGCAGTAAAAGAGTCCTGTTCTTCGACTGCAATATCGAGGCCGTAGTAAGTTGGGTTTTTATGGAGCCGGCGGAAGAAAAAGGTCCAAGTGAGATAGTCGAGGGCGTCTTGTTTTGTTGTGATAGTCCCGGCAGAGACTTCGGCGCCGAGATGGTCGTCTACTACTTTGTGAAGACTGCTCTCGACAGGGAAGCCTGTGTGGAGGAAGTACTTGTAGAAACTCTTCTTCGAGTCTTGGGTGAAGATCCGAGCGATACCAGAAGTGTCAAATTGTGGGCGTCCAGCTCTGCCAAGCATCTGGAGCACATCTGTCAAATCCATGTCGCGGTAGCCTTCGATTTTGGCGTCGAAGAACTGAGTGCCCTTTACTATTACCAGGTGTGCCGGAAGGTTGACACCCCAGGCGAGAGTAGCAGTTGCAACCAGGACCTGAATCTTGTTATATGTGAAGAGCTCTTCCACGATTTGTCGATCGGCCTCGACTAAACCGGCATGATGCAGTCCAATACCAAATTGTATAGCCTCCTTCAAGCTTTCGTCCTTGATCTTGTACAGGATACCTTGCAATTCGTCCTCATCCATGCCCAGAAATCTCCTCGGGTTATCCTCCATTCCGCAAAAGTTGATCAGGTCCTTCGCCGTGAGTCTCGTCTGTCTTCTGGAGGCGACAAATATTATCACCGGCTTGGCCGGGGAATGACTTTTAATGGCCAAGAATGCGGGCCTATTCATTGACTGCATCAATGGGCAAAACCCGGTTTGCTCGGGAAACCCATCAATATAAATTTCCAACGGAACTGGACGAACCTTCATTACCAATTAACGAGTGATCTCTCATGACTGGGTGTGAATGGGTACTCACTGAATGCCGGAAATTATACAGCCCCTCTTTTACACTCAACCAATTTGCCAGATCCGTAGCATTAGCACATGCCGTAGACATCCCCATCAACCTAACCGAGGAATCCGACTGCGAGGCGATATAATTCATTCTGGACACGATGATCTCCAAAATAGGGCCTCGATCACCACCCAATAGATGGATCTCGTCTATAATAACCAAAGAAACCTTCCGTACATAACTCCTCGTCTGCCAACTTCTGGAGATACCGTCCCACTTCTCCGGTGTGGTGATGATGATATCTGCATCCCTAATAGTCCTGGTGTCAGGTGTGTTATCACCCGTAAGCTCTACAAGCTTCAACCCCATCTGTCTGGTGAGTCGGGCGCTCCAATCTTTAACACGCTCGCGAACCAGTGCCTTCATGGGTGCAATATAGACAACCTTTGAACCCGGCTTCTCACGGAACGCCCACCACATCGCTAACTCGCAGGCAATAGTTTTTCCACTTCCGGTTGGTGATCCGAGTAGCACATTAGCTGGTGTATGGTAAAGGGTGTGGAATATCTGTGTCTGCATTGGGTTAAAGTATCTGAACTTAGCCCCATAAATCTCCTCCAGCTTTGGGTTCTTCAACGCCGTAATCGGCAGCGGTTGTAGATTAAGCAATGGTGTATAGACAGCCTCCGTATCGGGCCTGATCAAATGCTGGAAAGAAACCGGCATCACCGTTTCCGCACCCAACCAGCGATCTGATACGGCACGCACATAAATTTGCGATGGTAACGGATCTGCGAGCGGAATGGTAAAGTTCAATTCGTGGTCATCATATAATTTCTTTCGACTTAGGATGAAGTATTCGGAATGGTATATCTCGGCTGTGTCCGAATTTTCGACCCAAATCCAGTAGCTCTCGGAGGTGCCATGCACGCGGTCGTTCCATCTGAACTCGGGTCTGAGGTAAAGCTTTATTCGTAAAACGTCGCGGTTTAGAGGTGCTATCTCTACATCGATATCTAAAGTTGGAAAGTTATCCAGAAATTTTACGATTTCTGGCCCCATGCGTTGATTATTAACCAGTGAGCTAATTTCTCCCAGTTCCATGTCTCGCAATGATTCGATTGAGGAGGTCGAATCCTTCTCTTCAAGCTTCTGGATGATGTGCACCGGCAATGGGAATTGAGCCAAGGGATGTTGGAAAGGCCACATCCTTAAACGTTTATTAAACTTCCTGATCTGTCAGACAGAAGAGTGGAAGAAACTCACCTCTTCTCAATGGATTTGCTAAGTGACAGCAAAACCTCGCAAAGATAGCCCCAGCGACGATTCAGAGCAATCTGGAACAACGCTCTGCAGATTCTCCCCGCATTCTGCGCTACATAGTTGCAATCCGAGACCAGAGCAAAGTCCTCGATATTCGCCTTCGAGATATACGCTTGCAAGAGAATATTCACCTTTCGGTGCGAAGCAAAAGTTTTTTCGTCTTTCTTTCCTCCCTTTTTGCCATGCGTATCTACCGGTCCGGACTCCTTGACTTTTGGACCGTTTTCGGTTTCCTTTGTCGGAATCTGGCAGGGACACGCTTCCTTCTTGAGTCTTGCCAGCTCAAAAGCATCAGAATCCCTTATTTGAAGATTGTCGAACTCAGCGCTCAAACTTATCATGTTCAGAACATCGGCCTCCGTTGCATGTGCCTTCATCATATCGTTAAAGATTTCTATGCTGTTGTTAAGAATGTAGAAATTACTGGCAATTCGTCCCACATCCTTCGGAGCTAGACTCTCCGTCCTTTCATCAAAGATGATCATTTGAGTTTGTTGCAAACGGCGAGCGGCTTTGATGATCAACTCCTTTCGTTTACCAGCCAATGCAGGGTCGTCCGCGAGCTCATCCCAGCCGATTCCATAGTGAAGTGGATTCTTTTTCCAACGGACAAAGAGATAGGAATATCCCAGCCACTGCACAGCCTCAGTAACAGTAGTGACAGTCCCCAGTGCAATCTCTGCGTTTAAATTGTCAACAATCCGTTCCACAAGACGGGACTCGATCGGAATTTGTTGTGTCACTGCGGCCAAATAATGTGCAAGCTTGTCATGAGTTGTACAGATGTATCCAATACCGTATTCCTGGAACTGTGGTCTACCAGCTCTACCAAAAATCTGTAAAACGTCGAGTATACCAAGATCCATAATTGCTCCCTTCTGTGCATTGTAAACTTGCGTACCTTTGATTACTACCGCCGTGGCAGGTAAGTTGACACCCCAAGCCAGTGTTGCGGTACAGCAAAGAACTTTTATGACACCCTGGGCAAAGATTCCCTCGATAAGGTTTCTGTCAGATCTCGGCATACCGGCGTGATGGATACCGAACCCTTTCCTGAAAAGATCGCGAAGCTCTCGCCCTTTGGACCTATCCATGCTTCTGGCAGCCCAATCGTATTTCTCGTGCCTGATGTTATCCAGAAGATCCTCACTATTATCATCCATCGCCATTTTGTGCAGTAATAGCGCCGTCTTTATCGTATCCTTTCTCGAATGAACAAACACCATCACCTGATGGTTCTCCAAAAGCATCTCCTTCACTTTGTCATACATTGCCTTGTCCAAGTTTTCGTTTGAGATCTTAGATCCAGGTTTACCTTTAACACCAATGAAATGTTGCTCCAAAGGCACAGGTCTGAAAGAGCCATCAAAGTAGAAGAGGCCGGCATACGGATTAACCTTAAGGAACTCTGCCACGTCGACAAAGTTGGGTAAGGTGGCAGATAGACCGACGATACGAATCATGGACTGCGTAGACTCAACTTGTCGTTGGGTTCGAGCAACTAAAGATTCAATGACAGCACCTCGCTCATCGTGAAGCATGTGTACTTCGTCAAAAATCAAGAGTCGCACTTTCTGAACAAGTTCTGTATCACCGACAGACTTCCTTGTTACAACATCCCACTTCTCTGGCGTGGTGACAATTATCTGAGTTCTAACAATTTCCGCCTTGGTTAGATGCATATCGCCTATAGGCTTATTAGCAATATGGACGATATAATTCCGGTTTGTAACATTAGCTACCTGTTAACTCCCGAACTTCGATCCCCAACCAGGCCAATCGCTTCCCCATCTTCTCGACAATTTCCGATGCCAGAGCCTTCATGGGAGCTACATAGACAATCTTGAAATCATCCTTCTCACAGAAAAATGCCTCAGAATCTGACGCCTCCGAAGGCCTCGGAATGCAGTTCATACCGATTGTATGTAGCATTGTGAGCAGGGCAGCATCAGTTTTACCCTATTCACCCATTTACATCAATGCCGCCCCATCATCAAGAGAAACAAAAAAACATTAAAAGAAAAGAAGAGTGGCAATTCTCACAGCACCAGTAGGAGCACAGATAAGCATGTTCTCATTCGTTCCGTATGCCACAGGATACACGAAGCTCTGCATTCGATTGAGTGACTTATATCCGGCAAATGTTCTCCTGCAGAGATTATCCATGTCTTTGATTGCCAATAGCTTTTCTCCGACACCCACAGTGCCGACCTTTGTCGGTGGGATCTTGATCTCGGTGTAATCCTTCTCATTGATTTCCGAGCTCCCTACTGGAAGCGAATACTTCGTCCCAAACGAACTCAATGTATTCCCAGCATTGTAGGCTTGGTATATGTGAGGATAGTTCTCTGACTTATCAACAAGCTTTAGACCTAGAGGGCGAGATTTATGTTCCAAATCAGCTTGTCGTAGTGCTTCGTCTCGCTGCTGTTTTGTCATTAACCGGAATATCGCGTCCTCAGCACCCCAGACGCCGGTTCAATAGACCTTGCTGAAGCAATGATTTCCTGACGGTGTACAATCAGCTGAATCACAAGATCCAGGTCTTTGTATCCCAAGATATCCGCCAACGCAGCCTGAAGTGCCTCATCATTCCCATCGCTCATCAAAACATCCATGAGGCTATCCGAAAGCTCCTGATAACCTCCCCCGGTAGCCCTCCGCGAGCTGTAGTCACGGCACACGCGCTCAAGCCACTTTGTATCGAACACCTCTTCACCGTCCATCTCATCACTAGAATACGAGCCATACTCTTCATCTTTGTAGTCAAAAATGTCATCGGAATCATCCGAGGATCCGTCGCCCGAGAAATCTTCGTCACTGAGGTCAAAATCTTGGCCATATTCACGATCGGAGGTGGTAGAGAGGTCGGTTTTGAGTGCCGCAATGGCTTCTTGCATCTGTGTCAGTTGGGCGAGCCAATCCGATTCGGTGGTGTATCCGTCAATTGCGGACGGCATGGTTTCACGTGGTGGGTATCTTTGGTTTTTTCGCAGGAAGTGTCGTGGTCGTGGAGTTGTCTGGGATGGTGGGGCTGGCGGGCCTGTGGAACGTCATACATTATGAGCGGCTGACTCTAAATGATTCATCCCACCCCTAACCCTTATCGCTGCCTTATCTCAACAGCCTCAGTGATAGGATGTGATGCACCATCCAGCGCGATCTACGAGGTCTAGAATAAAAGTACTCAAGAAGAAGAGATGTCCCACGAGATATTTCCCCTCAACATTATTGAGCCTTGGGGCAATGGCAAAGAATAAACTTTACGAAAGCGTTTCTTGGCTTCGGAAGCAAGCCCCTACATACGTCCAAACCGGCGGTCTCCAGCTAGCCGCCGGCTCAAACATCCAATTGAAAATTTTTATTTGGAAAACTGCACTCAAAACTGCACTCGATCGAAGGTTGCCCATAAAATCACGAAATGAATGCTCTAAGGGCCGTCACAAGGCCGTTTATTCTTCAGAAACCCCACGCTCGTAGACACATCATCACGGAATGTCACTTACTGTAATCCGTTGTATCAGATAAAATCACCCATAACATTCTTACGCTCTTAAATCAAATCATTTTTATCCCATTCCTATACCCAAATCCCAGTGCATGCCCCGCCCCCGACCCCACCAGTCCCCCACTACCACAGACAAAGAGAACCCGCAGATATAAAACGAACCAAAAACAAGGGAGAAGAAAAAAAAACACGAGTTGACGCCACGAAAAGTGATAAAGTGCTGTCGCTAATGTAACACACAAAAACACAAGACACAACAAACACCTGCCCCCCTTCCTGCATGATCAGAAAACAGAACACGAAGAAGAAGAAAAGCACAACCCCGACAAGTAGGTTAGAAACACGCTTATGGAAAAGTTTGCGAGAATGATGAGAACGAATAATAGAAAGAAATGCATCGTGAGACCTCATTCATTTCCTAAACCGAAACTCATAATAAACACGAGCCCCTTCCTCCGAATGTCGTGTTGTGTCGTCTAAGGTAGTGGTTGGTGTCAATAGTGTTGACATTTTTCTGTCTCAAGCGCATCATGAGACCCCATCCATTTTCCTAACCCCGAAATAGGTAGTGGTATTGTCAGGATTAACAACACCTCCCCTTCTTATGACTCTCGTGAGAGGCATCAATCCCGTCTCTATCTGATCCGCGTGGACCATTCAGGTTTCCACCATTGTTGGGACCGTAAAGTCTCTCCATCTCAATCTCTTGTCGTTTCTCTACCAGCTTGCGGGCGATAACTTGAAAGACTTCGTCCACTCCGGTGTCGTCTCTAGCGGAGATCTCATGGCAAGTATCCATCCCGGCCCAACCAACACCTTCATTGTCGCCCAAGTGTTCTGCGGCATATGCAACGCATCTCTCGAATGGGACCTCTCGTTTCGAAGGATCTGCATTAACAAGATCGGCCTTTGTTCCGACGATATGAATGATGATGTTGTTGTTTATGTTTTTCTTGAGTTCGAGAAGCCTTTAGACAGGTCTACCGTTAGAGGGGGAGGGGAGAGTGAGTGGGTTCAATGACAGGCAAGCTTACCATGAGTGCATAGCCAGGAATGAGGCCTCAGAGGTGATGTCGTAGCAGAGGATACCTAAAACCGATTTGAGATAATGTACAAATCCGATTGGAGAGGTTTCAAGTTACCACAATTCGCGCTTCGATAGTACAGCTTCGATATACTCCGGTAGCGCTCTTGTCCGGCAGTATCCTTGATATGTCTTTAGCATCCACCAGTAGAATAGCTTCGATCAGTACAGGCACATACCCAAATCTAGAAAAAATAGACGTCAGCAACGTAGTTCCTAAGATAGTAGAATAGACCCCGTACCTGAAGTCTCACAAGACAATCATCAACCACCACTTTCTTCGCCAGGAAACTGGCGCCGATTGTAGACGCAGATGCGGGATCGAATGTGTTTTTGACATATCTATCGCGTAGACATAACACCATCAGCTACCGTTGCGACGAAAGCGAGCTCCGAGTGGGTAGTACCTGACGACAAGGGAAGTCTTTCCCACACCTGCAGTACAACAATCCCAGTCAGCCAAATCTTACCCATAAACAAACCACAGTTCCGCGGAAACAAGTCCGCAAACTTCAGTAGTCGTTGACGCGTTTATACAGGAGCTAGGTAATTTTGCATTTAGTGGCTCGAGCAGCCGCCCAGAAGTAGAATCTAAAGACAGTATCGAGGTAGAGAGTCGGAGTAAAAACGTACCTTGGGTTCCTAGCACCACGAGCTTAGCTTCGAGACTCATGATGAAGAACGTCCGCACTGGCTGGTCGTCGCTAGACTGGATGAAACGGTTTGTGGCTGGCGGGCAGCCGACGGGACGGAGACGGGGTCAGGTGCGGGAAAGGAGGCGCGGATGTATCTATTTGAGTAAAAGGAAAGTGGCGGAGGAGGGGAAGAAGGCGGAAGGTAGATGGGGAACAGAGGCGGTGAAAGGTGACCGTGACGCCTGCCAAGTGCGAGCAAGGCGCAGCGGCGGTCTAGAAGGCGGGCGGGGTAGGGTGAGCAGTTGGAGCGGCGTGGTTGACTTGGATGGGCTGAGCTCCAGAAGTTTCGAGTTAGCGGCGGTGAAGTCCAAGCTCTCCCTCAGCTCCAGCCCAACCACAATGAAGTACTCCTCCTGTGGTGGATAGCGAGGGAACGGGGCTACGAGAAGGCCCAACTCAAGTCCAGAGATTGCAAAATATGAGGAAACGAAAAGTGAGTGGAAATGATTGTCTAAAGGCGCGGCTCTTCTGTGCCACCTCGAGCTCACGGGGTGCACTTCCTATAGCGCTAGCGCCGAGGCATTTGCGTCGCGTGACGAAGCATGTTACAAGCGCGTATGCATGAAAAGATGATTGATCAGTTCTGAATGCTATGAAGCAGGGTACGCCTTTCTTATACTCGAGAGCTTTCTCGCCCCGGCCATTAGTTTCTCCGTTACGCTACGCCCTCTCGAATGTTGCAGTTGACCTTTCAGCTATGATCAGTTGACGTGCGGTTTCTATTGAAGGATATCTTGTCCCGGGTTCTTTCCGCAATTTGCTCTTGGATTTCGTTATCGAATCACTTCTCAGGAGATTTTAGGATGATGGGCTGGAATTCATCAAAGAATGTACTGTACCGCGCCATGGGGCACGAGCCGTCACCCGACCAACTCCTAGCATTTTCGGCGTCAAAAGTACCAATGTTAAGGCTCAGTCCTGCAGCAAAGCGCCGATGAAACGTTTGATTGTCCTTGGTACTTAGAAGCGGGTACCACTAACCTAGGTATCTTTTGGGGTAAATACGGTGGAGAGGTACTTTAAAAGTGCGCTCTATATTGTTTCTTCAACCCTGATATAGATTACATTCCAGTCTACCTAGGGATGCTTGCCACCAGCGTCTAAAGGTCCACCCCGAGTGTTATCGCACCCCTAGTTCGATCTCCAGAAGTGTCGGTACCACGATTGGAAGGTGTAGCCATATTGTTCGACTATCACACTGTCTTTTCCAGGAATTGGCCCATACTAGGAGATCTACAAACTAAATCTCTTAAGATAAATAGCGTGATAAGGTCAGTTGTGGGTCGGCCGTCGCCAGAAACAAATTAAAGTATGGGATTCTCAAAGATATGCAGGATACCGTCATAAAGGCACTGAACTAACGTGCGTGAGTAATCGCGGGAACCCATGGCTCACTCACCGAACCCGTGGCCCAGTCACATCGCGACGATTTTAGTACTCGTGCCTCTGAATTCGGATTTGGTCACATATATTTTCCCTCCTTTCAAGCGAACAGCTGGCGACATGTGACTAAATCCGACTTCGGAGGCACGAGTACAGTTCCTTATCACCGAGCAGATACGGATAGTAAAGCGGGTACCTCAGGCGAATGCACCATCTTTCGAGCCTCGATCAAGCAACCTATTTGATGGGCAGTCTGGAACAAGGACGAGCAGTCATGAATACAGGATACTTTCCGAGGAAGCAAGTCAACAAGATTAAATCCCGGTGGATGGGCGCTTGAGTGTCATATTTCGCTGTTTTTTTTCGGCGTCTAATCGTTGTACACGGTTTGCTTGTGGCCGTGGTGATATGACTTCTTTGAACATGAGATCATTGAAAAAGCCGCACCATTCGTCTCTCCGAAGCCTCATGTGGGGTCTTTTGATGCCGAGAGGGAATCACCGGGTGATATAGAAGGCACCTAATTATTATCAAGGAGCCCTCACGTAGACACAGCGATAACGATAGCGGCCAATATTGAACTAAGCATTCTAGAAGTGGACACCTAGTAAGACAACGCCGTTTGAATTCGATGCACCAAGAGCCAAACTAACGAACAAGCTATCATCACACAAGATTAAGAACGAATTAATGTGGGACGAGTGAGTTTCCATGACCCCATGCTGCTAATACTTAACTTTCCAAGTATTCTAACCAGAGGATTCTTGTGATTGCCGGCATCATAGCCTCTTCTTTGGAGAGTGGTGCCAGGTTGGCGTTCGTGATGGTCAACCACCGATAAGGGATTTTTAGTCACCACTTTCTGAACCCTTTTCACGACAATCTAGAATCATGCCGTATTTTGCCGGCCATAATCATTCAAGAGCTAGATGTTTTGTATTTGTTGAGGAGATTTCTCATGGATACAGGTGTTGAGAGTTCCCATCACAAACGCCCACTCGCAAATCAAACTGCCCAGGGACTTCCCAAGTAGTTCAGGGACATCCTGCTCTATGGCAGCTTGCATCTATTTCGCCTTGATCCGGACGCTAAAGAGCGGGTGTGTATGCGGCGGTGTCAGACCACAAAGAAGAGAAAACGCATGAACGACCACCAATGTATCTAGCCATAGCCTCCCAGATCTAATCCTCAGAGTAATTAACTATAATCGCAGAATCCTCTCCACCAACCTCTCAGTATCAGTGCACTCGGATTCGTAGTTGTCAACCATGGAAACACGCTTCCATCCGCCACATACTTTCTGCCGCTAGTTAGCAACCTCCTAGCACCCACAATCAGGCACAACTTACTAGATTCTCCGTCCTGTACACTTTTGCATGTGTATCGACTACGTCCCCATTAAACCCGTTAAACACTCCCATCCAGCGACCCCATTCTTGCAGTTCCCAGCCAATGATTACTTCCCCTGGCACCCTTGTACGTCGCCACAAACTCCGCTGCGGTCTCGCTGGCGGGCGGCGCGATCATCGTTATCTGCGGATCGGCTCTGAGCGCAACTAACAGCGAAGAGATAGTTGCTGTAATAGCCGCGATGTCGTCGTCGGTATTAGCCCATGGCGTTTGTGTCACCGATATGGTCAGATTGGGGAAGATTGATATTCAACCTCGTGAGGTCGAGTGCCGCCCTAGGAAGTGCCCCAGGCCAATGGTTTCTGTTCATCAGCAAATGTTTCAGAGGTAATTGGGGGAGGAGGGCGAACTATCATCCTGACTGCCGTCGACGCGAGTTGTCTACTGTACTGTCTTCTCTGTTTTACCGACAACTACGGTATCCCACTATACTGCGTTCGGTGCGGAAACAGCCTCCGCTAAAGGTCCAGACCGGAAGGATGTATATTCCAAACGATCTGTTGGAATGTTGTACGCTCCGATGAAACCATATCCCTGCATCGCAGGATGGGATATATTCATGTCCATATTCGCATGATCCATCAGGTTTTCGCCCACGGGGAGAAGAATCCACTCATTTTCGGGTGGAAGGAATGGGACATCGGAAGAGACATTAACGATTCTGAGCTGGCCAAATGGCCCAATTCCAGACCGGAAAAGGATCTTGGGCGTACCAAAGCTGCCGGCGGAGAGGACTACAGTTTTTACGGTGATGTTGCGACCGGTGGATGTAGTTACTCCCTGGATTTTAGAACCCTTGCGGAGGACCCGGGCAACCGTTGTGTCTAGCATCAGTTGGAAATTGGGTCGGGCCAGGGCCGTACGGAGATATGTTGCCAAAGGACCCCCGCGTTCACCATCCGCACTCGGCGTCGTCATCGACGGAATCCGCATAAACACCTTCTCCATAGCATTCCGCATATCCGGCGCATTCTATTCAATCAGCCAGGTATCCCAATCCTGTTCCGGCGGTCGAAAAAATAATGCCGCATTGGTCGCATCTATTGCTTGGCGGCGTCGGGATACTTACCACACTGAGTTTCCTAGGCCTGGGATGTCGTGGAATTGCAAGTATTGCAAACAAGACAAGAGACTCGAAATCCGGAATCACAGAAGTGAACAGAGGTTGCTGCTGAAGCTATTGATTGTTTTGTAGACTAGAGAAAGAGTGAAGAGCAAAACCAATCCTCCACTAAAACCTCTACCTTATATACAGTAAACGCGACTGTTGTCACCTTAACTCACTCGTTCAATATATATCCAATCCTCATCAAACTTTGTACACCTCCTATACGTATTCCAAAATCGCGCAATCTTTTACCATCGGAATCCTCCAATTATCTTCGGCGATTACCCATAAGTTGTTTCCTTCCCTCCAAGACCGGTTTCTTCACTCGAAAACCTGTTTGTTATTCTCGTGATGGATAAGCCTGTTTCTTTCCAAATGAATGTAACTATCCATCACCGATCCTCACTTCCCACAACCGTGACAGTAGCTACCCCTTCCACGAACGAGTTCGTACAAGTTCATTGATGTGGGCTTGCCAGGTTGTTCCGCATGGAATATGTCAATGGCTTGAAGTCCGTCCACGTGCATTGCTGGTTCCCAGCTTCGTTCATCATATCCTTTCCACTTAACCAGATATTGAAGTTGTTTCCTGAACAGTAACGTGGGAGGTTTTGGTTGGTAGCCCAGTCTGGTCCTTCACCTGCAGACTGTCAGTGCGAGATATAAAGCGGAGAGTGGGGAATTGACGTCCGCCGTTTTCCCAGGTGCTTGTGAGCCCTCTTTCGATCAGAGGGTTTTCGCGCCGGTTTCGGAGAGCCGGTCGGCAGCTACTAGGCCTCCAGCGCCGCTACCGACGACTGTAGTCATATTCTAGTGCGGTTTGGGCGGAGGTCAGGGTTAGTAGGGAGAGTGAGACGATTCATTGTAATGGGCTGCTCTTCCAGAAGCCTGTATAACTGCGCTTGAACTGAACGCCAGACCATCTAGCAAGTTCATACTGGGCTACATATAAGAAAACATTTCTAGCAGGTCAGAAAAACATCTTCGATCCAAGCCATGTAGTTACAGCACAGCTGCATCTCGACGGGACCATTACACTAGTCCCAGCTGCTCATAACCAAATACAGAAACGATCAAAACAAAACAAAAACCACTATCATTCCTTTTTTTTTTTTTGACGTTGAGGCTTAATTGGTCGGCAAGAGACACATTGATTGGTTGGATATGTAAAACCCTACCCTTTTGCGTTTGCAGAAAGCTTGATCGGACGCCACCAATTTGTGCTTTTGGAGGAATATGTATATGTATGTACCCCGCGCTGCCAAGTGTCCTCCAGCTGGGCGACGATCATTTGAGTTAGTTTGCGCTGCTTCTAGCTGAGATGCGTCGAGCAAAGAATTTGTCTGGAGATATGATATATAGGCTATGCGGGAAGGGCTAGATTGTCTGTCACCGCGTCCTCTCCGAAAATGGAGAGGATAAGCAGTTAAACGCTACTGTTGGTTCATGAAAAATCACGCATAGTTTGATAGCATGAGAAACTCTCCATAGCTACTTAACTCAATCCTACATACACCACCAACCCCCAACCTCCCACAACCCTTCACCACTCATCCCCAGCCCCCCGCTAGTGTACTATCCTAAATCCTAAAAACACTACTTATCAGTTTCCCTGCTCCCAACCAAACCCAGGCTCAGGAATAACATACGGCGTCCCATCCTCAAACGTCGGCGCAGTGCCTGGCTGAGCAGGTGTTCCATACGGCGGTGTAGCAGGGACTGCAGGGGTTTTGGGTGGATCAGCGGGAACCGCGGGAGTATTTGGCATCGCTGGAAGATCCGGGTGAGACGCTGGGAGGTTCGGGACAGATGGAGGGTCCATTGGATTAGTGTCTGGTCCGGCGGGTGCTGGGTTGGGAATCGATGGGGGGTTTCCGGCGGGTGTGGCGGGAATGTATGAGCGGGCGGAAGGGCGGAATGTTGGGGCGGCGGAGATGGTAAAGGCGAAGGAGAGGATGAGGAGGAGGAGGAGGTTTATGGCCTGCATAATTGGGGGTTTAAGATGTACAGTGAATGGGAGAAGGAAGGAATGAATTGAAGTGTGTACTAGTAAAGAGATTGAATGGATCCGGAGGGAGGGAATGTGGATGGGTGGTTTGATGAAGGTTAAATCATGAATAGTGGCGGTGATGGGGGGGGGTATTTATGAACCCCCCAGGAAGCAGCTTCTACTATACACATATAGACATCGCAGGATTGTTGTTGAATTCCAAAAATCTCGGCCAAGAGTATATTTTGATGATTGCGCGCGCGCCAGCTCGGGGGGTGTTGGTGTGGGGGTCGGCATGCCGAGAAATGAGCCACAACACGTTATTCGTTCCTCGACAAAGTAGGTACATACAGTTTAGTAATAAAGCCACACTTTGTGTCGTCAAGCGCGCTTGGTATGCTGCTTAAATTGCAGTTGCGGGTGGCTCTACTATTTCCATGCTACCGAACGTATTATTGGAGAAGTTTGTTTTGCGCATAATGGTCCAAACGTTTCAATATTCAAGAACTGATACATACCTAGCTTAGCTGACCGTGCAGGTGCTGTAAACACCACGTTCGAAACCTCTCATTCTTTTTTACTGCTGTGCCCAGACGACTACTTTCTGGTATATAACGAGTTTTGCCATGATCATGAGAGCAAAAAGAATCGGCATTACAGGCGTTTATACCGCCATCTAAGTACTAGTCAGACGTTAGTTCCTTATTTTCGTCCCTGACACAAGCTTGTTTATATTTAATGAAATATTCGGAGCCACTTGGAATGAAGTAATGCACAGCAATCCATCGTGCGAAGTGGGACGAAATAAGCATACAAAGTATCTAGCCATCTGTTCCCAGCGGCGTAGATGATACGGATACGGACTCGTTCCAACGGCCCGTAGAGTTATAACCCGAAGTGAATACCAGATCTCAAAAACCCCCCATTCCCACGCACACATCCTCACGGCACGCAGTCTATGTCTTGTAACACCCACCCACTAGCCATATCTACCCCTCTTTGTAGTACACCAATAAATACCGATAAATTAAACAATATCAACGTTTCCCACTGGTGGGGTAGAAAGTCTGTGTCCGGTACCCAGTTCCTCGGGTTCCCCAGACGAGAATCTGTGAAATGCCCCTTGGGTAGAGTGCGTGAAGAAATTCCACCTCCCTGCCCCCCTGGATAGATCAATAATATACATAAAGTACTTTAAATATCCCAGCAGCGTGCCGTACCGCGTGCCGTACCGCGTGCCGCCTTGCAGGGCAGAGGGCCATTTCCGGGTGGAGCTGCCCAACATTGATACTAGCCCTTCAAAGATGCAGGCAATGCCCAATCCGTAGTGCGGGTAATCGTTTTAAACATTTCGAAACATCTGTTCCAAGAAACCCTCACAAATCATGCTTCCGAGTGATAGTCCGTGTTCTATCTATCACGAACATCGAACGAGGGGGATATAAAAAAAAGGGATTTTAATCACTATCCCCTACTATTCCCCTCCCCCGAAAAAAAAAAGAAAAGCTGCAACCAAAACCCCATAACCCGAATTTAAACGCACACAAACTTTTTTGTTAACCCTCCCCTTTTTCCCCTCGGTCTAATTCCCATTCTGCTGTGCCTGTGTCTGTGCCTTCTCCGCCTCCGCCGCCAACCGATCATGTTCATCGATATCCGTTGCCTCCCACGGATAGCAGCACCACACATCGCCTACCGTTTCCGCAGCTAAATACCTTCCCTGCTTCACCATCTCGTCCGGCAACGCCCCCTTCTTCGGTTTATCCTTATTCTATTTCCCCATTAGCGCCCCTTTATTTCCTTAGTAGTAAGTTCACTGACATGCAACACAAACACCGAAAACCTCGTTTCCTCCTCCGGTCTTCCCAGCTTCTTAGCCGCCTCCTTAACATCCTTCTCCAATTCTTGAACCGCATACTGCAGCGTCGTACGTGTATCATCAACCTCATCAACAATCAAGATATTCTTCCCCACCAGATCCGCATTCTTTACCGCGCTAAAATCAAGCCACTGAGTCCTTGTAACCGTATGTCCAACCGTTTCTTCGGGTCCTTCGTGGTCGCCGAATTTTTCGTATAGCGACAAGCCGATGGCCTGGATGGGGATGTTGGCGGAACCGGGCGTTTTGAGGAAGGACCGGAGGATACGGGCGGGGACGTAGCCGCCGCCGCCGATGCTGGTGGGTGTTAGCTGGGGGAGAGGTGGAGGGAGAGAGGGGGAAGGGAAGATACGCAATCATTAGGTGGGGCTTGATTTCGGAGAGGATTTGGGGTGCGGCGCGTTGGCAGAGTTTGTGCACCTAGGAGAGGTTAGCGGAGAGGGAGGAGGGGGAGGAGGGGGGATACCTGGTTGTAGGTGATGTACTTTCGTTCGACCATGGTGAAGGAGTGCGATGAAAGAAGCTATGGGGTGAGTTGGTTTGGGAGGTGTTGATGTTGTTGTGTAGAGAAGATGGAGAGGAGGAGGAGGAGGAGAGGAGGCGGCAGATTTAGGGCTGGTGGGGAATACGTCGCCGCTAGCAGGGCGCCCATCATCCCGCTAGCTTAACACAGTACCTAGGTACATACCACCCAGCAATGCTTCTCCGCGGTTCTACCTCAGGCCCAGACAATGGACGACGGCGAAATCCGATCGCACGCTCGTACAAAGATAAGTAGGCGATTCTGAAACGTACTCGGCACCTGTCGGTGTCGTATTCGGCCGGCAATGTTTTAGGGTTTCATCGCACAGAATTGGCTGGTACAGTTCAGGGCATCTCATCTCGCATCATCCCCGTAAACCCGGGATGCAGATCGTCCAATAAACATTGGGAGGGACAGACCCGTGGGTTGTTTGGGCGTGGGGTAGATGCCCAGATAACTGTGTGAGGTGTGTGTGACACAAACAAGGCATCAACCTATGTGTGTACTCTACATGTTCCAAAAAAGCATGTACATTGATATATGGCAAACAACGCTCTTCTAACCAATACTCATCAAACAAACCCTTCCACCTACAAGTTCGCCTTCGCCTTAAACGTCGGATTCGTCAACGGCGCATAAACCCCCGAGTGCAGTGCATCAACTGCGCTGGGAACAGTGTGCACACTCAACCCTCTGGTATCCACCAAGTCTGGCGTCAACTCATCGATACTCCTCGCTCCAATCAGCCTCATGTTCATCTCAAACTCATCCTTCAGCAACCGCATTGCCCTAATCACACCTGCATCTCCATACGAACTCATCGCGTACAAGAAGGGACGGCCGATTCCTACTCCTTTTGCACCTAGACATACAGCCTTGACTATGTCCGATGCACGACGGACTCCTCCATCGATGTACACTTCAATCTTGTCCTGCAAGTTTCTCGCGCGCAGCTCAGCCATGACTTCGGCAAGGAGTTCGATACCCGTTGGTGCGGTGTCGAGTTGTCGCCCTCCATGGTTAGATAGGACGACACCGTGGATGCCATGTTCAACAGCCTTGATAACGTCGTCGACGCGCTGGATACCCTTGAGCACAATTGGCATTTTGGTGAGTTGCTGGAAATAAGGTATGTCCTTCCAACTTAGGGAAGGGTCGATGAAGGAGGATATAGCACGTGCAGTACCCTGAGAGCGGTCGATAGAGTTTGGATCGTTTGACTTCTGCACGTCGCTGCCGACGTCCGCGTATTTTGAGCGCATGTCTTTTTCGCGACGACCGAGTTGTGGAGCATCAACAGTGATAAAGAGACCTTTACATCCACTCTCTTCAGCGTGTTTCACGATTCGCCCCGTGATGTTACGGTCTTTATTGACGTAGAGCTGTAGCCACTGCGTCTGTTTCCCATTCGCGGCACTAACAATCTCGTCAAACGAGCACGACGCAAGCGTAGGGATCATCTGTATCACATCATGCTCCGCTGCCGCCCTCGTAAGAGCCGTTTCTCCATCCGGATGTCCGAGCTTTCCCAGTGCAGTAGCAGTAACATAGAACGGAATCGACGTCTTTGAGCCCAACATAGTACACGAAGTATCAACCTTCTCCACATCGATAAGAATCTTAGGTCTAAACCAGATCTTATGAAACGCCGTTCGGTTCTCGCGCATAGTGATTTCGTCGTCGGCTCCAGAAGAGTAATATCCCCATGCTGTAGGCTTCATGACTTGTTTCGCGACAAACTCGAAGTCGGAGAGGTTGTAGCAGTGATCTAGCGGTGGCATGTTTCTGATACGTTCCTGACGCGCGGCTTCGTCGGGATCGACTTGCTTCTCTTCGATATTGACGGTGCTCATGTCGACTTCTCCGAGATGGAACTTCTTGCCTAGGTACTGCGAGTGAGTGTTAGTGATGATCTTCTGGTTGGGTGTAGAACGTAGCCCAAACCTTGTCGAGAGTATCGGGAGGGTGAATTGGGTCGAATTCTTCGGTTGCATCTTTACCGGCGTACTTTAGGATGATTTTTGAGCCTCCAGGACTAAGTGGGAATGGATTGTTAGCTATGTCGGGAGCGTCGTGGAGGAGGGAATCACTGTTCTGGTAGAAATTCGGTGACATCATAGGCTTTTCCGTGGACTATCACCCAGCATGAGTCTTTGGTGTTGTGTGCAGCAACGTCAATACCGTTGAGTCTAGTCATTGCGATGACGAGGAGTTGTGGTGGTAGAGGTGGAAGGCGAGCAGGAGGGAGAGAAGATAGTGATAATGGATAGTGGAATCGGGGGTAGCGGAAGTTAAGGGTAAGTCTCGGTAAACTGGCAGAAAAGACGACGTGCATCTGATTATGCTCCTTCGAGAAGTGGTATCTAAGCCGGCAGCTGGAAATATCATTATCCAGAGCCCGAATCCAGATCCCATTCCATCTCTTTTCCGAATGCCGTACCTAAGTACTTCAGGCGGCGACTTCGTTAACGCGTTGAATTGTCAATGTTTAGGTGAGCGGCTAGCTCCGCAGAGTACTTTACCCCGCAAAACGACCCCATAATTTTTCCTTCGGCAAAGCCGGAAATCCGGGTTGGATTCATCATCCACTTCGCTATTCGTGCCTGAGTTCACGCGCTCCTCTCAACCAAGGTTGCCATCGCCGTGTTCCGGGTTCTGGTTTCAAACGTCGATTTGTCTTATATCCACCTGGATGGATCCAAACGTGCTTGAGAGTTATGCTATGAATCTGAAGGGGCGATGATAGTTGGTGGTATGTACTTATTTCTAGAGTATGGCGTCAACGGATCCAAAAGGCCTCCAGTTGTTGGCGGTAGTGTTCCGACTAGACTGCGAAGAAATCGACTTCGCAAATAGGTCGATTGCTTTATAAACATGCCGACTGCCTCCCGAACAAGTCATCTTTGTGAACCCCATCCAACCGTAGCTCGAAGTCGGCTGAGCCATGAAATGGAAGGCTTTACCACCCAACAGCTGCCGTGGGAATTATGAATTTAGCTCGGTAGGATAGAACGCTCTCCCCGTCCATTAGCGGAGAGCGAGACTGAACTGCTGCGGTGGAGTAGCAGAGTTGTGGTATTGTATAAAGGTAATGTGACGGAGTAATGATGTAGTCAGTCAGCAAAGGACGGTAGCCGACCGTGTTCTCATGCCAGTTCAGTTCCAGGCTTCTCCGAACTAGAAAAGGCTTGGTCTTCGACTCACAGTTGAATTCAGTTCATGGTACGAAAAGCTGACATATTCCCGAAGCAGTCGAAACGGTTCCAATTTAATCGGAACACCCGCAGTATACGTCGATTTTATTGCTCTCATAGTGGAATCCATTAGCAAAACGAGAGCTTGAACTTGGCCGTGAAAGAATCCGAATAGTAAAAGAATGAGCGGTTTCGAACCTTGGCGTTGGTGGTTATAGCACCTGGCGTTTATAACACCATGCATCGCCAATTAAGCTAAGTATTAGTTATTGTTCGTTCAAAGATCCCATACCCATCTAAAGCTAAAGTCAATTAAAGTTGTGAGAGTGGACTTGATGGCGAGCGAAACAAACCTCCCTCGAATTCGAATCGCCGAGCACCGCCGCTATATATCTCTTCAAGCAGTACTTGCAATTAGTATGCCTCCTATGCCGGGTTAGACTGAGTGGCGGCCTGGGGCTTAAGGTTGTCATATCGAGAGCTACGGCCATCTTCAGGTGATAGAAGACTGAGTATGGAAGCTGTGGTTCCGAGCATCGCAGGTCTTACACCGTCCTTGTTGCATGTGCATGAGAAGGAGAGTTCGTCAACGCGGTTCGGAACATATACCGTTGCTCAAAAGTACAGTATATGATCACCTGGACCACAACACTTGTATACTTCATGTACGGCAGCCTAGCTACCTAATAGCAGCCTTCTGCTAATCTGAACCACGGGCACAATGCGATTTCCGTGTCCCATCGAACATGAATATTTGCCAATACCTCCTCACTACCACCACTACCACTACCACTGACACCACCACATTATCTTTACCATTACTATAAGCTTGAGCTCTAATTATTTGATGGTAGTTGGCCTTAGCTGATCAAAAACATAATAAAAAAAGAACGAAACGATAAACGAAACACCGAAACACCGAAACGAACCGTTGAAACGAACTGTCGAAACGAACAAAATACGAAACAGGATTGTCTTGTATATGAGGGTGATTTCACTTCTCACTTACACCCCTCCAAGCCGTGTAATCTACAGTAGTGGGCTATTTCGTGGGAGTTAATCCAAACCTTGCGATTCCAAACGCTCACGCTGAGGATGGACTCGAGGCGTCTGTGATGTATCGAGTGATAGGATCACGATAAGTAACAGAAATACACAGAATTGCCGTATATCACAGCCTTAGTCGCGCCTCCACTTTCTCTGAAACATCCAATTGCTTCAAATTTTAAGATACTAGTTTCTATAGTAGGCCAAAGTGGACAAAACTCGAATGGATAAATGTTAAAACTTGAAGTTGCAAACTGGCATACACTTTGGTATGTCAGTGTAACCTTAGGTACCCTGATGTACGTCGTTAAGTTCTCAGGTTTAACATTTAACTTTCGAGTTTTGTCCATTTTGGCCCGCCATAAGTTTCGGTGACAATTGGCTGTGAGAACACCTTTCGCGGGCCCGTTTTGTTCCGCCCGTCCGCTATTGCTTATTTGATGTCTATCAGCGTCAAAGGATGTTCTCAGAAAGGACTGAAGATCCGCATGATTACATCTGGAAAGAAACATTCTAAGTTGTAGTGACGCAGGCGGATAATGAGTGGCTGAGGTATAATACAAGGAAGAAGAAGCGTGAAATATGAAGAAGCCTGTTGACTCTTTTATGCATGCACAGCCACTCTAACGCCCGCTTCCCCGCATCAGTGATATCTTCTTCAGGCTGCAGCTCAATCATACCATCACGATACCATGGACCCTGCCGGCATCATCGGCCTCACGGCAAGCATCTGCCAGCTTATCAATGTTACAACAAAGGTCTATGGCTACCTCAACACTGTTAAAAACGCTCCCTCTGAGCGTTTCATCCTGTTCCAGGAAGTAAGCCATCTTGTACCTATAATTTCAGACCTGAGAACGCTCATCGAGACATCGGATACCAACGATCCATGGATAACCGGGATTCTTCAGCTCGCTGAACCACTAGAAAGAATCATAATCGCGATGCAAGGATTAATGGAAAAGTTGACGCCTGAGAACAACAGAAGGGACACAATTAGGAAATCTATTGCTTGGAGACTGACCAAGGAGGATGTGAAAGAAGTTATTGGAATGATTGAGCGGTTCAAAAATCTTGCTAGTCTTGCGCTGCAGAAAGATCTCTTGTAACTATCGCTTGCCGTATCATTACTGTTGTGTACATGCTGACATCAATCCCATAGAAACCTTTCTAGAGCCATCAAAGACGATCTCATGGGAATCTCAAAAGGCGTCACAGAGTTACAGAATAGTCTTGTTAGTGAGTTGTGTTATTGACTAGTGTAGTGTAAACGTTAACTGACACTCTCGGACAGCCCAAGCTACCCAGAAATCCATTGAAGACCGCACGAAAATTGCCAAATGGCTATCGCCCCTCAATTTTTTTCAAACGCAGAATAACATCCTCAGCGGGAGGCATGCGGGGACCGGGCAATGGCTGTTAGACTCGAGTCTGTTTGGTGATTGGGTTGCCGATCAAGGGCAAACATTGTAGTGTCCAGGGATACGTATGACCTCCAATTTAGACTCAAGAAAGAGCTGTACTCACTTCCCATACCTAGCTGGTGCTGGAAAAACCGTACTTGCGTATGTCTAGCCCATTTCCTCTGGTCAGTAGAGTGTCCTAAACTGTGCGTATGGCAGATCAATCATAGTTGACTACCTGCGAAACCAATTCAAAAACAACGTGGACGTCGCAACCGCCTGTGTATATTGCAGCTACAAGGATAAGGACATGCAAACACCTGCAAACATCATAGGAAGTATCTGCAAGCAACTTATCCAAACTTCAGTCATTCTACCAGATGGCGTTGCCGAATTTTACCGAGGCCATATCGCCCTTGATACTCGGCCGTCATTTGAAGAAATTTCTAGAGCTTTACATGTGATGATTAACAGTTATCATAAGGTATTCGTCGTTCTTGATGCCCTGGACGAATATTCCAATGAAAAATCACGGGCATCCTTGATAGCCGCGCTTCAATCCCTGCAGCTCAATGTAAATCTTCTGGTCACATCTCGCCCTAACGATGCAATCGCGCGTCTCTTTGAAGGCAAAAACCGGCTAGAAATTAGCGCGCATGACGAGGACGTCCAGAGCTATGTCGATGGGCGGATCAGCGCCGAAGATCGACTCTCTCGACACATTCGCAAAAAGCCTGATTTGCGCACTGAGATCGTGGAGACTATCCCTTTGCCGGTAATGGGCCCTTCTATGGGCCCGCTTTCGGGTACTTGGCACTTCTTTTGATTGTAGCACCACAACAACCCACCAAGACCCCCCCTAGAACAGTACCATTTGAAAGATAAACACTTGGAGCTTCTATATGTAAATTTTTGGACAATGGTTGCCAGTTCTGTGTTGTTGGGTGCCAGGTAAATGTGTTGCATTTGTGCTATTGTGGGGCTGGCCAGAACCAAGATATGTGATAAGTAGCCCTCCATTTCCTACCCATAAGTCCCAATATTATGAGCAACAGGCTTTAAGCTATCAAGGTGTCTCTGAAGTCGATAGATATATCAAATATAAAAATTCTTGCTACTAATTGGCCTCACAGTCTATCACTCGCCCGATGCGACTGGCAATTACCACACCCCACAAGTCTGCCAGGTCACAATGAGCTTTTTAACCTCTACATATGATCCTTTGGCATGTGTGTACCGCTTGTATAGAAGGTTGAACAATTTTTCCCCACTCTAGAAAGCACAGAAGTTATGGGGTTGGTTGAGCAGGGGTGAAAAATGGTAGCTTACAGCTAAGTGTGCAGCTAAATAGTGTTCTTCACGCTCACAATTCTTATTTTTATATTATTTAGTGTGTATAGAACTATCTTATTTCTTCTGGACTCATATGGCTGAGTTGTGGTTGTGAAAATGGGATTATACAAGTGGGCCCATCCGTGGGTCCAAACCCGCTTACCGACAAAGGGATAGTTCGGAATTCCAAAAAACTGTGCGTCGTCCCCACATCACCCCTATATCTTCATTCTGACTTACAGACTACAGATTCTTGTTAGCCCGTCTGCACATGGACTCTCTGGCGACAAAGCACAATATTAAAGCCGTCCACACAGCACTTTCAACCCTCCCAGACGGATTGGACGCAACGTATAATGAAGCACTGCAACGCATTGAGAGTCAAAATCAAGATGATAGAAACTTGGCACATCTAGTTTTGTCATGGATTTCTCACGTCACGAGGCCGTTATCTGTCAAAGAACTTCAGACCGCGCTAGCCATTGAGCCTGATGAACCCGAATTCGATGAGGACAACATGCCAGATGAGGATTTGCTGACTTCGCTATGTGCTGGACTTGTTGTCATTGAGGAAGAAAGCAAATTTGTCCGTCTGGTGCACTATACTACAGAAGAGTTTTTTCAACGTTGTCGTACAACACGATTCCCTGGAGCCCACAAGAGCATTGCACTTCATTGCATCACATATCTTTCGTATGACGTCTTTGCAGAAGGACCATGTGTCGACGATGCTGCAATGCACCATCGAGAAGAAGAGTTCGCTCTTTTTTTCTATGCGGCAAAAAACTGGGGACATCATGTAAAGGAGGCACCAGAACAGTTCGTGGTTGAGCAAGTTCTGGAACTACTCAAGCAACCCTCAATTGCACAATCAGCCGTGCAAGGCCTGCAAATTCAGTACCACTATCGAGGTTTTATGGGCTATAGCCAAAGCTTTGCGAGGGGAGCAGTCGAGTTATGGGTTGCTGCCTATTTCGGCTTAGTCGAGTGTTGTAAAAGAATGCTCACAAGCGGTTACCAGATTGAAACTGTAACTAGCCATGACGAGACAGCACTCCACGCAGCCGTTCAAACGGGTCAAACTACGGTGGCTCAACTTTTACTTGACAATGGTGCCAATATCGAGGCTAAAGATAAATTCGGGCGAACTGCGCTGCTCCTGGCGGCACGAGATGGCCATGAGAACGTGGTACGGTTACTTGTGAAAAATGGTGCAGATATTAACTGCCGGGATAGAAGTGGAGAAACACCGCTGATAACGGCTGTCTGGAATGGAAGAGTGGAGGTGGCGAACCATTTGCTTACTAAAGGAGCCGACATCAATGCCAAGGATCTACAGGGTACTGCGATTCATCGGGCGGCTTACAAAGGTCACGAAGTTTTCATTCGGGTATTTCTGGGTGCAGGAGCAGACCTTACAGTAAGAACCAACCAGGGGTTGACTGTGCTGGACCAAGCCATTAACGGTGGATATGAGAGCGTGATGCTGCTGCTGCTGGACGAAATCTCGAACCAAATTGACAACTGGCAAAATGAATACGGACCATCGGCTCTTCGTTATGCTGTTCAACGCTGTGCTATGCGGATGATTGAAGCCTTAGTGGACAAAGGAGTCGACGTGAATGTGACAATCGGTGGAAAAAGGGTCCTGGATGTTGCGCTTGAGCTGTCGGTACCTGCCACTGAACAGTCGTGTGGTAGGATGTCTTCCAATTCGAAAGTTTCGGGGAATTCGGAGAGTACTACAGCCATGCATTTAGGCCCCTACAGCAAGAAGGGCTTCTCAATCATCCCAGGGGCATATCAGGAAACGGCCTTGCTCACCTTCCTCCTGGCCAAGAATGCCCGTCCAGGACTCCAATGGGACCCAAAGTGTTTAAACGTTCAGCAATGGGCGGAGCAACCGTGGTTCCAAAAATTGGAGAGTGTCCTGGCAACTGCAAACGAAGAACTATCAACTTCTATGAGTCCTCCAGACGCGCATGCGGAGCGAGAGGATATGATCGTGGTGGAACATTATTCAGAGCAAGATCAACCATACCTCGAGTTGACCATTCCTAGGACCGATCTTCCATCACACGTACGCTGCATTGAATTTCGGACAGAATCTCATGATCAAGGTATGTGCTTCTACAACTTGGTAAACCCCCCCCCCCTTCCCCCCTTTGATATGCCCTTTTCAATTGAACTTGTTATCGCGAAGGGTGGAGCGACAAAACGGAATTCATCGGGACCTACCGAGAGTCCAGCTCATGGTTTGATGCAGTGGCTGCAACTAATGGCGCCGACGATCGCACTGCACCGCAAGCGGTCCATTGCAATGTCCATGGCTCAAGTAATTTTCGGGCACATACCACGGTGTGGGATCGGCGGGACCCTTCGACAACCCCTACCCTGCGCGATTGGCTGTATCAGTTGAGACCTGGCGATATTTTGGGGATATATGCGAAGGCGAAGTATAGGGGTTGGGAGAACCATGTTAAGAGGGTAGCGGTTGATGTTTATTACGAGCCTGATGATGATCATGAAGCATAAGATGAAATGATGTCTAATTAAATAGCAATTCCATCACTCAAAGCCAGCCGGGCCTTTTGTTCCATTCTTTATTTAAGCATGACCCATTTCTTTTGATTATATTTCTGTACAGTAATATCACCAAAAGGCATCAGATGGTAGGTACTGTGCTAGCGCTATAGCGCTAGTTATATACTTGTTCCGAAAATTACATACCCCAACTGCTTGAAAGCCAACACTCCAACTGCTTGAAAGCCATCCAACTTAAACTTCCTCTTCCTGTCTCTGAGCATGCTGTCCCTTGTAATTCTACCAGTACTAAACCTAGGTGCATGTGGTAGCCCCAGAAGTGGAACTAGAAACAGAGCTGGCAGAGGCAGCGATGGTGATGGTTGGAGTCATGATTGTAGTGGAGAAATTTTAATGCAGACATAAAATGGGAGGCACAGGAAAGCTGTGATAGTGAGTGTAGAAGTTCGACAGTTGCGAGAAAAGATGGTGCTTCACAATGGAATCGACTTTGTGCACTTCATCAATCTTCGAAAATAAATATTTGGCACCTGGGTCAGTTGGCATATAGGTCGACCTATTCACCAAGCTAACAAGTTGACATATGGGTCAACCGGTTGGCCGGCTAAAATATTTGGCATATGGGTCGGAACATACTCTAGGCAAACAAAGTTGACCGTCCCAGGAAACACTTCAATACTTGCGCACAACAAGCAAAAAAGTGAGGTGCAATCCATACTTATAAGACCACATAATGGGAAATTGGCTAATCAAAGGCCCCACACAGATTCTTTATCAGCCAATCATGACCATTCATGATCACTGTAAAGGCTATTTTAAATGGAATACTGTGGCGAGCATTAAGGTACAAACGTACATCGTCACTGGGTAGTTTTGGTTCGTTAAATTTCTTCCCTTTCTCACCAATATTTGCTCTCTGGAAAGTGGAGTATTTTGTATGGGCGTTTGTTAGCCAGAAGGTGTCACTGGAAGGACTACGTTCGTACCTTAATGTTCGTTACAGTATTGTACGCATGTCTACTTAGTATGCAGGAACTATGAGAGCACCACGGTAAATGAAGTATTTGGGATGAAAGCCGCGTGGCCCGATTTCTTTGTCTTCAATGGATGGCGTACGGCCACTGTGCTCATGCTCATGAGCATAGCGCTAGCCACAATCAAGACTAACCCATTCACTTCGAACAAATGTCGTATGTGGCAGGATTCAGGGTCCAAGACGATGTCTACTCCCCTTTCAACTCCCAATTGTAAGATCAGCTTCCCCTGCGTACGTATTGGACCCCATTGTTGCAAACGGATGGCTGCATGTACGATGGATGATTGGGTCCATATACTAACGCCGCTTCCTCTGCCAGCTCACCGCCATTTTTTACTTTTTTACGGCTATGGCTGTGGAAAAATATTCAAAACGTTAAAGACCGCCGCGCCGCACTCCTCAAGACCCATTATTACAGGTACATCTCTTTAAAGTAAGTTGTCTTGTTCATTTTTCCCATTTCTTTCTTGATTCGCTGATATGTCTTGGACCCTGCAGCGCACCAATGAAATACCGCGACGTCATCGTGCTCATTATAATCCTCGTTCTCTTCGTCCTTGCCCTCGTCGTTTTTGGCTTAATCAAGTATCACAATCTAATCCAAGAAGCAGTGGGTGACGAGTTATATTTATAAGGAGCGGCGGCGGGAGGGTAGAAGTATTTACCGCCTACTGCACCAGAACCGGCAGGGTTGACCCATTCGGTAGTGATCGGCGATGACATGCGCATATGCGCGTTTAGTCCAAAAGCTACAGTGGCCGATGAAAGAATCAGGAATTGCGCGATTCGTTATCATACGAGCCTGGGAACGTATCAGTGAGATTTCGAAAATTCCCTGTAAGTTGATGTTGCGTAAGTCATTTCGTGTGGTTTTTAAAGACACTTACTAATTTTTCGAGGTCGATGACAGTGGTGTTTGAGGGCGGATGTCCAGGGAGATGTCAGAAGATGAATTCTGTATGTATCCCTTCATATTTCCATTTCAAAATGTCGCCCTTCGACCTTCCAGTTAACCGACGAGGGGTTTAGACGCAAAGTTACGCGGCCTAGTCACATGAATAGCACCATCGTATTACATCAATGCTAAGCACCATGAATTGTTGGGAAGCGTCAAGACGGTACCGAAACATGGCTGTTCAGGAAACGTTTTTTCAGGGATTGGGGGGACTCGAGCCCATATAGGTTGTGGATACATGAAATCCTAGGGTGTGGGAAACTCCTGATGTGAGATGAAACAGCTCTTCAGAGGGTATTAAATCTCGCATTCAAACTGCTGAGGATACCCCATGTGCGTATTCTCACATACACTCCGCCTGTTCTCTCAACTGATAATACAACTATAGGTGACTACCTTGTTTCATACTGCCGATCGTGTTGCCATAAACGACCGAAATTTCATCCATATTATGATGCCTAAAATCTAACGCCGGCGCCGGGTGTTAAAAAAAAATTGTTGGAAGAAATAGAATGCTGGTGGAAAAAAATAAACGGTTATACCAGCGGCGATTTAAGGAGGATCCTAATCGAGTAACAAATATTTTCCGGAGGCCGCTTTCTAGTCAGGATAGCCATCCGGGGACCACATTATGTATGTATGTGAAGTAACCTCTGATCGCAGGATGGCCCTTTCCTTTGTAGATCACTCGGTGCCATCTGGTGAAGGATATTTTGTAGTACCGGTACTACTCTCTTATGTGGGAAGGTCAATTAAAAATCAAAGGGTTCCATAATGCATTTGTACTTCTTACCGGCTTGGTTGATTGTATTCAAATGCTGTGATTGACAAAAGTAACGAGTACTTATTGGCCGCACATCACTTTATAATGAGTGAGTTAATAAGTTTGAAATGACTACCCATTAATGATGACATTAAACTACAACGCAACACAGAAAATGTGAAGGTTGAGTAGGTAGCTACAGATCTAGAGAGTTCCCAACATCACTAAAAAGTAACCAAAACGACCCGGAAAGAGAAAGAAAGAGCCTGGAATTGATGATCCTAGAAGCACCGCCACATTACAGACGGAACCAATCGCAAAAATGGTTCAAGTAAACTGGATCAACATATGGTTCATTAAATTATAATAGTAATAGTGTACACCTCTCACGCCTACATCTCGCTCAAGTAGCCTCACTAATCCTCCTCTTCTTATGACTTCTATTCTCCCTCCTATCCTTTTCCACCGACGTCTCTTTCACCGTATCCCCACCACCCCTAACATCCTCCCCCGCCATAGTTTTCTGTGTCCACACCAATCCATGCTCCATATACTCCTTCTTCGTGACCCTCCTTTTCTTCATAAATTCCTCATCTAGCGCCATCCTCGCCGCTCCCAACCACGTATACTTTACTGGGTCCTCCGGTACCGCCGCTCTCACGGTAGCTTCGCACGGAGCCAACGGTCTAAGCTCCAACTCAAACCTTTCCTTGAACCCCCGGATTGCCGCGTTTCCGCCCGTCAGGACAATGTTGGAGAGTAATATGGGTCGGTATCTTTCCGGTACCATTTCCAGCGACTGGATAACGCATTCCGCAACACCGGCTTGTTTCAACCCCACATCGGCGGGATTGAATAGTAGTTCTGGCACGGTGAACCGCTCGTTCGCTAATACCATAACCTGCTCCTCGTCAGGACCTTTCTCTTTCTCTTTTGATTTTCCGATATGCGGGCGCGCGTAGCCTCCTTTTCCCGTGTTGTAGTCGGGAAGGACATAGTCGAGGACGATGTCGTTCTGCGATGTGCGGAGACGTTTACATTTCTCGAGGTCTTTTGAAAAATCTGTGGAGACAAAGCAGACGACTTCCTTAACCTGCGAGATGAGGTAGGGTTCTTCCATCATGTTCCATGTCCGTAAGGAGACGAGTTCTTTGAGGTAATTGGTAAGGAACTTTCCACCGATATCGATGCGACGTACTGCGGAGTTCCAGGGTGCGCCGAAGAGGGTGGGGACGATGTGCGTGTGTGAGAATCCCGTATCGATTACCAGTGCGGCTTCAGCGGGCTTGATCTGTGGGGTCGCGTTGAGGGAGAAGAGGGATGGGATGTCGTTCCAGGGTATTACGGAGGGAGCTGTGAAAGAGAACGGTTAGAAGCGCGAGAGAGATGGGACGTGCTTTGGTTGCTACCTACGCAGCGCAGATACGAGCTGAATTCGTATTCTTCAAACACCATTTGGTCGCAATTGTTTTGGAGGGAGAGAGGGGCGTTGGGAGCTTCGGTGAGGACTAGAGAAGCACTGTGTGGATCGCACTACATCGCAATGCCGTTAAAAAGCTTGATACTGTTGTGATAGAGCCATTTTGTAGCTTACATGCACCGCCGAATCGGCGTCCAGGAACGCCCGATCCCAAATCTCCTTCTCAGCCTCCCAGTTTACCAGGTATCCCTATAGCTATTAGCACCCCCAATATCACTGCCCTGCATGTGCCATTACCTTCTCTACCGGTCTTCGGAATGCCATCCCTCCGAAATCACGACATGACTCGAGCTGTGTCCCCACCAGCGATCGGCGGTCGCGGGAGCGTGCGATACAGTTTGGAATAAGGTGGCAGTCATTGTAGGATGGGTTTTTTGTTGCAAAGCCAGCTTTGATGGTGTAGGAACCGTTGTCGATGATGAGAGTGCGGGGTGGCATTTGGAAGGACGTGGTGATGCGAGTCGACGCGTGTGGTGAGAGGTTGAATTTAGGTTGGGGATGCAGGGATGTTGGAGCCAGCTAGCGCTATCATCGTCAAGCCAAGTGGCAGCTGAAAAATTGTGATCGCTACCGGATCTTTTTTGATGTGATATATCTGTCACCTTCCGGTTCTAGGAGTAGGAGCATTTGCGGGGAAGATCTATCGGGCAATCAATACCCGATACTGTGGGCTTGGAGCTAGAGTAAAGCTTACAACGCAGACGTCACTGGTCATGTATCTTTTGGAGTAAAGATGGTAGGGAGGTACTTGTGAATCCAAGAAGTCGACTTTGCAGGTGATGATAGGCTGTGTTCTATGTGACGAAGATAGACACTACGCTTACACTGTCTCTACATATCTGGTATCTCTACTGTAACCTGGATATTGAACAACTATGAATGCTAGTGAAAATGTATTCCTCTGATAGGTTCAAGACTCCAGATATCCATGCGTTTGATAGTGCTAACTAAATACATTCTTCCGGCCCTACAGCCATACCATCTACTAAAACCCGAATATAAAACACATAAACTAAACGCGCTTGTCATGATCGCAAACATTGCCGCCTTCCCTCCCTTCAAATACAACCAAAAACACCGGAGCCCCCATTGCAAATAAACAAGTGAAAAACGAGAAACATAAGAACAAACATCACTTCTCTCTCTGAGCCCTCGCAGGATGTGGGCTCACCGGCGTTCCCAACCCCGGTGCGGTCTTCACCCTCTTTCTTGGGCTAGGGCTCCCATCCACCTCTTCCGGATCCTCAACACTAATTGTAGAATCTCTACTCCGCCTCCTCTTCGCGCCCTTAAACGCCACGGGGCTCCCGAGCTTCCTTTTGGCGTTTCACTCTCCAACACCCTACTTGCCAACAAGCCCAGCGCTTTCAACCCCTCGCCTTCGCCTTCTGCGCCTTCCTCTCCTAGTCGCCGCTTCAAATCCATATTCTCGGCTGCATACTCGGCGAGCTTCCGTTTCGTGCGCCTGAGTCGTCGCTTATAGGTTTCGAGCTCGGGGTGGTGGTGACTACGGAGCACCGAGATCTGCGCTGACGAGATATCAGCTTCAACCTGGTGTCGCGCACGCAGCTCCGAGGAGTCAATCAGGAGAAGCGAGTGCAGGAGGCGCTGGTGCGCGGAGGACGTGCGTAGGTGTGCAATGAGTGCTTGCGCTTGAGTTAGTGCGGCGCGGAGGGCGGAAGGAGAGGCGGTGGCAATGGAGGAGGCGGATAGCGGCGAAAAAGCGGGTATTGGAGAGGTGGGGGTGAGGGGGGGTTGTGATGGAGCGGAGGCGGAGGGTACAGAGAGTGCGGTGAAGGAGGCGGATGAGGTTGCGCCGAAGGAGGATGAAGCTGAGAAGGAAGTCCGAGGGATCGCGGATGGTGAGAGATTTGATGACTGTTTCGGCGGATGTGTGCGCGGTGTTAGAGGATGTAGTTGTGCACCACCGGTGAGTGGCATTGAGGAGGTGGACGGAGGGGTCGGTGTCCGCGGTATTATCGATGTAAGACGATGATGCGGATCCGGCCGAGAGTCTGCTGCGTCGGGGGTGTTAGAAGGCGGCGCGATGAAGGATGTGGAGGGCGCACCCATTCTTGTTGCAAATGCGCAACCGGCGGCGACGATGATTAGTCGGAGGCGGGGATGTCGTCGTTGATTGGCGCCCACCCTGATAGAGGTGTCAAGCCAGAGAGAAGTGGAGTCGAAGGCTGTGAAAGTAGCGATGCAACAGCGATAGCTATTCGCTATCGCTCGGATTGTCCAACAATGGTTTTAGGTCTTCGGCGGTGGGGAGTGGTCTGAGAACGGTCAGCAAGGTGAGTAAACAGAAGGCTGGACGCTAAGCATCGAACAATGCCATTGTGACATCCCATAGCAACGCCCGTGGCAACCACTCGCCTCGAAATTGAAGCTTCTGCCCAACACCGCTCACTGTCTTCAGCTCTTCTCCTGTCAGCCGAGTAGGGAACACAAATCCAAACTGGCTTGCAATCACCAATGGTGGGCGCGACGGTAGGGCAGTATGACAGCGAGTGAGAGCCCATGGGTGCGGTGGCGGCTTTGACTGCAGGGAGCCGAGCAAGGGGCTATTAGCGGGAAGCATCCAGGGGTTAAAGGTGCATGCAGGCTCGCCTTTGTAGTCCCCTGCGTGACCTTCTAAACTTCCATTTCCCATACACTTAAGGAGACAACCAAGATCAACTCTCACTGCTACCGCTCTTCCAATGGTTCCCCACCAAGAAGACGACGATATGCCATCATCACCTCTGCCGCAGCAGCAGCAGCATGCAACTCCCGCAAAACTGCCCATGTCAAAGGCTTCCAGATTGCCGATACCGAGAAAAGTTTCTGGCATCTTCTCAAATTCAACATTTTCGAAGGACAAGGAGGTTCTCTTCGGCCTCAACCTTCGAGGGACAGACTTCCGAGCTCCAATGGAGACGCTAGAATTCCGCCTCCCAGGACAAATCCAACCATTACCAAGAGGCCGTCAGTTTATGGCTTCCGAATGGATCAGATCAAGGGGGTAAGCAAGAAACCCACTTTGTTTTCGCGAGTGCACGATATCCAGATAGCGGCAATACCATGCAAGGCAATTTCGCTTCCCCTGACTAATCACCTCGCTTCTAGATCGAAATTTCAGCGATGCTACGGCTTCATCAATTGCGAAAGCACACCCTCGGAGGATGCCTCGAGTGGTGCTCTCAATGGCACAAACCCAGCATTGAAGAGCAAAACATCCTTCACCAATTTGCAGGCAAAACCAACTGTAATACACAGCTTACCAGAAGGCATCCGGCTCTTTAATAGGATCTCCAGTGCTATCACCGCAGCTACACACTCCCCGTGTTTCAACCACGCCGAAAGGAAGACGTACTTCGGATATAAACGGCGCTGCAGCGCCTCCGTTGAACCGAAAGCCTTCGAACAATCAGCTTAAACAGCCGTCTACGGTTCATAAGAAACAGTCGATAACTCAACTTTCGGCTAGGAACCTTCAACATCTCAGTGCCGCTCCAGACGCTAGTCCTACGCCACTACGACGACAGCCATTATCAACTGGGTTGCCGACCATGCCTCGGACTCCTACAGCATCAAAACCTGTACGTCCACCGCAAACAGCCCCCGCCAGGCAACCCGTGGTCCTAAACCACCACCGATGGTATCTGCGCCCCTGTAGAGCAGCCTTCCCCCAAAAGGGTGACCACAGAAAAGCTTCTCAATCACTACGAGATACTATTCGTCAGGCACGCGCTGCCAAACAGCGAGTTGCCTCTGTCTCCAACGGAGAGAGCAATGGAATCGCGACGACTAATGGACTCGATGGCTTTGACTTTGGAACAGATGATCCATTTAATCAGTCTATTCTCGGGGAAGGTGGCTCTACGAAAGTTTTGCAGCAGCGCATCAAGTCTGCGCATGTGGAGGGACGACTCAACATTTCCAACCTAGAGTTGAAGGAAATCCCAGCAACGGTGTACAAGATGTACGACACGACGGAGGAGCTCCCAGCAGCTGACGATGATAACGGTCCAAAGTGGTACGAAAGCGTTGATCTGGCCAAACTGATTGGAGCCGATAATGAGATTGGAGAGATTGGGGAGGAGTTAGCACAGCAGTTTGGAGGGCTATCTTTCATTGATGTATGTTGATGCTCGAAATGTAAAAATTTAGAACGCGGACTAACGAAACCTAGATGCACAATAACCTTTTGACCGGGCTACCGGCAAATCTTGTGCAGCTAACGGAGCTGACAGTGCTTAATCTGGTGAGTTTGATATTCCTGACGCTGGGTGTAGCTGCTTACTATGTTCAGTCCGGCAATCAACTCGACAATGGCGTTTTGGATATCATCTTCCAGATCCCAACACTGAAGGACTTAAAATTGGGAAAGAACAACTTAGAAGGGGAAGTCGATGCGTCAATATCAAAACTCGTAGCGCTCGAGAGTCTGGAGCTGCAGGACAACAAGCTTACATCACTGCCTTCATCTATTGGAGAGTGCTGTCGTCTGCGCTCGCTTAATGTTGCGAGGAATGCTGTCACAGCTCTTCCACTTGAGGAGCTCCAGCACTGCCATCTGCTTGAGATTGACATATCTCAAAACAAGCTTAGTGGCACGTTCTTCCCTGCCTCAGTTGAGCGGTGGGAAACCCTGCAATCGCTCAATGTGAAGGGAAACCATATCACTTCGTTTACGGGATCTTCAGTTGTTCTACCAGCGTTGAACCAGCTGTTTGCTTCTAACAATCAACTAACTAGCTTCCCTACCCTTACTGGTTGGGATGAACTTCTCGTTCTCCTTGTTGATCAAAATCAGATCACGATGTTACCGGAGGAGCTGTATGGCCTCCGCCGACTCAGAACTTTGGACTTCTCCGGTAATAGCGTTAAAACTATTGATTCCCGTCTAGGAGCAATGGATAGCCTTGAGGTTATCAGCTTTTCTGGAAATCCACTTTTTGACCGCAAATTAGCCGGCATGAGTGCTGCAGACCTCAAAAAGACGTTACGAGGACGGTTGGCTCCCCCGGAGATTGTGATTGCGGAAGCAGATGATGATGAACCTTGTGCGCGTCCTGGGACAGCAAATGGCGGGAGCCCTGCGCCAACGACTATTGAGGTCGGCAGAGGGGGTGTTTTGGACCTTTCAAACAAAAACCTCGACGAGCTTACCTCCGAGTTAATGGATAGTATTGTTGGGTCACCTTGCACGATGGTCCTGGCACATAATTCATTCTCTGTAATCCCCACCAACGTGGATCGGTTTGCTTCACTATCGTCGCTTGACCTCTCAAGCAACCGGCTCTCGGCCGTCTATCTTCCGGAAAGACTTATGCTGCGAAGCTTAGATACTCTTAATCTCCACAACACGGGCTTGACTTCCCTCGAGTTGCTCTTCAAAAATCTTGATTCACCAAAACTGCAGACCTTGGACATCTCCGCGAACAAAGTCACCTCGATTGAGGGTCTTCGCCAAGTGTTCCCAGCTCTTCTCCACCTCCATGCTGCGAATAACCAGGTTGAGGAGATTCCATTGGAGAGCATCGATGGTATCAGAGTGCTGGACCTAACTGGTAACTCGATTGGGAGCCTGCCTCCTAAGCTAGCCCTGTGTGAAAATCTTCGGGAGTTGAGGGTGCAGGGGAACTTATTCAGAGGTACGAAGTCCTCCTCACATCATGCACAGAGAAGCCCCTACTGACGTCTTCTAGTCCCTCGATGGCAAGTTTTAGAGAAGGGTACCGATGCCGTGATGGCATGGTTGCGGGATCGGCTGCCAGTAGATGCAGAGGAGGTGCAGGAAGAGTGACTGCATGGTACCGGAAAGGTTGGTATTCTATCATTGACTGATTCGAAAATTGGCGACTTGTTTGATGTTTTGGCTGTGATGAAGCACATTGCTAGACTCGTGTGTTCACTTTGGGTGTACTATAGTTTCATTCTTACCATGGTTTTAATTCTTTCTCTTCTATGGGTTTAGTCGGACAGTATTTTTTTACCTGTACTTTATCTTTGATCTGTTCTGTCTCCTGTTTCTGGTCGTGCAGTACCTGTGGTACTTGGGAATTCAAAATAATTATATTGCTTTTCCTTTCGGAACACACGCGTGAAGTGAGACAAACGGCTCTCATAGAAAGCGACAAAGGTGCAGAAGCCGGCGATTTCAACTCCTTTGACACGATATCTCATCACCATTGAAAACTCGGTGATCGACAAATAACCAACAAGTATACGTTTTTGGCCGGTGCAGATGGCCCAAGCGTCTGTCGTCATGCACGTTAAATTTAGTTAGCGGCAGCTTAGCCTTAGTGCAGCCGCCTTTCAGCCCTCACCTCAACACCATACCAGAAAGTACCCCGCCAACATTACCTACAAACAGATTTCCCCCTTCACGCGACACCCAACGCTTCTCACAAGGAAAACATACCTTACCTACTCGCCATGTCCGACCGCGAGTTCTCGAGCTGTACTTTTACTTCCTCCCCTCTCCCGCTCCCCCCTTTCGCCTCAACGCCTAGCTGACAATGTCCAAAAAAGCCGACGATCTCTCACTCCCTAAAGGCACCTCCCCCTCCCCCTCCCCCCTATCCTGCAGTCCCGACTAACACCCAACCAGCTACGGTCCAAAAGATCATCTCCGAGATCCTCGCGTCGGACGTCGCGTTCGCGAAGGATGCCCGCGACCTACTCATCGACTGCTGCGTCGAGTTCATCACGTTGATCTCAAGCGAAGCAAACGATATCGCCGAGCGAGAGGCAAAGAAGACAATCGCGAGCGAACACGTCGTAAAGGCACTGAAGGATTTGGGGTTCGAGGAGTATGTAGAGCAGATTGTGGAGGTGGCGCAGGAACATAAGGAACATCAGAAGGTATGTGTTGTGTTGTGTCTTGGGGAAGGGGAAGGGGAAGGGGAAGAAGAAGAAGAAGAAGAAGAAGAAGAAGAAGCAAAAGAAGAAGGCTGACAAAGCTTGGGGGAATATAGAGTAGAGAGAAGAAACAGACGAAGCTGGAACAGAGCGGGTTGAGTCAGGAGGAATTACTCAGACAGCAGGAAGAATTGTTTGGGAATGCAAGAGCAAAATTTCATCAACAGGGTCAGCCGGAGAATTAGGGGGGAGGAGGGAGGTGATGGTTACGGTTACTATTATCTACGGTGTGCTATTTATTTATTTTTTTCATAATGCGGCGATTGGGAGTATTGCTGGATTAGTCTTTTTTCGTGTTTGGCTTCTTTTTCTCTCTCTACGTTAGGGAGGGTTGGAGTGTGTATCATTAGTTGGTTACAGTGCTGTTACTGTTACTGTGGGCTATGCTTTGTTGGCGTACGATATCCTTTACCATACTCGACATTATTTGCATTCTAGAGGGTGGAGGTTTAATGGCAAACGTATCGCTGCACATGAGAATCCCCGGAAGACGCTCAACTTCCGCGTGATTCTTTAGTGAAACGCGTAAGGGTTTCATAATGTGCCACTCGATCAATGGCTTCTTTTTCTCGAATTTCCCAAGTTAATGTATTCCAGTATATCTGCCGACTCCCTCTTATCATACATAAACGACCGAATATCCTCCACACTCTCCTCCTATACCTTCAATTCAAATCCCATCAGATCATCCCTAAACACGATTCATCCTGCACCTGGTACAAGCTAGAACCCTACACCCCACACAGACCCAAATATAATCCGGTAAGGTATGATAACACATTTCACATTGTTGACCCTTAATCTGGCTCTTCTCCCAGCGGCCGTCGTGCTCACACGCATGACCCTCCAAGATCTCGCGGCGGATCTCACTGGTACGGTGTGCAATGCGTGATGGCGGGACCGCGTCGCCAACCTCACGGATTGCAAGTTGCTCGGCGCGTCGGTCAAGCGCACGCGTGTCCCAGTCGCTGCATTTGCAGGTTTTCCATTTCAGACCACAGCGGTAGCAGAACTCGGAGCCGCATTTGCTGGAGATGGGTTAGTGTAGGGAGAGGTAACGAGAGAAGTGGGGATGGTACCAGACGATGTGTTGACACCCGAATAGACGCTCTACTAGGGCGTGGCAGCCGCGGCAGCGTTGCCATCCATTCCTTACGGCGAGTTCAAGGGTAGCGGTTAAGTTGCTATCGGTAGGACAATCGGTTTTGCCATGCCTATGTATGCAATCAGTAATCTATCGTATCTCTCGCCGTAGAGCCAGATACACACCATTTCTTCTTGCAGCTCACACACGTCATCTGCGCACATTTCCCACACAAAGCGCAATCTTCCTCACAGTTCTTCCCGGGGATGAAAGCGAGGCAAGTGGGGTTATAACAATACGTCCTGTTCACCGTCGAAAACTCCTCTTTCTTGGCTTTAAATAACGTGATCTCCTCCTTACTCAAAAACGGGTGTGCCAGGTACAACGGGATCTCCTGTCTGTGGCAACGCGGCGGGAAACACTCCTCGTCATTGCACGCGTTGCGGAATACCGTTTTGATACAAACGTGGCAATACGCATCACCACATGGCGCAGTGACACAGAAGCGCGTTTCAATGCACGAACAACACTTCATCTCCTGAACCAGAGAAGTAGTCGTCTTCCCAGCACCTCCAACACCACCCCTCCTCGTCCCAGAAGAAGTAGCATATCCTGTCCCAAGTCTCGGATCAGCACCAGGAACCCTAGGAACCTCCGAAACAGGAAATGGAATATCCCCCATATCCCTTTCCTGGACTCCTTCCTCCCGCGATAACTGAATCGCCCACTCCCTATCCTTCCTCGCCGTCTCCTCCTCCACCAGATGCTTCGCGAGTATCGCAGCATCGACTTCGAGAGCGTGGTCGATTGAACGCGCTAGCTTTGCATCTGCTAAGATCGTAGCAATGGAGGCGAGGTAGTCGCGGTATTGCCGTAGTGCCGTTTCTCCTGGGGTGGCCGCTGACTCCCCGGCTTTTGCCTTCCCCTTACGTGCGGTCTGGGCAAGCGCGTCGTTGAGATCGGAAAGTTGAACGGCGATTATCGTTTGCATGTCGGCGGAATCTATGTCTTCTAGGTCTTCGAGGAGAGTCTGCATTTTGGTGATTGTTTCGCTCGGACCGATGTTGCACGCCCACACAGAGATGGGGGGATTTGGTGAAGGGGAGGAAGAGATGGGTATGAAACTGTTGGTTGGTAGTTGTAAGTATATCTCGCAAAGAAACTGAGTGAGTGGGTGAATGAGAAGAGAAGAAGGCTGAAGGTTAAAAAGAGAATTGAGTTGCCCAGGGAGGGGTCCTATCCTGAAACCCAACCAATTGGCATCCTAATTCCGCAAGGTAGCGTGCCTAATCCGTGGCCGGTCATCGTGAGGGGTTTTATTCCTTGTTGAATCGTCAATTTATTGTGCGACCAAGGTATATCACTGTGTAATATGTGATGAAAAGAGAAGGATTCAAGATGTTGATGAGTGTTGATGATTAGTGGAATGTCATACTTATCATCCGTCCATCCTCATCGCGTATCGCGGGAACGGGCCGAGTTACTGTACTGGGCTTTGAGGTTACAACGTCACCTGTCATCTTGAAAAGATTTTATTGCATTTTCGGTCCACTCTTGACCATTCTATATATAATAGAAAAAAAAGTGTCACGTCAAAAAGGGTTGTAACAGTACAGTTCTCGAGATTCCAGACATCTAAACAAAAAAAGCGCCAACAAAATTGGTAGCTGGTACCTCTTTTTCGTACTTGGGGGTCGAATTTAGAGTCGTCGCAACTCGAAATCGCATCCCAGAAAATAACCTGTGTGGAATCCCTGCGATGATCGTGTATATCATCAGCGTAAAATAGTGTCAGTGCAAAAGGGTAAAAATAGCATTCGACGAATACTCTGTTCTTGTTGATGTGACGGACGAGACTCACCGTTCCTCTGTAAGGAGCCGTGGCTGTGGAAACCCAATGAACCCCTTATAGATGGGATTGGCCACCTATCAACATTCACTAACGATTCGTGTTTACATTCCACTCTCCACTCACACAAGAAGCATGGAAACGGGAATGCTTTGTGTGTGTATCTATCAAATTTGTGGACATCGTCGGTAATATACGTATTTCCTTCATGAAAACCTCAAGCTGTCCACCCTCCGAAATACAGCGCGTGACTGTAGGCGACGCCGTGCAGATGAGAAAGCAAATCCAACTATCCAACCATGCCTAATCCTTTTGTGACACTGCTTCGTCGGCACCATTCTACAGATATTCGATGGCCCATGTGATAACCCTCCTCCTCCATACCTCATCATAGACGCCAATTCCATCGGCCCCATCTCATCTGTCCACCGCCCCACTAATTGCAAATACGAATCCAGACTCGAAGATTGTATTCTCTGACAGTAGGCTTGCATCTCGATAGTTAGCCAACCAAATCACCGGAAACCGCATCCCTTCCTGCAATCTGTCAGTCGCTAAACAGCTCGAGAAATGCCGCTCAACAGCTCATCGTCGCAGATATACTCCTGGTGTGTGCTGATCCCACTTCGGTGAAGGTCGGATTCAAGAAGTAATAAGGCCGGTCGGAGGTGGGGGGGGATGGGTGTGACGTGAAGACCGGAGGGGTGTGCGACGAACAGTCGAGATCCCATGTGCCCTGGGCAACGGAGCGTATCCACGTTGTCCATCGATCTTGGCAGGGGGACGAGTGAGGAGTGGGAGAGTCGCTCGTTGGCTCCTTTTGTTGACTGGATATACCACCTCGCATATTCTCACACGCATAGTCATAAGCATCTGCGTTTCGCTGACTTCTTCGGCATACCTTTTTCCATCTGGCCTCAATGAGCCCCAAGGCATGGCGGACGTAGTCGCCGCTCCGGCCACCCAGGTGTGCTATACCTGCTGGAACCGCGGGCAATCCTGATCCTGAGTACTCATGCTCATACTGGTTCCGCTGCTCTGGGACTTGGTATTCCTAGGCTACTATCATCCATGGAATTGTCTGCGGACTCCCTTGGTGCACCGTCCGTAGAATCTGTATCAATCACAAGATTTTCCTCTACCTTTGGATCTGGTCGTGGCCTCTCCAACCTCCGAGTCGTAATCCATGCCAGAGTGTCTGTTCTGGAGATCAAGAGAGTCTCTGGAAGAAGGAGGCCCTGAGCTCCCATCGGAAGTATGTCCATAGACTTCAGGTAAGGAATTACCATCACTTCGAGAACTAAATTATCCACTAGAACTCGCGGGGTCAGGAAGCTGATCGTGAAGTCGGTGCATCACGGGTCGAATTTCCCCTGAATCTGAGCCAGAAATACCTGTAGCTTTGGCGTGTTCACCGTCATCGCTCATATTTTAATCTCCTGTGTGTTTGCGTAACTGATGCGTATCACAACGCAGAGGCTAGAGAGCATTCCTTTCGAAGACTTGACTCACGGACTGTCAGGGGGGTTGATCTTCGAGATAAACCGGTCGTTGGCTTGCGGTTTGGAGTGAGATGGCGGGTGTTCTAGGCCAAGTTGGCAAACCGACTCGCCGGCGAGTGGGTGTGGAAGGGTGGATGTGGGAGGAAGTGAGGATGTTTTTTTGTTTTAATCATTCTATATTCACTCTAACTAGAGTATGACAGTGCCCGCCTCCCCTCCGCCTCCGGGCGAGTTGGCTAGATGGCGGAGATCCTCTGCAACTACCCCTCTGACAAAAGAAAAGGTAAATGATTGGCCGCTCCTATAAGTATCAAAAAGAAGAACAAGAAAAGGAGAAGATAAAGGTTAACACCGGTCCCGCAGCCCGCACCTCCACTCACTTGGGCGGGAACTTCTCGACGTCTGGGGCCGCCATCACCGCTTGATCACACATCTCCATGGGAAACAGCTCAGAAATCTGCACGTGCCGACATCTGCGAGGGTGGGGATGCTGAAGGTAGAAGTGATCTAATACGTCACTGTGCGTGGCTTGGCATGAGCCACCGCGACATCTTAAACCGACATTGGTGCCATACCGGCAAGCAACATTGTAGTCGACCTTCGTGAACCCTCAGCCCTAAATCGCTATGCGAGGGAGAGATTTAATAGCCGAGATACGAGGCTGGTAGGGAGGTAGGTGAGGAGAGATTTTCTGGAGGAGGAGGAGGAGGACTTTTTCCATATTTTATTGCTTCAACTGTGACAAACAAAAAATAAAACTGGGTAACTACAAAGTCAGGTAAGTGTTAGCGCTCGCCCGGCCCGTGAAGTAAACTTCATGGCAACCTAACCCTCCGCTTACGCTAAAAGACACTGACTGCACTGAAAAGGACACGAAAACCACACGATACGGGCACTGATCACCGGAGACCCGCACTGTAGATGAAGGCTCTGCATCGTGGATGTGATGATGATGTAGCTAGATAAATCCCCCTAGATTTCGACTAATACCATGTGCATGTTCGCTTCGCTCTCCCTTTAGCTCTAGAGATAGTTGGCTAGGTAGAGAAGTCTTGGCATGAGATGAGGAGCAAATATAAAACAGGAAAAGGAGGGGGCAGGGGTCGTATGGTGGAAACCTCATGATATGGTGATATATGGGTGTGCGATGATGGGTGAGAGGCGAAAAAGTGAATCACATCAAAGTGAAGGCAGTCAAAATTTCTCACAAGGAGCGAGTGATCACCAATGCATTTGTTCATAATGAAAACAGGGTAACACAAAATTAAAGGTAGGGTAACAGATGTCGCGTAAAAATTCCCCCCAAGGCCTGTCGGCTTAATACCCTGAAGTTTCACTTCAAACCATGAGTAAACTTCAGAGCACTCTGTTTTCTTCGTTCTTACTACCCACCGTTAACATCGCCATGAGGAAATCGCCCTTTACACCTTGCTAGCACCAGAGTTTGAACTATATTCGGACGAACTGGTCGCTATCATCGCAAAACGATCAATATCTCCTTAGCAAGACGAGCTCCAAAAACGACATGAAGCAGCTAACCTTCTCGCTGTTCCTCGGCCATTGCGCTCTCGTAGTTGCAGTTGCAGTCGTGGAAGAAGCCACTCAACCACCACCCAGGAATGGATTGCTGCTCTGAACAGCCGTTCCTTCACAAACACCCTTGTGCGCTAAGGACCCATTAGACACTACGTTAGCGGCAGTGGTCGAGAGGCTTCAAGCAGCACTGACTCAGTTGCCCAACCCATTCCCCGACGATACACGCATGAAGGTCCTCAAGGAAGCAACGCTCTACCGAATGATGATCTCCGGAAATATCCGTGCGCACGCAGATGCCTTAGTCAACGGGGATTGGTACGGAGCAGTCTGGCTATTGATACCGCAAGCAAGCCAGGGGTAAAATTGGTGGCCAAACGCCTTCACGAAGGATGGAATGCAATCTATGTCAAAGGATCAAGCGAAGCTTTGGGGCAACTGATCGCCACATATGAGAAGGAATGGTCTATTAAATACTTCGACAAGTATTACGAAAAGATTTTGCCGATATTCCAATATTGGGAATGGGGAAATCTCGAGTAGTGGATGAGTTGGGAAAGAAAGAGCTGCAGTTTACTTTCGTATTTCGGAAAGATGGCGACAGCGGTTATCCACCCGGTGATTTTGAGATCGGCGATTATTTCAACATCAACAATGCGTCGTTGGCTGTGGCGGCTTTTTTTGGAGCTCTGGGAACTATTGGTAAGCTTTTGCTCTAGTAAAATCTAATAGATGCTTTACTAACTTCATTCAGGTCTCGATGCTGTCAAAGCCATGATTCCCGCAGGCAAGAGCTGTACAGCAAACGAATTAGCATTTCAGTTTCATCAGGAGATGGGCCCAAGGAACGAGCCCTCTGATGATCTCAACAATCATCTAGACTCTCGTTCCCCATACAGAAAACAACTCTATGAGAAATTAGTCGCCAAGGCTATAGAAATCTGCAACTTGAAGATGAGTGGTCAGGTTCACCTACAGAGGTATGTAATTTCTTTCTTCCTGCTCTGCGGACAGAGCACAGACTGCTGACATGTTATCATAGAAATCCACACTGAGAGGAAGCCTCGAAAAGAATCACACCTACCGGAAACTAATTGTGTCTCCTCTGAAAGATCTTGCGAAGTTTGTAAGAAGCTTCTCCGACAACGCGCTCCTAATTATCGCGTTCGATGAAGCATCGAACATCCCAAAGAAGGTCTTAGAATGTCTCAAGCGCCACATTGAGACCTTCCAGAGATTGCCCATCTAGACCGTCCTCCTTTCCACAAATGCCATGAACACAATTATGCCTCCTGTCCGTAAGGAACCGTCTGCGAGGTTTGTATGGGGTATATCCAGAAGGCTGGAACCAATGTTGGGTTTCCTCGCCGACATTGAAATAAGACGTCGATTTACCAATCCACAAACTGCGCGCAAAGAGCTGGACAAGTCTCTGCTACAATTGGCATCTTGCCATGTACGGACGACCATTATGGTTGCTCCACCAGAACGATGGGTATGATACCATATCAGCCTTTGTACGTTTCAAGTTGCTGTGCGGCTCCTCAGTCGACGGGAGCATGCAGAACCACGCATTTGCCCTCCTAGCCCCTCAGCTATGTCTTGATCCATGTACGAATTCAGAGGCCGCTTCATTAATCCGGATTCAATAGACCGCCATCTTCGACTCGCAATAGGCTATGACCAATAAAATGGTTTAATAAAGACTATAACTGCATCGGAACCTATTGTAGCTGATGCCGCAGCTTCAGTCTTGATGGAGACCCAACACGGAGCACTTCTCAATATGGTCACCTGCATCAACACTTTCGCAACGGTGCTTTTACGCGGTGGGCTTGTTGGAAAGGGGGACAAGGAAGAAATCTACTGTAGGTTGATGCTAATCGTGGCTCGCAATTTCGCGATGAGATTCATCACCTCTTCACCAGACATATGCCATTGGTCACAGCCAATCGGTCTCCTCGACTTCCTAGGATGGCTATTGCCAGATGACGACATGAACAGCGTACTTAGTTTCCAGAGACCCCTCCCAAAGACTAGGGCTCGAAAGACGATTTCATCGTTGGAGTGTCTTGGAGATGCTTTCAAAACCGCCCACATCAATTTCAGCTACATATCGGTAACACCCAGCGCTTTGTCTGCTGACACGTTGCCCGGTTTTTTGCACGACCTACTTCGGGAATCTGCCGCTTTACAACTCAAGCGAAATCAAGAAGATTGGGACCTTTTAATTCCGATGTACTTTGGTGCAATTAACCATAAATTCGACCCCTCGCTTTTATCTGCCGTCTTCAGAATAGGGAGAAGCAGGTTCCGCTTGAGCTCGACCAAGCAAGTCCACTCTTCAAGAATCTCGAGCAGCCGATTTTGGGCATAATCATGAATCTCGGAATCTCCTACCAGCTTGCAGTGGCATCCTTCCCTCCATCAAAGGCGGCTGGCCGCAGGGTCTGTTTCGGGTTGTCAATAAGCGGCTCGGACGGCCGGACCCCGCTGTATTGGAGAAGAAAAAGGCTTGGATACGGCGTGCCAACTGGTGATGAACCAAGTTGTTCCTACTGTTACCATTAATAGGTTGGACAGGACCACAGACGTGCCGGCGATGTCGACAAGGCCATGCATATCAGCGAGGGTGAACAGGCACATGAACTTTATGGTGATAAGGTCGGGGTTCACGACATCTACAAAGCCGGAGAAGGAGATGATGACGGCGGTCCAATGCTTCTAGACTGAGCTCATTATTACGGAATGGCGTTCTATTGTTTCATTGTTGTCGTGTTTTCGGCCTACGTGCCACTTCGTCTCACACGCGACTTTTTCGACCTTCGTGTCACGTTTCGGCCTACGAGTCATTCTTCTGAATTTCGCTGGTCTGGATATCCTTTAAAAGACCTCAGACACAACTCCTAAAAGAAGACTTCGTGGAGGATACGGGTAGTTAGCGCGTAGACTTCACCATCTGAATTCATCATCACATTGCCTTCATCTTTTTCCTGTAGTTTCTCCTGCTGGTACTCATGGCTTCTTTTTATTCTTTCGCCTTTGAGGTAGGTGGTTGAGGTATAGTCACGTAGCAAAGTCTTTGTGAGGGCGGCAACCAAACACCCCGTCAAAACACAAAATGGTAATTTCTCAACAACCACACAATAGAGAGGGCTGTAATTAAAGAAGTAGGCCCTTTAGATGATAGAGAAAATGATGGTATGCTCTCAGAAAAAAATAATTACATTATGGCTCCCTCACTGCCTTACCCCAATGTGCAAACACTCTGTAACCTACTTTTCAAATACAACAACCACACAACAGACAGAAAGAAATAAAATGTAATATTTTGGCACATGAAAGTTCAGATACACAACAGCAGTATAAAAAATTATCAAGCTTTAGTGGTGGAGAAGGATGGCCCTACAGTTTGTGATTGCTAATAGTCAGGGAGTTTGGTGTGTCTTGGCAAGGAAACCTGTAGGAAAGCAAAGACCACAATTGACATGCAAAATCTGTACCCAAACTTGCTCTAAAAAATCTGTCCTTTTTCTATCGGACTTTACAGTATGTTAAATTCTACCTACCAAGAGGCCATGTATTATTTCTTTGTGTTGATGCTGTGGTTGTTGCATTTGTAGCATGGCTTTAAGTAAGTTTGCTGAATCCCAGTAGATAGACAAGTAATGAACATGGGGCCCACAACATCAATTTTTTTTGGCAGGATACCATTGTTGTTTCCATCATTCAAGTGGCTTATTACAGCCCTCTCCATTGTGTGATTGTTGAGAAATCACCATTTTGTATTTTGATGGGGTACTCGGTTGCGGCTCTTTCCGCGGCTATCACGAAGACTTTGTTCCTTTTCTTTGAGGTGGTTCGTCGTTGTTTGGGTAGTTATGGGAAATATTTTCTTGAACAAGTTTCAAGACGAAAGAAAGCTTACGAGATCACGGTTGCAGCAGAATCTGCATGTCAAGGTGACTACTTAATATCGCACAACCGTCTTCCTACTGAGCAAGTTGCCTGAATGATAGGTACCAGTTTGGGATCAAATTTAGATATGTGGTGATGAAGACGAATGGATTCTAGTATTCATCATGAATTACGACTCTTGTATAAACCGTCCTTCTTTCCATGCCAATTTTACAAACCATCAAAACCATGTCTTCGCAATCATACTCACTCCTAGACTTTGTCCTCTCCCGCCTTCCGGAACAAGTCCAAGAATACATTCGCAAGCTACAACAGAAGATAAAAATTAACACACTACAACACAAATGGGCGCTGAAAGAGATGGTGCGCCTTGAACAGGCTGTGGAAGGGTTGATGATGGATCTTGAATATGCTGTTACCTTGGGAAATCAGGTTGCAAGGTTGATTCGGAAGAGAGAGGGTGATATGGATATATTGGAGGGGAAGGTCATGGAGCTTGAGCGCCTTAAGGGGGGGTTATAGGTGTCGCAGGTTGTTTGGAAACCGTTGATAGTACATACCTGGAAAGTATGTACTTCTTATATGCGCATCATTGTCTCGTACCCAAACATCAGCTGCTCGTGCCGCTGTATCTACTTCGCAGTAAGGTATTATAATAAACTCGTGGCTAAGTGACTATACCGCGGGTCGTCGTGCGGTCTCGCGTGGCGTGTGATAAGTTAAGTTAGGTCACAGAAAATCACCCGCATGAACTAAACCTGCGACTCACCATCGGAAGACCGCTATACTTTAGGCTGCGGTACAAGGTTGTAGGCTGAGATGAACTTTGCTTTTGAATAGTAGTATATAAGTATATCAATTTACATTGCCGTCTGCATTTCAATATCTGTATCCCCTCGACTTGTAATCAGCAGAGAGACACCTCCCGTCTCTGTATCCTCGTCTCCACTATCTGTCTCATCATCCAAGTCCGGGAAGCCTTGCAGCTTAGGATTGAACTGCTTTTCACGTCGGGAGTAGTGATGGTAATCGCCTCCACAAACTTCCGAAGCATCATACCCACAAGCCGTCAAGACTTCTTCCCACATCTTGCCGCGATTAGCCCAGTAGGCAACATATGAGACGCAGATCCCCTGGTCGCATTCTGCGAACACGTCTGCTCCTGCCTCCAGTAAAATTGTAAGGACTTCTCGGAGACACTGGGTAACACTAGGCCGACGCTCGTCGTACTTATTGGTTCCTAGAGCGATATGAAGACAAGTTCTTCCGCTAGCGTCACGCGCTTCGACAGATGCCCCGTGACTGATGAGGAGGGCCACCGTCTCGGTCTCCATTGCTATGTCATCGCAGGCAGTTAGCAGTGGAGTACTGCCACAGTCATACAGCGGTTCCTCTAAATCAACGAAGATACTTCCGCGGTTGAGAAACAGGCGTAACATTTCCTTGGTGTTCGTCAGTATTATAACGGTCGTCTATAACTATACCAGAGGGCCTCACTAGCTTTTCAAGGCCACGGGATAAAGCCTGAACGAGGGGAGATCCACCCTCCATGGTCTCCCCAATGTCGAGCGTGGGATCAGCTCCGGCGTCGAGTAACATCTTCCCGATCTGCCGACGTGTACTTTGATTTGGCGATAGGCTTTCGGCTGCCAAAGGAGAGCTGATAATCATGTTAGGATCCAGGGAAACCATCTTCGGTGGTATTTACTCACATCATATGGCCGTTGTGGTTCTTATACACGCAATCTGCGTCAGCCCCATTTTCTAAGAGGAACCTACACACATCAGGCTGGTCGCCTTCGACAGCATACTTCAGCCCCGTTAGCATTTTGCCATAATAGCGGGGAGTACAGAATGTTACGCACGGTAAGCAAGGTCCGACCCTCCACATTGCAATCTGTAAGGGAGGCCTTGCCCTCCATGAAGAGTTTGACAAGACCCTTTAAATCGCCGCTGGCTGCCATTTGGAAGATCTCAGAATTATCGGGGATAACAGCAGAGAAGGTCAGCGTTGGTTTTAAAGAAAAGACACCCTTCCGCGCTACTTTCTGTTGGAGTGAAGCCAAGATTCGAACGCCTCTACCTCCGCTGGGTATTGCATGGGCAGGCATGACGGTTACTTTCCCTGAGAAAACCTCTTCACGAGTGCCATCTTCGTCGATACCGTTTTTCCGCCGACGATGGGATTTCACAAGTACAGATATGGTCTGGTTATCGTTCTCGCAGAGCTTAAACCGTGATTTGCTAGTGATTGGTACTCCAGATGGCATGCTAAGTGGTAGTTCTGTGAATATCTGGTCAGTCCAACCACCGAAGGGGAAATATGTGCGGTTAAGTAACCTTCGTAGTTGAGCGCAATTGCGGGAGAAGATGTCAAAATCCCCTTTAATCTCTTGAGGTCGGGGGTGACGTCCTGAGAGGAGTCCTCCCGTTTTCTTTTCTTGGTGTCTCGTTTGCTCAAGTCTGTTGCGTGACCGGCTGTATGAAGGACCTCCTCAAGATTGGTTATAATCGACTGCGCTTCGTTAGAGTAGACCGTTTTCGCCTTTTCTTCTGCAAGTTGGCATAACATGTCGATACTTTGGGAAAACTCGTCCCCGGAATCGTCAAAAAATTCCGTTGGAGTATCGCTGCTGCTGCTGCTAGTTTCGATCCCTCTCTTGAAAAATCTGAGTAACTCTATGATCTCATCCCCTTGCGCCTTGGACATTCCACCTTCCTCAAGTGCGATAAGCCTCGTAGACACCTCAGCAAGGCCTTGCTGTACAGCCTGGTTTGACGCCGTTGCACTCGTCTTGATGTAATTGACCCCTGAACTGATGTCGCTCAATGTGCTGGCATTTTGCTGTAAGATTGTTTCAGTTACTTCCTGCAATGATGTGATGCGAGTTGACGATTCCTTGGTGACATCCTGGATTTGGTCTAGATGAGTACTCATCGAACTCAGCGTAGTGTAATGCTGGTTTAAAGTTGCGGTAGTGTTCTGATTTGAGGATTCATTTTGGATACTCTGTACTCGAATGTCTCTGATCCAACCAGTCTGTTGGTTTAATGTGGATAGTGCAATGTCCAGCCCATTTGATTGTTTAATATCTGTCATCCTAAAGGCGACCACCATTTGATCAGCAAAAAAACCTCAAAGAATATAGAACTCTATAAATTAACCTTCCAAGCACACTCAACTGCAGTCCCAAAGCGTGGACATAACGTCCGATCTTCTTTCCCATACGAAAGAACTCATCCTCCTTGAGCATAAATTTTACACCCTTCCACATTTGCGTTAAACGCCGGTCGCCAGCATTGTTCCACAACCTTGCAAGTTTTGCCTCGAACTCTTGGAGATCGGCTAAACATCTTTGTGTCGTGTTCTCCAGCTCTGAAAGATGTCTGGCTTGTTGTGTATTTGCATTTCCAGTCGCAAGGTTGTGGAGGTTGTTCACCAAATCGAGTACCATGCGTAAGTCGGTTACGTTGGTCATGAGATCCTGTACATGGGATGGTGCGTCCTTTATCCCGCTGATGATGATATGGATCGCCCTCGCTGATTGTAGTGTCGCGGTAACGACGGCGATTACACTTGCTGTCCCTCCGAGGGCAGCCATTCGAACTCAAGTTTTGTCTTCTTTCTGTGGAAAATAAGAGGTAGATGATGAAGTTGAACGTAGACATGGCTTCATTTTAAAGGTGTTTTTTATATATACAGCCCCCTAATATAACTATGCGTCCGCGTGTGGGAGGCGCTGGCTATCCCCAGCTGCCAAAAACGGAACCCTGAGCACAGGTGACTGATTATCTTTGCCAGAAACGATGATTGAGTAATCACCCCAAAAAATATCCCCTTTTTTAGATGGTATTTTCCGCGGTTATCTCTAGCTATGGGGGCGCCTATCACGCCAGCGCGGTTATGCTTTGTGTATTCCTGGTTCTCCCTCTATTCATTCACAAATAAGACTTTGTCCAACCTCCAACAAGATCGCCTCTTGATCTGAAGGTCCAGTCGTCACAATAACTGTTACTGACTTGAAAAGAGTTACGAGACTTATCGACGATGTCATTGTCCGGCGACTGTGGGACCACCTATGGTTGTAACATAAGATTATGAAGACTCAACAAAATTGAAATAAAAGGCTTAACATGCAGCGGTTATCCAGATCTAGTGTCTACATTGCGGTCCGAATCACACGTGGGAGTTGGTGTTACCTGATACATTGGAAAAAGTACTTTCCGATTTCTAGCCTTTTCTCGCTACTAGTCAATTACAGCACCCTCCTCTACTTAGAGTAGGCGTTGAGTAGTCACAAGTAGTTTTGATAGTGGTTCTTTGTGCTGCTTCACTGAAGGTGACGGCCTTGGTCATGTATCGTCACTCAGCCTCTTCGAAACGCATCTGTTGCATATATAAGATCTGAGACGTTGCAGACCTGCGCTTACTAGCACCTTGTTGGGCCCGAGCTTCAGATTCTAGCCAGAGCATCCGAAGCTAAACCTTGAGTTAATATGCTGGTGCTTGTAAACTTAAAGCACACTTGCAGCCTGGTCCCGGTAAAAGCTGGAAAGATAATATGCAGGAAAGCCAATCTGTGTAAATGTTGGAAATTATGGCGATGGGAAAGTCTATCTGTGTAAAAGGAAAAACGCAGTGAAAGCTGCCTGAAAGTGTGAAAGTCCGCCCTACTTTCAAAGTAAGGTCTCATCTGGGTATTCACAGATTTGCTTTCGCGCCGGTGAAAGCTGGAATGAGCCTGAAAGTGATGCAAACAGTTTTCCGAAGTGGGGTTGTGGTGCATCACATTTAATTGGAGAGAATTACACTGAAGATGTTGGAGGAGACTGGAAGATGACAGGCTATAGATATGCACTGCAATATCCCGGTTGGGTGTATTATGTTGATCCGCACTAGATGGTTGAAGGCGGACTTTGCGTTGTCGCAAGAGGAAAGGGAGAGAATAAATACGAGGCCGCAGACAAGAGCGGGGGTGGAAGACAGTACGGAGATGGCACAGTGGATTCATGATAGTTGGTTTTGTGCGGTTGCTGCGGATTGAGGCGTAACAGCCAAAGGGGAATGGAGGAGGGGATGGCTTCTTGCATGAGAAGCTTTTGGCGCTGTGGGGGTGCTCAATTGGGGAGCTGTGGGTTCTTGAAGGGCTGGCAAAGAGGTGTGCAGAGGAGAAGAGGTGATGGGTTTGCGTTACTAACGCGCCGGGAAATTTAGTTGCAGGAGAGGGAAGTTCTGTGAAAGGGATGGATATTTTGTAATGAAAGTGTTTCTATCATTTGCGGCGTTTCACATGTATACTCTATGGACAGTTTAATTTCATCTCAATGTTTCAATTAGTAGTACAGTACACAAACTTAAACCACCATTATTGCAAGAGACTCCAGGCCTAGCATTCTTCTAGCAGCTTCAAAGTTGGGGGCAATTGGGGATATAATGCTCAGGACTGTCAGGTACGGATCGTCACACATTGTTATCACCTTTCCAACAACATCGTCCGCGTCATCTAGCACCCAAGCCCCAGAATCTCCCGAGAGGGATAATTGTGACTGGGGATTAGACAAAATGGCATACTCTTTGGTGATCTTCCTTTGAAGGCAAGTAAAAACCTTGCGTGACTCGATCCTTCTGGTGGTTAAACCGGTTGTTCTTCCGTGTTTGCGGACGTTGCTACCACAGATTAAATTTGAAAACCCTCGAGCGATATTAGCACCTATTCGATTCTGTTGAACTTCGATTAGACTGAAATCGATCGTCAGACCTTTCGGAACAACTACCGCCGGGATTGGATCCATCATTCCCCACGACGTAACCCCCAAAAGATGCTGACGCCTGAATACTATCTACTCCAATAGAGGCCCCCTGGAGGTACTCTTGAGCAATGGCGTGACTGAATGCTGTTTGGAGATATGGACAGACTGAGTACGCCCTTTTCAACAAAGAATTCCTCTCTATGAAAATCGATGCCTTCAAAGATCCTGGGGTGAGGAAACACAATGGCCACCAGTTCAGTATCACCCAATTCCCCTGGAATCACTGCCCAACCGCCACATGTAGGATCCATAACTTCAAATATCTGACAGGCAATTTTGAACAGTGTCTCATCGGGAATTGAGCCAAAGCTGATTGGGGCATTATTGTGCTTGCTTTGGAGGTTATTCGCCACAGTGGGGGTGCAAAAAAATTCTATCGATTGTTATTCATCTGCAATCCCAACGGGATCGACCAGTGTTCGCAAGCGGTCAGATTGACCGGCCGGTCATCTGCAGATACGTAGACCGGTCAGATAAGATGACTATTTTTGACACCGTCCTTGGCATATACTGGTGGCGGCTTCTTGGTGCATATCTGCAGAGCCGGAAGATATCTGTCTTGGCATAATTATCTGTAGATATCTAGCGGTAACCATAGTGCCGGACGATAACTACAGATACCCATTGATATTTGCAGATGTCTGAGGATAATTGGTTGCTATTGGTAAGCTGTCGAAGTCTCTTGTAGTATACAGCCCAAATAGAAGAGCTTCTACAATCATCTGCTCCATCGCTTCTTCCAGAAGCAACTTTTCGGGCGGAAGAGAACATCCTTCCTCTCTGAAAGCACCACAGGCGGGCTCGGCTGAGCACATCTGAGCAGGAAGATGATGTAAGCAGCAAGGTCCAATTCCTTCGGTTTCAAAATACCCCTACTGAAGAGGTAAATGACTTGATTACCTTCTGGTCTGAATGGCAAGACTCATCTAGGTGGCGTCAACTGGCTCGCATGACTCTCACTGTGCATTCAATTCCTGCCATATCTACTGAGGTGGAAAGGTTGTTCAGCAGTGCAAAAATCCTCATCTCAGACCGAAGAAACCGCCTGAGTGATGATCTAATAGCAGCAGTAGAGTGTTTGAAGTCATGGGAAAGGGCAGGCTTAGTGGAAATCGAGGAAGTTCGTCAGGTTGAGGCCCTACTACATGAACTAGAGAAGCCGGTGAATAAAGGGTAGGATCAAGGGATCAGGAGTGTGTTGTTTCTTCTTTATAATGATCTGTGTATTTACTCCTGTTAGCAATATATCCACAGACCAGCCAGTTTAAGGTCCACAGATTCATAGACCAGCCAGATTATAAATTTCAAAGCCGCCCTTGGCATAGACCGGCCCGGTCGAACCCCATATCTGACCGGACTGACCCGTTGAGAACACTGGGATCGATGTTAGATACCTCAATGCCCAGTACTGACAGAAATGACAGACGCCCCGGTTAGAATAGAATAGTTAGCCTTAGTCGATAGCAGTAGAAGAAGGAGGGTAAAATATACCTTGGCCGCGACTAGCTTTAGATATCGTTATACCCGGTGTTGTTATTGATCCTCCTAGAATAAATGGGTCAGTAAGAAGTGGTAGGAGGGTAGTAGGGAAAACAGGTAATATTACGGTTCTTTTTGTGTTTCAACAGCTGCCTCCTCGCTTCTCAGACTTTATTCGCCATTTGTTGAGGAATTATAGGTTTGGGAAACTGTAATTCGGACGGAGTGACTAAGTTTAGCTTCTTTTCTTGTCGGGAGCGGGAATCTGAAAGTGCGGTGAGTCGGAACTTTGTGTCGAAGGCACAGATGATCAAAGGGTTTTTAAGGATAGTAGAACCAATCAAGAGTGTATCCATAAAAATATCTCGCCCTCATCCATCAACTTGTATGTAATTCCTACCACCTGTTAAGATTGTTCATAAGTCCTTGCTAACATTCATATGTACTAGTTTTTTGATGGGTATAATCGGTTGCCTTGTAATCCCACTTATTCTCCTAATCTTGCTTCACTTTAAGGGCCGTGAGAGGGATGATAAAGAAGAAAAAAGGAAAGAAGAATAATGAGCTGCGCATGCTTCTGTGCTTTAGTCTGTGTTTATTTTTCTGGTTGTCTCGTACCAATCTCCACGTGATTTAGTTCGTCATCTTCTCACGAGAGTCTAGAACAAAACCTCTCCGCCCAGCCCAAGAATATCAATACCATCTCCGCCACCCACACAGTGTGCGGAATTGAACCAATATAGCTTGCTAATTCATGTTCAAAGATGTCCGTAAAATTCCGGTGACTATTGGTTGAGTATGCACCTCGCCCTCAAGCGGTCTTCCCAGCCCACACAACGATTTCTGTTGTAGTTTAGTCAACTAAGTATGTCAGAAAACACAGAGAAGAAATCAAATCATATTAATATTATAGGTATAAGGGGGGTTTGGCATCATCTAGATTGTATATCCGCATCTTGTTAATGCTCACGGCCTTCACCTGCACCACTATTGATCAATTGGGAGTGATTTTGGAGACAGTTCGTTGACCGTGGACAACGATTATCCCATAAGAAGGCATGAGGATAGTACAGTATCTACGCAATAAATCCCGCTTGATCCGGTGTCCTCGGAGGTATACATTGCGGCGAGGGTAGCAAGCAATCGAGCGAAAGAGGTTGTGGTTGATGGCATGTAATTGTTTTTTGACCATATCAATAAAAGGGTTTGTGCGGCAAATGAGTGGGCGCCCGGATTTTGCCTGCATTTCTATAAAAAAATACTAAGATTCTCTCTATCTGTAGATTCCAGAGGCGTGGAATGGAGGTGGATTTTAGGGTAACAGGGATGGCACTTAAGGTGCGGCTCTGGGGAGGCGCTAGTATTGGCTCGACTTCTTGGGCTAATGAAGTTGTAATACGTCATCGGCCATTGAGTATTTTTGTACACAACTCGTAGGGATCGAGAGTAGCAAAGGTTTTGAAAAATTTCCATTTGAACGGTGTTTATATGAAACTCGTAGGGATCGAGAGTAGCAAAGGTTTTGAAAAATTTCCATTTGAACGGTGTTTATATGAAAGTAAGTATCACCCATTCGCAACCTGTGTCATTTACGTCGGTTCTCCAAATTTGTCATCATAAAAAAAAACCATTATTTTCAGACAATCCGTTTGTTATATTTCACCTCTCGGTACAATATGTTAACCTAATATTCTACCGAATAAATCGAAAACCAAGTTGCCCATCCTTCTTGAGGAGGACAAGTAACCAAAGGCAAACCCCATTCCCATGCAGCGGCCTCATAAGAACGCCCAAACACCATGTTTACATGCACGCAAGCTTATTTCATGCCTTTCAAATTCTTGCTGGGAAGCCGCTGTAGTTCCTTTCGCCGTTTTCCTCCTCTAGAGCTCTTGTAACCATTCTGTTGTTGTCAAAGCTGCAAGCACTGCGATCGCATTGCTTATTGGAGCTAATGTTGCCGTAGCTGTTCCAGACATTTCGCTCGTGGATATACGGAAAGGAATTATAGCATCTAGTTGAGGGCCGCAAGTGGTTAGCACGGGTGCAATATTTGGCCGGAGTGGACGCAATAACACCTCATCTGCCTCGACGTACGTACTACACCCTAGTACTACCGCATCTACTCAGTGTTAAGGTACTGGAATAACATGTGTAAACCACCACAGGAACCCGTGGCTCACGCATGAGGACCTGCGGCCCACCATGATTTTAGCATAGTTCCTTATATCGGGTAGAAACAGTAGTTGTCGTCGTTGCTGTAAATGTTTCATGTTTTGATTTTGCCGTCGTTTGGAAGCCACTGGACTATTCTTGTAGGTCGTGCGCGAGGTATTGTTGTTCCTCTTGCATGGCCATGACTCTGACTGGTAGGAATCATGTTTGGTGGAACAGCTGAGCGTTGGTGAAGTATGAAGTGCTGTGGATGCGGAGGCTGCTAGTGGTAGACGTTCGGGGGACATCTATGGCTCGAGCGTCTCGATGACTGAAACGGAAGTGGTGGATGTCTGGGATGGATATGCGATGGAAACTGGTTGCGCTGGTGAGCTGGAACTGTAGTATAGATGAGATTAGAACCGAACAACCGAAAGGTCGATATGGAGGAGGAGGAGGTAGCCGCAGACAGTAAAAACTAATTGGGAAAAAGTATGCTTAAGGGTCTATATTGAACGAGCCTGCTCTCTGAACGAGCCCTTCAATCAAAGGCCACAGATCAACCTATATATTACTGCCTCCGGTTAGAGGCCTGCCTAGGGTACAGGTTCGCTCGGCATGAACACTCTCTAATTCATGCAGTCGCCAGGGTTTGGCTTCGAAAGAGAGGGGTTTTTGTTAGTCTCGGAGTTACCACTATAGTACTCCGAGACTAGGTTATATGAGTTATATAACTAGGGAGGGGTATTTGGATTGGGTTGCGGATAAGTAGATTACCTTTGAACAGTACGGATAAAGCAAGTAAAGAAGTGTAGAGTATGCTTCTTAAAACCGTTTTTTTCGGCATCCGCGTAGACTATCCATCCAAGACTTTTTACTGCCGTGATCCCCGCTTGCTCATGGTATGGAATTGAACACAATTGCTGCAGAATTAGCAGTCCCCACACAATCCACTGCAGGACATGTTTATATCAAGTGTGCTGAGAGAGAAAGGTGCTTCGGCTTATTCCGTGCACAATTATAACTGCGGCTTCACATGTACGTCTTTCAGGCCCGACCGCCAACGCAATCATATGTCTTTGATTGCTCCTCAGAGTGGGGGAGGCTTGGTAACGTATGCACTGCCAACCTGCCGACAGCTCCCAGATTTTTGACTGGGTGGAGTGGATGGAATCCTGCTCCGTGTACCTGTGTCTGTGCATGTATATGTGTAATCTGATTCGAATGTAATAGGGATGTTCGTTGGCTGCCACGCCTCTCCCTCCGGACCGGAACATGTCCAATCAATCACAACAAAAGTTTAAAAAGAGAACCCCTCAAATCACCCCAAATGGTATAAGCGGCCTGTATTTAGTTCACGTTTTCATAGTCGTTAAGATAGACAAGTTCACGTGCGGCAAAAATTCTTGATAGTAGTAGGAGGACGGGTCCACTAATTTTTGCTCAAATCATAGATACAGAGTGATCATCAGTGATCATAGAGGTACACCGCATTCGTACAACTTGATTCATCACCAAGAAAGAGAAATAGAAGAAGGGAGTCCTCACAAAGCTTGAAAGCCCTGACTGGTGTTTCACTATAGCCAACTGTCGTATCGGGGTGTCTCATTGACAATTCCCATTGCCTCCATCATCATTCATTCCTTAATGACCTCTCCAGGCCTCGGTTTCCTCGCAATAACAAAATGACTATTTCTTTCAGCAAACCAGCTAACAAACCCCATCTCTCTAATGGATAGTGCACTTACTGGTAATTGAACATATGAATCCGCTTATCCTTCGCATCCTTCAACGCATCTGAGCAAAGCTGCTTTGCCTCCTCAGGCGGCATCCCACCAATCCTCGTCAGCAGCGCCATCCCATATGCTTCATACCCAGTCTCCATAATAAGAATACTCCATCTGCCGATCTCCTTCATGCGCTCATCATCTGGCCAGGGTCCCCACGGGACCTTCATCACTGTATGCTGGATATCGACGAAACCCGCGTCCTTGGCAAGCTGTTTGAGCCGGGCCCCAGGGTTGCGGCTACTCATGAATCCGGCTTTTGCGGAGCACACGCGGAGCTTCTCGGTGTAGACAATTAGGTGACAGTTGCTAGGAAGGGTGCCGTCGTCGCTGTCGCATCGCATGCTGTGCTCCGATAGTTCGACCCAACCGCCGGGTGCGAGGTGTCGATTAATACGCCCGAGGTAGACGGGCCAGTTGCGGATTGATTGCTGGAGGTGGCGCGAGTGGATGAAATCGAAATAGTTCTGTACTGGTTAGTTTGGGGGGGTCTTTAGGATGGGAGAGACTGGACCTCAGGAAAGAGCCAGTCGCTCTCTGCATCGTCCTGGAGTTTGTTAGAGCCATTGGAAGTAGGGAGTGTGGAGTACATGCAATCTCGAACTGGACATTCTGTGGGCCTAGAAGTCAGCGAGATAAACCTCTCTTCAGATACGAGCTACACGTACAGGTGGTACCCTGGGGTTTATCAGTACATGACGAGAGGCGCACAGGACACTTGATCGTACCAATTGGGCTGGATGGGAGACAGATCGGTCCCAATGATTTGGCAGTCAATGGGAAGACTATCGCCCAAGTCGCAGGCCCACAGGCCCGTACCGGTCCCAACATCTAGGACCCGTTTGGGGTTTTCGATCGGGACAAGTGAGAGCCGCCCCTCGAGGAGAATCAGGTACATGTGGTGCATGAGGTCGAGTCTATCTTGATCAATCAGTTCCTTGCTGTTTGGACTAGACCAGCTGGATCCGGTTACCGATCTTTCTCGGTCTTTTTACATAACCAGTTAGTTTGAGTTTGACGACGGAATGAGTGCAGGGTATAGCAAAACCTCATCGTTAGGGAGCATATACGCTCCATCTCTGTATCGATGGTATGTTCGACCGTTTTCGTAACGGTAATCGTAAATGGAGGAGGAAACCGAGAATGTTTCGCTGCTAACCCCTCTTAGCACTATCATACATTACTCTACGGAGACGGTGGCTAACCTCATATCATACTCGACATCCCCACTGTCAATTTCGTCTTGCTAAACATGATTGCAGCTTAGTACATCACTTAAGAAACGGGTGGTTTCGGGGGTTAGGGGGGCGGTGAAGAAGGGTGGTAGGGAGAAAAGAGCGTAGTCGTATACCAGTCGGGGATCCACCGTAATAATCTCGGGCTGAGCAATCCCCGACATAGTCGAGGATCTTGAGCTACCAGCAAACGAGGCCATTCTTGAAAGAGAGAAGTGAGCGCGGTGGAAGAGGGTGGTGAAAGATTTTGGAGAAGGTATGGTTATGGAACGGCAATCAGAGACCATTTCAACTAACCCCGCCTTCAGAGCACTTATTTCTACGTCTCACCCATCAAACTACGCCTGAAGAATTTCGCCTCGCCTGAGGAATTTAGAGTGATAGGTGGGGAATAATTGGCTTCTTTATTAGTTAGTACCAGGTAAGCGGTAAGAGATGCCATGATCGAGATGGTTGCACTGTCTGGTTCAGGATTCTGGAAATACATGCGAACTTAACCGGCAGATCTAGACGCAACATTCCCCCCATGCGCGAGACTGCGTTGTATACATATACAGTTACCGTAACCGTTAAAACAAAAAGAAAAGCTGCAACCCCAGCTAGGGAGATAGCCACAAATGTCTGCTTTTTCAACCTGCCTGAAGGGTGAATGAAACTAATACCAGGCTTGCTTTGGGTTCAGCTGATTTCTATGGGGGGCCGGGCAGGATGTATAAAACGGACCCTTAAACGTGAAGTGGGAAGGTAGAACCAAGAACGAGAGGATTACGTTGAGAGGAATGCTACGCCGTGTGGTTGCTCAGCCAAATATGTACGCAGATACAGCTAGCGCTCATGCAGTGCTAAGGAAGTGATTTCTTGATCCATCTTCACAAATTCCTCTGGGGGAAGGGGGGCCTGCATAAAAATGAAGAACTAGGTACGTTGCTTGCATGATACGGAGAGCACGTGACAAAAATTGCGTCGGATCCTGGTTCGTGGGGTGGGATAAATTCTTATTGGTTCCTCTCTATGTGGAGGATGCAAGACGTCATCCTTCCTAAACAAGGTTATCGTTTTGTGGTTGCAAGTTCAGACGCCCGGAAAAACATGAACCGTCGGCGCTAAATCGCTTCGAAGCTTCGCGACGGCTAAGATTCAACATTTTTCTCCATGAATTCATGAACGTGGTGGCTTTGGCTCGTCTAAAATCATCCGAGTAATGGGGAATGGCTTGGCTAAATGCTAGCTCATCCCCACAAAAGAGAAACCGTCATTGAGCTCGGGAGCCCGGGAACTCGCGAGCGGTAGTCTCGGGTGATCCTTCCCCCCGCGCCAGACCGTCTCGTACCTAGCCTACCCATATAAGCTAAATGAAACGAAAATAGCCCATCCAAAAACGCCAGATCACCACCAAGACACATAGCTCAAAAGACCATCTATCTACTAGTACATTGACAGGCGTTGTTACCTGTCAAAGACGATCGCCCTCGTCGCCAACGTCGAACCATCGTATACCAACTCATACAACTTCCGGACAGTCCCATGGTGCATCGCCTTGTATATTGTTTGACCGTTGCTCACTCCATAATAGACCAACGCCATTGGATCTCACTCCTCGTACAGCAGTGCTGGATCACGATTTGATATGCCGCTGTCGCCTTGCTATCGAGATACCATCCTGCATCTTCATCCGCACCTGTCCCAATCACCTTTCCGGGGGCTTGTGTCGTTAGGATTTCGAGCCGAGGCCGTATACGGCCTTAGGATCTAGAGACGATTGGGAGGATGGGGTTGTTGTGGTTTAATATCAACTTTGGAACTGTGTTATTGTCCGGTTTATCTGGAATTCAATGGTTAGAAGCCTAGACCCTGAGAAAAGGTATGAAAGACGAATTACTTATACTCTAACCGGCAGCTGACGAGCACTGATACTGAGCAAGCCAAGCATCGGTGCTGATGTAGAAAAGCCGGATAAGTCGGACCTTTTCAGCACCAGATGACCCGCCATCCCATGTTATAGCACCAAGACTAGTTCCTTGCTTCGCATTCATCACGGCATTCTCGAGATTCCACCCGCCAGACTTGGTATATACCAGCGTTTGTATTTGGCAATTTGGGCTGCTCGCGGTTCCGGTGTTGGCCTGCTGATACCATAGCATCGGATGGATAAGTCACAGCCGCCAACTGCGAGTCTCTGTGTATATCCGGATATTTGAGCTGTTTGAGGTTTTCGTCATCCGTTATTGAGCCATTCAGGTGCAATATCTTCCCTTGGAGTCGGTTGTCCGGGTCGATATAGAAGACTTCAATTTTGTCTGACGTCTCCAGGTTCCCAACTGCGGCAAGAGGCGTCCCATCCCTTGCACCTGTAGAGTTGTAGGAGTCGAACTGGAGGGAACATATGTAGGCATTATTGTCCGAGTGAGTGTTGTAGGACACGTCTCCTGTGGGAGGATCGTAGGTTCTGATCATGCCGGAATCCGAAGAGATCGTCTCTGGAGCGTTGTGGGCATTTGAAGACATCGCCTCTAGAGCGTTATGGGCGTTATCATGGTCACTGGGGAGGCGATGGTTGTACATTGTCTGTAGTCCCTGAGATGAGTGAATGTTATTTGAGAAGATGTATGTAGTGAGCGGCTTACCAACGGTCATGTTTATCCCCTACACGCTCGGTTTTGGGGTTGAAGTAACCAATGAAATAAACTCTGGTTTGCATCATTTGAAACACAGGAAATGTATTTTTGTATGTGTATCAGGCAACCATATATTTCACCCCTTGCGGTTGAAGACAGTCTAGACACCAGATTCCTACTGCTAATCCCAGTATCTAGGTACTGGGATAGAATAACATACTGGGAACAAATTATCAAGCGTGAAGTTCCTGTTTGGTATAAATTCAACTGTTAATCGAGCGAAGATATTTTATCGTAATGACCCTTCGAATCTACAATCCTCACAACGTTCACCAAGACCGAAACCTGGAGTGCATGAAGACTACCAGGAACAGACAACTCGCTATATTAATAGCTCAGCTATTTTTCCTGTGTATCTCTCATGCAACTCTCACCGGGTCTTATCATACAACTGCATTCAATGCTCGATGTTTTTGAATTTGGTGTGGACTAAGCGCTCCAGCCCCGCCAATTAAAGTTTAGTGGTACAGATCTCTGATTCGTCCGGTAGATGTTTTTTATACCATTTATGGTAACTCTAGTAACTCCCCTAGTTTGGCGATCCGCTCAGCCCCTCATCATGATGATGGACTGAAGAGAGCGAAATGACAAGAATCGCGAGAAAGAAAGTTTATCATCAAGATCACCCAATCAATGTCTGTAGCTCTTCAATTAGTCTGCCTTGCGTCCGAGTGGCTGTGACGTTCATGAATGTGACCGAAAAGTCCTGGATTCCAGGGTTAGGGAGTGAAGTACCTGGTGTAATTAATTACAAGTTTATCCACCCATGCAGTGATGAGATCGTCTGATAGCCGACTATGTCGGGTCAGCATCTATGAGGAACGCTGGTGGAGATGATAGATCGTGGTTGTCTTTGTCATTCGACCACAACAAATACATACTGTCCAGAATCACTGGCCCTTAAGAAACCTGCTAGGTTCTTTGTCCTTCAGTCCCCGTATTAATTATTCGCTGTTGTCTCTGGAAATTCGCGGATGTATAAGGCTACTATTTGTATTTGAGTGGGGGTTTATCTAGATCTATCCGTTTATTCTTTTGCATGAACGTTCTGTGTATTCAGTGGGCTCGGAGCCATCATATCCGGGCAAAATAAAGAGCAAAGAGTCTCAATTTCTAGCATCATGAAATAGCACAAGGATTCTCCTCTTCCAGTTCTGACTCATCCTCGACGCCTGAGCTCTCTCCCGGCCACCAGTAAAGTACCTCCCAGAGCAACTCCTGCATCCATTTCCGCTCTTCCGCACTGCTATTAGTTCCCAGAAAACGCTCCTCAATGAACCCCGAAACATTCATCTCGCTTCGCAACTGCAGCTCAGCAGCGAACAAGTCCACCAATTTTGATTCTATCTTCTTTGTTCGTCGCGGGTCCATTATCTTTTTACCGATGTCCGAATAATAAGGGGTGTTCTCTAGGAAACCTAGTACACCTGTCAGAAACATGGACGTCTGTAGAGTTGGGTCTTCGTACATGAAGTTGATATTCCACCTGATGATTGTTAACACAAAGGCTTCACAACAATCCTAAGACATGCAACAGACTCACCCCATTGCCCAAAAAGATCATGTTCACATTGCAGCATCATCGAATCTGACTCCTCCCTCCCAGCCCAAATCTGCGCAGCTCTAGAATTTCCCCTATTTATATTCCTGAAAAACACCTTCATTGACGCCTCCAGCATCATTTGCGATCTATATTTCTCATCGATAAATTTTGCCACTATCTTCCTTAGACATTTAAACTTTGACACAGGGAGGGGACACACGTTTTCCGATCAGGTCCTCTGGACCAGGATCCATTAGAGTATGTAGCTCGCTCTGGAGGCTGACAAATGGATTGTACGATTTTTTGGCGTTAACATTGGCATTAACCCGCCATGATTTGATGTGCAGATATACGATTCGACTGGGTTGCTTTGAGTAGTCGAGCATGTCTCTGCGAGAGCCTGCGTTTCGAGTTGCAAGGTACTGCGGTCCTTTGGGTGATCTGTCTGCAGACTGGGTTCGTTGATGGGAGAGTTGTGTAGCGCGTGCCATGTCGGCCACAACTTCCGAGGGTTTACCTCCTTGTATGGCATGTCAGCGTTTTAAACATGAGAGAAGGCCGAGTGTGTGCTTACCGAGTAGGAAATATACCTCCAGCTCTGGTTTTTGTGCAATATTGCTTTCAACCCTCTCTACCAGATTCCCCTGGAGCAGCGGAGAAACCTTGGGTGCGGAACCGTCCAATATTCCCAGAAGCCTCTGCTTTGCCTCTCGTTTCAGCTCCAAGAAAAACGCAGGATCTGGCGGGAACTTTGGATTCGTAAGGTATGCTTTCAATGTGTTTTGCATGGCTCTGTCGGAGGACCAAGTGATTGATGCTCTGGCCTCTTCAAGCATGACTGCATTGAAAAGATCTGTGTAACTAGTTGAGATTTTCTGGATCGTGAAGGAGAAAACATGATCGTCTTTCATTTCGAAGCCCATTACATATCCCCGCGCATCATAGCTAGGTATTGCGGCGTCCAACTGTAGGTTTTCAAATAGCGATGGTGTATCAGAGACTTCTGGGCGGGCTCGCATAGCTCTAAGCAATGCCTCATTGCCTTTTCGTAGAAAGTTGGAGCGGAGGACAAGGAGGAGTTTCGGGGATAGCGGAGCGAACTTATGATATTCTGTGTATGATCCAGAGTTAACAGTTGGAAGGTTTGTGCGAGGGTCGATGCCATAGGTATACATTGTTGGGCCTTCATTAACTCCAAAGCCATTTTCGGTGATGATGAATTCGTCGCCTGGGTTAGTGGGCTGGCAGAAAGAAAGGTATGATTCGGTCATGTGGTAGATATACCACATAGCATCGTGCAAAAACCCGTTCTCGCGGACTGACTGCTGCCACACTCCGCGGGAATCTACAGGCGTGTCCAAGATAACCTTCATCGTGTGAAGCCAGACTTCAGCCGGTTTCGTGAACCCACGAAGTTTCATGAAAGCCTGCACATGCGTCTTATCAACCTCAGTATATTCGTCCATTGTAGTGCAGCTGTATTTCTTCCAGAACTTATTGTTGCGGTATTTCATGACGAAGAGAAACTTGCGGAGGTCGTTGAGCTGAATGCGAGTCAGGTCTACCGTGGCAGCTCCAGATTTTTGCACGTCCTTGATGCGTTTAACAACTCGGGCTGCATCGTTTTCCAACACGGAAAGCTTATTCTCAATGTGGTTTACGTCGGAGGCATTGAGATCTCGGTACATGTCCTGGTGGCCATAGGCGCGGGCCACGCGGGCTTGTTCCAGAACCCCAGTTTCCAAGTTGTAAAACTTGATAAGAGGGTTCTTTGGATCGTCATAATCATCTCTCCCTTGTGAATTTCCTGACCGCGAAGACGTTTGCTGAGGTTTGGCTGAGGATCTTACTTGACAGTTAGTCTCCGAAATTCGTCAAGCCGGAAGGAGATCCCACCCTTCTCCTGTGGAATTTCCTTTGCCAACTTCTTTACCATTGCCCGTGCCTCCTAGAGTCACCGCCTCTAGTTTTTCTGTAGCATCACGAACATCCTGATCCGCAGGCGTCGACGAACCCGCAGCCAGAGCAGACGTCGACTTTGGCTTCTTCTTCTTCTTTTTCTTCGGCTGCCTCTTTGGCTTCTGCTGCGTGCTACCATCCCCGTCATGACGTCAGTAACCACGAACGAACAGCCAGGACACACATACCCAGTTCCCTTGGCTTGATCCGGCGCAAAATACCTTAACACAAACCTAGGGATGAAATGCTGATACTGTGATTTCGCCTCCATGATGGATGGATGTCTATGATCATGAAGTGGGGGTGCGGATAGGTTTAAGTAAGCGGCAAATTGCATCACACAGCTTTTTTTCTTGTTGTTGAAATGGCCACCTACAATTGGACCGTCAGTCAAATCAGATGGTTGGTTGCTGCGGATATGCGCGGCAGGACCATTGGAATTTTTTTCAAACAGCACCTGCTACAAACGCGGCGGCCGGCGAGTAATTGCAAGGGTTTCTCCCATTCCCCTGCCCCGTATATGTTTCAACGCCCAACGGGACAGAGAGAGTCATTTCCTTTTCGAGGTATAGTATGCGTGATGTTGAAGCAAATGTGCGGCGCGGACGTCTGGATTCCGAGATGGATGGCCATAGCAGGTGGCCAGCGACATTGTACACTATCCTCAATTTCCTCCTAAATACAACCAACTTGCAGTGTGATGTACCATTTGCTTCAGCGCGCAGATCGCCCCCAACAAAGAAACACTTCACCGAGGGCAGCCTCGAAGTACAAAAGCTCAAAAACTAAAATGCATCAGCAGAGATACCATATCAAAAATAAGTTTGCTAGTAAAACTGCAAGTGGACTCAGAGTAGAGTATTTGTTTCTGAATTTCATTTGTTTTGGAACTTGACTGGATTTTTAGTCATTTTAATTTTGATGTATAGTCATCGAAATTTTGATATGCAGTTATTAGAATTTGATATGTAGTCATCGTGATCTGATGTGTCACCAACTGTGCTTATAGGACTGATCTTTACAATGCCATTTGCAGCCATTACAAAGTAACCCCTACTGATTGATTTTATAGCTCCCTACTAGTCTCGGCATTAAGTAATGAAAATACCAAGACTAGCTCCCCACAACACACATCACTCACTCATTTGTTCTACCCTCTGTTCCCTAATCCACTTTCAAGCAGCAGTGCAGATTGAAAACCTAATAATTTTACTTTAGTGCAAAAGTGCCATAATTTCTCTTGGTGTGAGACACCACTGTTTGATGTTCTGTCACTCCAACAGTGCACCTGCTCCTATTAATTATAACTCCATTTCCAAAAGTCCTTCCACCTCTGCTTCTACTTATACCTAAAGTCATATACTCAAATAAGTACTAATTAGTAGTTAGTTTCATTTGTCATGGTTTACAGGCAACCCTCTTTTTTGATGTGGTAGGTTGTCGCATTTTTATTTTTGAGCTTTTGCACTTCGAGGCTACCACCCTGAGTGACCATCCATGCATATGTGTAAGCACCAGTCTTTGGTGTATGAGTTTTAAAGCATAGCTTATACTTATAAAAACAGTATCGTTAAGAACAAACAACGAATCGAATATCCGCATCACTTTGCTACTCATTGCCATCTACTCTAAATGCAAGGAAAAACAATAAACGTAAACATCCACTGGGGAATACAACAAAAAAAGGTCAAAAACTCCAACCCCAAAAATGGAAAAAAGGACCGGATATGCAAGTGACGTTCATGACTATAGCTCGATGTTGTCTTCAGCAATTGCAGAGGTCCACTCTTTACACCACCCAAGTCCCCACATCGCTCGCTTCTCACATCTCTCCATTCCTGCTGCATGCGTAGGAGTCGGTATCGCAGTGCTGGAGGTAGGGATGATGGAAGGGGGAGGAGAGGACTCGGGATCCAGGCATCCGCCGAACCATCCATACTGTTTACACGTTTCTGTCGGCGTGGTAGTAGGGGTAGCGGACGTTCTAGGGACCGAGGTGATCGAAGGCGCCCATGACTCCGTCGTTGTGGTAGGGTCGAGACAATTCCCAAACCACCCATAGTGCGAGCATGTCTGTGTGGTTGACGTGGTCGTCGTCGTAGTGACGAGGGTGGTAGTAGTCGTAGTAACATCTCGACACCCCCACCATCCTGGAGTATGGCATGTAGTGGTAATGGTAGGCGAAGATGTGGTGGTAGGAACAGTAGTCGTACTCGTAATAGTTGTAATCGTATCATTCCCACTTATAAATTTCCAGTTGAAGCAGTCCATACATCCAGGCTCGAACGTACACTTCGGTACTTCGTCGTACACCTGGATGACGTCTTTGATAACGCCTTGGATACGATGGTAGCCCAATCCCATCCGCCATCCTTTGTCACTGACAACATCATAGACACATTCCATACCCGCATGACATCTGCTCTCCATTGCATATCCTCCGATGGAACAAGCAGAGGTGGGGCCATTACAAGCACCCATATAGATAGGATCCGCAGTGTGGCCAAAGTGGTAGACCCCAAGTTCGGAGGACTGTCTAGTGCCGCTAGGTGGTGTGGGGAGGCCCAAGCGTTCGGACGCGAGGGCCTCGCCAGGGGCTTCAAATGTCACTACTGGAAGGCCGTACGTTTGCCCGAGAAGAGACGAAATAGCACCACCGAGAGAGTGCCCGATAACCCAGACATTCGCTTCGGGGTAAATTTGCGTCACGTTGTAGTACAGCTGCAGCGAGGCGCGGTAGTACCGGTTCTCCGCGGACAACTCATTCTTGAGGCAGACGTTGTTGCACGTGTATGCAGTGCCGGAAAAACAGTCGCACACGGTTTTCCACCAATAGCTAACCCGAGCGCAACAGCACGAGAAAAGCAGATTATCGTTGACTTTGTCGTTTGTCGTAGTCTCCGCACCATCAAACACTGCAGCCGAGGTCCCCTTTAACCCAATGATAACAGTCGAATTGTCTTGGTTGGCAAAAATGTGACCGCGAAGCCCATCCGCCTCCCACCCGAAGTCGGCGGTTCGGTTGTACGGCGTCCCGACTTCTAACCAATCCTCGGTTCGCTCAACTTCGATATATGCATCGGCCGCAATCTTTGCGAGTGCAAGCACAGTCTCCTTATTGGTGATATCAGGCTGTGGAACATCTTCAACCCTCCAAGCTTCAATGGTGTCAGGTGTAGATATGCCTTTCCGGTGATTCAAAAGGCGAGTTTCTACCGTCGACTTCGAACGATCCATTAATCTCTTGATCCTCCGTGACTGCGATAAGGCTTTGTACACCGGACGAGGCTGGAGCTTCTTGGTCTCTTCGGTAGCGACAAGGGTCTCGGGGTGAATGTCTAGGCGGCGCAACATCTCCGGATACCTGACGGTCAGCTGGAGGAAAGCTTCAGTAGGCGACAGGGGAGCTTACTGATACGTCCCGTGATGCATGATATGGCGGAGACTCTGTCATGAGCTGTCAGTTAGCTACGCGATAGAGCTTCCATACAATAACACCTACAAACTCCTGTTCCCCATTTCTTCCATTTTGGTTGTCACCCCCTACTATAACTGGTCCAGGTGCCAAAACATCACCGGGTATAGGATGTGCTTCTAGGAGTGGAGCGGGGTTATGTGAGGCTGCAGAGACGATAGCTAGTGGTAACAGCACTAAGAACGACAGTAAGAGCTTCGCCGTGATTTTGGTGACTGATGGGCATAGAGAAGTCAAATAACGTGAGGGGGCCATGAGCAATGCCCAAATATTGAAAGATGATATGGAACTCTTATGTGGTGGTTGATGTTTGTAAGAGGAGTCTGGGTTGTGCCTGTTGGTTTGGCCTGCGCGTCATGCAACTCACATGCGTGACAGAAAATGCGCATTCCAGTCTCAGAGTTGCGCAGATCAGCTGCTGACGGGATTCACCAAGCTTCAGGCACATATAGTACAACCTCAAGTTCAGCTCGTTGTGAGGAGAACCACAATCATCATCAACCACAAATGTCAACTACGCCGCGAGGTCAGTCATCGTGGGAAATCCAGACTGCCCAAAGTTAATAGCCTCACTAGGACCCACGTCCGAGACGTCCTCCCTCCGCTCCAGCTCCCCCGATACACGTCCTGGACTGCACGTCTCACGTTCGTTCAGCCGTCTAGAATCCATCGATGGATCCGAAGACCCTCTAGCCAGCTCCATCGCCCGTCTAAAGGGCGAGCCCCCCGTTCAAGAAATCCCCGAAATTTCCGACAATGAAGATGAAGATGAAGATGGCAACCCGCTTAGTGCAGCACTGCTACCTGAGGGTTTTGATGACCTCCCACCAGAGCTCATATCGCTTGCAGACCGGTTGGTCTCCTGCCCTAGCATGTGTCCAACATGAGTGAACAGGCCTGATCTTTGATAGCTTCATCATCTCTTTGACAAAGCCTATACACCCGGCCCCTCTCACGGTGACTCAACTATCGGAGTTGTTTCAACAATTCTATGGTACGGCGACTCAGGCAATCAGTAAACATGTGACGAATTCGTTCCTGTCTCTGTCTTCAAAAAAGCCAAATCCAAGGACACCGACAACCCAGATGCTGTCTAAGGCCCAGATGGTGCAGAAGAAGCGCGATCGAAAGCTGCTGGAAGTAAAGCAGATAGCATTGGAGGAGGGGATGGAGAAATATGTTACAGAGAATCTTTACGACAAACTGTGGCGGCACAAAAGTACTGACGATGAAGCTAGAGACGAGAGCTTACAGAGTAAGATCGCAGCGTTGAAGGTGGTAGGAGTAAACATGGGCCACCTTGGAGTAGAGTTGGACTCTGCGGAGAAAGTAAAGGAGGTGGATCGTGAACTCGAAGATGCTTTCACGGCCTTGGCAGCGATGAACAAAAAAAAGTACCCGTTGGGGAAATTGACATTACTGAAGGCTGCACACAAAACTATAGTCGGTAAGGATTCCTAGCCTTTCACTCAAAGTCACTCGCTCAATATTCCAGATTGCCTCACGCGCCACATATCCTCGACATCAGCCGACTGCCTCCTTCCCACATTAATCTACGCCTTAATCCTCTCTCTTCCCGAATCACCGCTAAATGCAATATCCAACCTCTACTTCATCCAAAGGTTCCGTGCGTCCAACTTCATTGACGGAGAAGCCGCGTACTGCCTCACCAACTATGAAGCTGCAGTTTCGTTCCTGGAAACTGTGGACCTAGCCAGCCTAAAGATCTCAGATACCGACGAACCATCCAGCACATCGCCGCCTCTCGCATCCCCGCGCATCGACGATCCGCTGTCAAAACCGCACATTGCTCCAGCGGCCACAACAACCACTACAATCCTCGGCAGGAACGCCTCCGCACAGTCCTCTACCACCTCCCTCCTGCACCCAGGCACACCGCGGGGGCGTACCCTCTCGTATCTCACACCTATCGACCTTGCCACGACAGCAGCAACAACCGCAGTCTCAACGGCTGACCAGGGAATACGCGGTATTGGCGTTGCTCTCGAAAGCAGCTACAAATTCCTCTTCGACCGGCGCGGCGATAACGTCCCTAAAACGCTCGAGGACGCCCGGAAACTCGTCGAGTCCCCCACCAACCCCGCCATCAAGGGTGTGATGCAACGGCGAGATAGCGACTTGGGTTCCGAGAAGTCGACGAGTATCCGCGATCCCTCACCTGTTCCTGTTCCTGCACCGCTTCCTTCTCCGGCTGCACGTTCGCCGGCTGCGGCGGCCGCGGCTGGCTTGGAGCCACTGAAACAAATCGGCTCATCGATTGGACGGTTCGCAAATATTGGCATGCGGGGGTTTGGAAGGTCTTCCGCTACCGCCACTCCTACTACTACTGTTACTGCGCCTCCCAAGGAGGATGCTCCCGTAAAAGATTTGCTCGAGACATTCCCGGACCTGGCGAAGGAGCTGCCTGGGCCGGTGGAGAAGCTTGAGTATCGGGTTAATGCACGGTTTGCAGGGTTACAGGACGCGGGGGAGTTAAGGATTACAGACGTGGAGGTGTTGCTGCAGGAGTATCGGGGATTGGTAGGGGAGCTGAGGAAGAAGGGGTTGGTGGATTGAGATGTGTGGTTGGGGTAGGGTAAAGAGGATATGGCGTTTTGTTATTGGCTATTTTTGGACGAGCGTTTTATAGAAATATGTGGGGATATTTGCTGCTCTGTTGACCCCCGTGTCGTAATTTTACAGCCTCCAAATAGAGATCACAATACCGGCAGTGACATGTTCGGTATGTCACATGGTTTGGGCGCAACACACGCACCCCCTCACGAGAGAGATGTTGCCAACCAAGATCGAGCTTCTGGGTGGTCGAGGAGGATTGGCGGAAATGTGAGGGATCCGAACAAGGGTGCATTAGAATGCGCATTAAGATCCGTGGTATACCCGATTCGCTGCAGATTGGCGAATCACATTGAAAGCTGTCGTGGCTCGTCAATGAGAGATTCTCAGCGAGGTGGGCTATTTTTTTTTGGTTGCCGCCCTTCCGTTTACTGGACTTTCACAAGGGATCCTCGGCTAGTCGCAAACGTCACGACAAGCCAAAACCAATCCCCAGATTTTACCAGAGCATTAGCTAGAACAAACGACACATCACATCCGCACCCTCACGCATTGAAAGAAGCTCCCCTTCGACTCCTCATCACAAGCAAGCGAGTCGTTCGATGACGGCCCAAACAAGATGTCGTCTCCATCCAGAACTACCCTAAAGCCCATCATCGATCCTGCCGCCGATCAGGAGAGACCAAAGCCCACTCTCCAGCGCCGCTCCTCTGCCAGCTCCATAAGCTCCACGCGTTCCCGTCGGTCCTCGTCTTCGTCGTCAAGAAGACCCAAAATCGTTGTGTCGCACAACCGCCGTCTCCTCATCCTGGTCCTGCGCTATCTCATCTCCCAGAAGGAATATGCGCTCCTCCGCAAAAAGGTCCTGATCAAGGCTCCGGCATCGATCGCCTCAAACACGCCGACCCGAGCCGAGTTCGATGCTGTGGTCAAGGTTGCCACGTGGGACGACTTCCTTCCGGCTTCTTCCCGTGCGGGGCTACGCATGTTCCTGCTCTGCAATTTCTTTCTGAACGGGTACGAGTACGCGGCTGGAAGGTTGCGAAGCCGGAAGGAGAAGTCTGCGTATGTCTCGTCGTGCCCCGCCGCCCGGTAGTGCGAATCGTTCGAACTAATGCATGCATATTTGCCCATGGCCGAGATAGCCCTCCTCCGCTTAGATCTGCGTTGTTCAATTATGCAAATTTCCTGTCGTCAGTGTCGCTCTCGACGCTCATTGTCGCCCACAGACTACTCTATCGCTTCTTTTACCAGCTCAGATCCAATTTGCAGCTTCCAGAGGCACAGACATTCAGGACGAAATATCCCAAGGCGTCACAGCTTTTCCTCTCTCCGAATTCACCATCGATTGCGGCTTCGTTGGCTGGGTTTGCGTTGGCAATTCATCCCGCAACTGAAAGACGAGTTACCATCGCGGTGTACACCCTTGTGAAGGCGGCGGAATTTATCTACAACAGATATGAAGACGAAGGATGGTTTCAGAACCGCCCTTGGGTATGAATTTCCCCACCCTCAACTACAACTGCACTAACCTTCCTTAGTGGTTCGGCTCATGGCTCCTCTTCCCCCTAACCTCCGGCCAACTTCTCTACTCCTTCATCTTCGACCGCGACTGCTTCCCAAGCGAATACAGCAACTTCCTAACCAACTACTCCGCCGAATACATCCACTCCCGACCCATCGACTACCCTCCTTCCCTCCCCTGGCCATCCCCCACCGAAATCACCGACTCCCTCCCAAAAATCGCATCCTTCCGTTTCCCCCCCTTCACCTCCCCCATCCTCTTCCCAACCTCCTCCTTACCCCTCGCCCTAGCCTCTATATCCCCAATCATCTCCCCCGCCCACCCAGAAATCAAATCCCTCCAATGCGCCCTCCTCCACCCCTCCGAACCTTCCTGTCTAAAAACATACATCCACTACTGGGCCTCTGAACTACCCCGTATCGCAAAGTTCCTCGCAGCAATCTACGCCGTCTCCTGGCTTCCCCGGTACAAAAAGTTTCTCGCAGACCCAATTTCAGCCGCAAAACACATCGCTCAATCAACAACCTTTACCAGCCTCTTCATAACCGGCTCCCTCGGCTCCTCCTGGGCGACATTATGCCTCCTCCATTCCTTCCTCCCTCGCTCCTCACTCCCTAAATCCCGCTTCTTCCTCGCTGGAATGATTGCGGGGCTATGGGCCGCAGTGGATAAACACAATGGAAGAGTGAATTTTTTGTATGCAGCAAGAGTCGGGTTGTTAAGCTGCTGGAAGGTTTTGAAGAAGCATAGAGTTGTGAGGGGAGTAAGGGGCGGTGATGTGTTATTGTTTGTGGTGGCGTTGGGGTGTGTTAATACGGTTTATGATAGGGACCCTGAAGCAGTGAGTGGAGGCGCGGCGAGGAGGGTGTTGGCAAGTTTGAGGGGGAGGGGGCTGAGGGATTATGTGGCAGAGAAGAGGGAGAGGGAGAAGGTGAAGGAGGCAGAGGAGGAGTCTGTGTCTGGATCTGGGGAAGGGTCGGGGTCGGGATCGGGGTCGGGATCGGGGTCCGGGTCCGGGTCGGGATCTGGGGAAGAAAGGGGAGAGGGGGAGAAGAAGGCGGTTTAGGGGGGCTAGAGGTGGGCTTAGTGGTGGGTTTGGTGGGTTAGAGGTGTATATACAGATTGCTGTTGTTATTTTCGTGTGGTTTTTTTTTTTTGCGTTGTGTATTCTTGCTGCTGTTGCGATGATATGATTATACCAAACATGACAATTGACGACAGAGACGTTGCTTTATTTACTCTACTAGAAATGATTGGGTTGTGATCGAGCTTTTTTAGGGTATCACACCTAGGTGGTTGTATCGTGGCCATACCAAGGCATCATCGTGCGACTCTAGTATAAATTTCCTGCTGGGTACGAATAATTTATTGGTTAGCTATAGGTATTTGCCAGGTAGTGAGAGGTGAAATATATGCATGCCCCATCTAGTCCACTGATAATAATCCACATCTTCCTGTTCGAAAAAAATTACATTGGCTACGGTCTTTATTCTTGTTTTGTTGTGGTTGATTCGAAAAATGGCGGAAAAAAATGAAGATGTACGCTAGGCACCATGAACTGAAGTATGTAGATATACCTGCATGAGATATATATACCTTCCACCCCGGCCTAACCCTAACTGATTGACTAGCTAATAGAGGGTTTTCTAGACAAAAAAGGCACTTTTAGTATGGAATTCTTGGAGGCGGGCTATGGATGGTATATCGGGATGGGATGACTTGATGGGTGGTTGGGACATGAGTGTGCTGACGGGTGGTGGTGGCGTCTGGGATGGAATAGTGATGAGATGATAAGAACTGCAGCTTGGGTGATAGGTCGACGAGAGGAGGAGGAAGAGTGGAAGCAGCTTTTTCCAGCGACAGTCAATTCAGACAGTCAAACCGCAACAGTCAACTTTCTGAAGTTAGTCTGGGATATTAGAGATAATGGAACTCCACCGATTGAGATTGAAGCTAATCTTACAAAAGGCTAATACTATATATATTGGGTTTATAGGAGTAACTTTTAGTTCATTTTTCTTTAGGGCAAATAATAATATTTATTTGGAGGCTAGCAGATGAGGCAACTTCAGTAAGTAACTACTGGCAGGAAAAAGTTCAAATTGTTGATTACCATATAGTAGTTAACACATAGGAACCTAGATGAGAATATCTGTGCATTTCCTGAGGTCTTTCAATTGTATTTCAGGACATTGTAGATGTAAAAGTCAAAATTGACTGTTGCGGTTTGACTGTCTGAATTGACTGTCCGGAGACACGACGGCTTAGCCGGGTTCCTCAAATAGAGTGATCATTGATGATTTAAGCAGTTCGAAATTCAGCCCAACGAGAATCTGGAAACAAGAAGACGTCTATTGTTACATTTCATGATCAGTGTTGAGATGGATATTCTATGCCCTGAACCCTCAACCCTAATGTGTATCGTCCTTCCACGTACCGCAACGTTAACATGGCTGCACAGAAGGATGTGTATTTTTGGAGTATTTAGGTGAGATTCCACAGTAGTCTCTATGCATACCAAAACATGACCTATAGCACAGTACTTTAGAGTAATCGGATCGGAATCCCCGCTGTGGGAGCCTTGTGTAAACTCGTGTACCTGGTGAGGGGTTGGCATGTACTTATGCCTTATGTTGCATTGATACATTATATGTTCTTCACTTATCACCCTTATAAAAGCATCTCGACAAGTCTTATCTTGAAGTAAAGCCTTATAGCCAAGAAAAAAGTGGTTTCAATAGGCTTACAAGTTATTAACCCCCCTCTTTAGTCTCGGACCGCAATCCCCGCCGTCGCGGGAGCCTTGTACTTGTACTGCATATTAATTTCGTACAAACGCTCGGAGATACCTATCGCAACCCGAAACCAAACGCAAAGTTGTGGACTGCGGTGATACGAGATCAATCTCTCACCCGATAACACACCCCTAACCCATCGTCCACATCATCCCTCGCCGAAATCTCCCATAACAGGATAACCTCGCCTCGTCAGCCCCATGTACCAGCGGGCGGTGATGGAACTGCGCTGGTACATGGTGGTACATGTGCATGGACATGATGAGTCAACCAGTAAAAGAAACCCCACCTTCGGTCGCACAGAGTTTCCCCACGCTTGGCGAGGGTGGTCTACTTAAGCTTAAAGAAACGCCGGACATCACCCCATCTTTCAAGCCAGCGATATCTATCACAACAGAAAGATAAAGGCAATGAGTCTAAGTCCAAGTTCCTTATCCGACACCCGCGCGAGAGGTTCAGATGCGGATGGAAAGAATATTCCGTTCCAAGTTGCGTGAGTTTCTTGATCCGGATCCTTGCCATACCTAGAACTGAAACGATACTAGATGTAAAAGATGCAAAGAGAAGAAAGTATGTATAATACAACGGGAGATGAAAAATGACTGATGAAATGAATAGAAAGGATGCAATAATATGTTGCCCTGCAAGAAATGTACAGATGATCACGTGGAATGTGTATATACAGCTCATGAGAAGAAACGGTATGCATTCCATCCCCCATTCGTAGGCTTGATCCCCCACTAACACACCGTAAATATGCAGGCCAGTATCTCGCGAAGTTGTAACATCCCTAGAAAAGCTCCTCGAAACCCGCGACAAACAAATCTCCGATCTCCAGGGTCGCATCGAAGCACTCCGCGGGATCGTGAATTGGTGGGAAAGTTTCGTCGGCGGCCTTGCACAAGGTGACGCTGCATACCGTGACGTTATGCTTGCCGGATTCCGTGATAGGGAACCGATGCCAGATCTAAAGCCGGCTGTTACCGTAGAAGATACCGACCACAAAACCACAATCACAGCCACAACCACCATCGCGAATTCCCACAATATACCCATCTCCGCACTCAAACCCCCTTCAGTGTCCGGATCTCTTTCTGATCCGGCCGGCGGCCATATGCACGGTCTGTCCATCTCCCAAATCGCTGCTCGAGGGGCATTCCCTAAGCGTCTTGTAGTAGGGAGTACAACGTCATCCCACAACGACTACGACCGCGAATACGCACTGCTAGCGCCCCAGAGCGAGGACTGTAAGCGGTTGATGAGTATCTTCTTCCTCAGACTGTATCCATACCATATGCATTTCTACCGGGAGTTTTTCCTGCGAGACCTCCATGCCGGTGGGGGGCCTTATTATTCCGATCTGTTGATGTATGCGATATGTTCTGTAGCTGCGTTGGTGAGTAAGGACCCGGCGGAAAGGCAAAGGAGTGAGTTGTTTGCGCGCAGAGCACAGGGACTATTATATGATTCGGGGATAGATTCACCAGATATTACGGTTTTGCAGGCGTTATTGTTGCTCAGTCAGAGAGAGATTGGACAGGGGAATGGATCGAAGGGGTGGTTGTTTGCTGGTAAGGATTTTTCTGAGTTCTGATAAACTATTATGCGCAGGAGCTGATGGATGGTAGGTATGGCTATCCGATTGGCACACGAAATGGATCTGCATTTAGATCCAGATCATTTCGACTCTAAAAATACAGATATCGAGAGGGAGATCCGTCGACGCTGTTACTGGGGTGTGTTCGTCGTCGATAAGTAAATTCCCCCCCCCGAAAAGCTATATATCACACTCTAACACCCCCAGATGGACAAGTCTATACTTCGGCCGACCGCCCGCGCTCTCCCCCCGCGAATCCGACGTCCGCGAGACAAAACGAATTCAATACCCCGAACGCTGGGCAGCATGGGCATCCTCAACTCTAGACCCATCCATGATCAGCGACGACCTCTTCAGCGGTAAAAAAACACCACAAGAAGAAGACGGTGCAGCCCTAATCGGCACTCTTCTCTGCTGTATAGATCTAACCAAGATCGTTCACAAAATGCTCACAAACATCTCCGAGATCCGAAATCAAAAAACAGACCCAGCCTCCATGGCCGCAAAAGTCACCGAAATACATCTGGAGCTTACTCGGTGGCTGAATGGCCTGCCGAAAAAGGTACACTGGAATGAATGGAGCGCTGATGTGGAACCATATGTACTCGTTCTCCAGTAATCCCCCCCCCATCTATCCTTCTTTCCTGCCTAACGAGGAATTAGCATGATGTACCACACAGTCCTAATCGTCCTCCACCGGCCCCCCCTCTCACTCTCCACCATCGCCCCAGACTTCACAATCTGCTGGTCCTCTGTCTCCGCTATCATCAAGCTCCTCCGCCAATATAGCCGCGGCAACGAATACGTCTACCTCCCAGTAACTTTCCTACACACCGCCACAGCCGCCGCATCAATTATCTTAATGAAACGGCATATCCAGCCGGACGATCTAGAGGCAGAAAAGTTTTTGCATGTTATAATTGAGGCGCTAGATGGGTGCTCGGATTGTTGGGCGGTGGCTGTGCAGGCGAAAAAGGCAATCCTTTTAGCGGATGAGGATGCGAGGAGGAATAGAGAACAGGTTGAGGAGATGGGAGAGGAGATGGGGTTGTTTTTGGAGTTGGATGATGATGCGGTTATGGGTGGGGTACATGGGTTTATGAATTCGGAGTATTGGTATGGGGAGGGGATGGAGGGGTAGGAAGGGGATAAGGGGGGTGGTGGAGTGGTGATGGGGTTTTGGTGTTGGGCGTGTTTTTTGGTTATTGATGGTATGATTTTTGCTACATGCTTGTTTGACCCTGAGTCTCTATAGTTAGTCTTTTTGACAAAGCTGCATGATACCTGAATAAATCGACCGTATACAGATGTCCCACATACTTCCGCGCATACTTACCCTCATAGTTTTGGAGAGCAAGTGCGTATTCATTTCGGTTTCACCCGACCAGCAGTTTACGATTCCAACGTCCGGCAGTACAATGTTCGCACATAAACTTCGCCAAGCGGCTGCGTCTATTTCGTCAACTCACAAGCAATGTACCAATAGAGAACCTTGGAAGCAAGATGGTAACCTCCTCCCTGGGTGCGGTGTTAGCTCCTCGCACCGAGTACCTAGTATGTACCACTCCACCTGCATATCTGAAACCGCTGCTGTGTAACCATGGCGCATGATTCGACGGTGGCGGACTCCCACCCCCGCACACGAACAAGGCTGATTCTCAAATAACCTTACCAACGACGCATATAAACCATCTCTCATCCCCCATAGTCCATAACCAACGAAAAGGCATAAAACCTACCACACAATCTCGCTCAACTCTTCATCCTTCGCAATCCCCACAAACCAAAGCAATCCCCCATCCCCTCGCCCCACCATCACCACCATGTCCTCCTCTAACCCTGCCGCCTCCCTCCGCCTCTCCTGCCGCACCTCATCCCACACAACCCCCACCTCCGGCCTCTGCCCAGGCCATATCCAAGCCAACCTCCTCGTCCTCCCCCGCGCGTACGCAACCGACTTCAAAAACCTCTGTCTCCGCAACCCCGTTCCATGTCCTCTCCTTGCCACCTCCACCGCCACCTCCCTCATTTCCTCCAATAACCCCCGCTTCTCTCCCCCGGCTTCGACCTCCGCACGGACCTCCCCCGCTACAACATATACCGCTCTGGCGTCCTTGTCTCCCCTGGTGTCCTGTCCCTGCAGAATGTATGGGATGAAGAAAACCACATCGCATTCCTAATCGGGTGTTCCTTCTCCTTCGAAGGTGCGTTGCAGGAGGCGGGGTTAACCCCCCGACACGTCGAGACGGGACGGAATGTAAGTATGTACGCGACTACGCGGGCGCTGAATCCAGCGGGTGTGTTCACGGGGGGACGTATGTGGTCTCCATGCGACCGTATAAGGAAGAAGATATTGAACGGGTTCGGAATATCACTAAAAGGTTTGGGAGGATGCATGGAGAACCGATTGCGTGGGGGTGGAATGCGGTGAGGGAGTTGGGGATTAAGGATTTGAGTAAGCCGGAGTGGGGGGAGAGGGTGGAGTTGAAGGAGGGAGAGGTACCGGTGTTTTGGGGGTGTGGGGTTACGCCGCAAGTTGCGGTTATGGCTGCGGGAGAAAAGGTGGAGGGTACGGTGATGGCACATTCGCCGGGGCATATGTTGGTGTTGGATGTGACAGAGGGAGAGTTTTTTGGCGGCGAGGAGGGGTTGTGAGGAGGAGAGGGGTGACGTTTGGGCCCTACCCTTGCCCTAAAGCCTACACACAAAGGAACCGAAGTTTGATATGACGCTGCGCATTCAGTGGATTTGATCGTGACGATGGTCTCAATACGAATGGTGATCATTTCAAGGTAACATCCCTCACATTGTCATCACTTGTGAATGAGGATTCCTGTGCTCGATAACCATCCGTCAGCTGACTTCGCAAGCTCATTTTTATCTGCGAGCTGGACGAGCGGAAAAAAGTCTGGGCACGAGAGCAGAGGATTCCATCTTCCGGGTTAAAGCTTGTGTTTCTTGGAAAAAACCTCATGACTAACACATAAGTATATATCCTCCACTAATCCCCATCAAAAAAAAAATACATCCCCCACTAATCCCCATCAAAATCCATCCATCTTCCACCACACCTCCTTATATCCCCTAAACAAGAATCTCATCCTCACTATCACTCCTATACCCCGCACCCCTCCTCTCCAAAACCGTCTCCCTCCCAACCTCCCCATCAACCTTCCAAACCTCCTCATGCAATTGTGGTCCTCTTCCATGAGGACGAGCATAACTAACACTACCCTGAAACCCCCTTCTATACGCCCTACAACAAACCAGTCTCGAAAAAACAGCAACAATCTCCTTCTGCACAACTCCCTCCTTCGGCTTCCAAGTCTTCACCCCAAACACCTCCCTCTTCTCCCCACCCCTTCCTGGTCTCCTCGCTCCAAACAAAGCATTAACAAACAAGGTGTCAGGAACTACCTCGATCTCGATCCCTTCCAACGCCCACGGCGTTTCGAAGTCGGATTCTTGCGCTTCTCCGGGGTCGCAGGGGGGTGTTTTTTCGGGGAGCGCGGAGTTGAGACTGGAGAGGTGAGAGGAGATGATTCTGAGTTGGGAGGAGGTTAGAGTGCGTAGGTGTTGAAGGGAAATGGTGGTGGGGAGAGAGTCGCTGTCGATTGGGAAGGTGTGGATGGAAGGCGAAGAGGTGTCTGCGTCTTTGATGATGTGGAGGGAGTAGATCTTTTCGGAGTCCATGCTGCGGCGGGCGTTGATGTTTCGCCCTGGGGAAAGAGGGGGGAAGAATTGCGGGGACATAGGGGGGTGGTGGGGGGGACACATTGTGAATGGGAATTGGGTGTTGTGAGGTGGGTGAGTGAAAGGTTGTGGTTATGGAGATTGGAGGTGTTGGAGAGGATGTGGATGTGGATGATGGAGTGAGAAGATAGAGGAAGACGCGTCCATGGTCGAGGTTAAATAACCCGCGTCCCTCCCCAGTCCCGCAGTTTGATAATTATAATGGCTGCCTATCCTCCGCCCCAACCCTCACGTTCCACAAGGCTGTTCGGTTATCACCTGTTAGACTTCTCTGCTTGTAGCCTCTGCCGCATGCGGGATTTGAGTCACCAATGGAGTCATATGGCTTTCCCAACAAAGCGACTGACGAATAGTATCTTTATTATTTGCCGCTTAAGACGCGGATCTACAAACTGTAACTCAAGCTAGCTCGCCTCAACGCACGAACGGCACAGCCTTGGATTATGTATGATTAGAATAAACCTACACTTTCTGTAGGCATTAATCAAGATCGCCTTGTTAATGCGTCAGAGGAGGTGCTCGTATCAGGGATATACTCGGTAAGGGGGAAAGCATAGCATTGCGGGCGCCAGCGCCCATGTATCTTTGGTGATTCTGGCAGCAGAGGCACTTCAAAAGTGCAATATGCATTGCTACGTATACTCTATACTCTTCGAAATCCCCCCTATACCAAGTGTGGAAATGCAAGCGCCACCGGTACTGCGGTTAGGAGAGGTAAATAATGCCGCAAAATGCATGTTGTCTCCTCGTATGTGTTCAGAGTGCAATATGCGGTTGCTCCTCCAAATCGGTATCCTAGTAGCCGCCATGATTCAGGATGATTTTGTGCGTCAGTTTCTACTGACTTCGCTTAGAGAGCGTTCACGCTGAACGAGCCTGCAGCTTGATCGAGCCTGTAACCGGGGATAGTAATTCACAGGTCGATCTACGGTTTTATTGGAGCGCTCACTCAGGGTGCAGGCCTATAAGCTTATCAGTCATATCATGGTCAGATACGCCACCGCGCCACAATTTCACCAGGGATTCTGAATCGAGTCGTAATGTGACCTCATGGAACTGTTGTTTTCTGCTACCGTCTTAAGGCGTGCAGATCACTTCTGATAAAACTTAAAGTTTTTACATTCCTTTACCTCCCTATTCTCAAACGCCCCTCGCATTGCCCCCAGATATTACCGCAAAAATATCCAGAAGTAAAAGGATCCACCCTTCAAGAGACCAACTACTGTACCGAGCGCGAAGCTTCGGGTCGACGTGGCGCATGTGCATAACATAGAGGTGGTATGGTAGGAATAAAGCATATTCTCGTGGTGGTCACAGGGCATGTGTATGAGTGTATAAATTCCTCCTGTCACACCACCAGGAAGAGATAGCGTTCAATTTCCAACTGTCTGGTGGTTAGGAGATACCATGATAAGAAATACCTCAAATTTCGAATTCTCAAGAATTAAAAGAAAAGGTGTCACATCAACCCCGTCAGTAAAAAAAAGACATCACATCCCAATGCTTGTCTGAAGCTTTGCGCTTGGTATAGTGCCCGAGAAGTTCACTGTTTGTTTGATAGTACTACCGTTCTAATATGAACCCATGAGGTAAATTACTTGTATGGGACAGCGAGTGTTGGGGGGCACATAGTACAGCTTCGATAGCTCCACCCTAAATGTCCATAGGTATTTTACCTGCTTGGAATTTTGCTACATATCTCCGACTAGTTACGTCAGAAATATCCGTCTTTGGGGAACCTTAGCGTTGAGTGATCTCGTAAACCAGATCCCTACTTGCCGCAACGACTAAGAGGGAGCAACGAGGGTCAAAGTCTGGGCCACGAGATCAAGCGTCGAGTACAATCTTAAGTGGTGATACTTAAGCTTGCTACGTCTTCAGAGGTAAATAAATATCGTAGAATAACGGATACTTATCGTATTTGCAATATTATTGCAGTTGGAAATTGACTGGCGAACTCAGGTTTCTTTAATTCCCCATGAAGCCATGGGAGCTCGAGGAGGAGAGCGAATATTTCGGGGTTTTGAATAGCATGAGTTATCAAGTATTTATCTACAGCGTATAGGGATGACTACTAGGATTTGCATGGAGAGTATTGATTGGTAGAGCCATTAAGATAGAAAATTTATGGTAGAATGTATTAGAAGTCTAATTTGATGTGATTGTTCGTGAGATGGAGCATAAGTACTACGAACTGGCTTTAACACCGATGGTGCAGGATATATCTATGTGCAGAGTAACAAAGGTGTATATATTGAACTCTCGCAAGTATATATATGTTCCGACCCATACGCCAAATTTTCCCGTTGGCCAACGGGTCGACCTATAGGCAAACCAGTCAACCATTTGGTCTATGGGTCGACCTGTTGGCCAATGGGAAGACTTGGAGTATGGGTCAACTCATTGGCAAAGCGGTCAACTCTTTGGCCTATGGATCAACCCACTTGTCAATAGGATGACTTGCATTGACTCCTTTGGGACATTTGGCTTCTCCAGAAAAATCAACCGATTTTTGCACTCACTAACTTTCCCATTACTGAACGAGGTCTTTGTTGCTGCACTACTCTCAACTTGAAGGAACTCCTGGCAGTATGAATGGTACTGAAAGTGAAAGTCATTGTTATAGTCGAGATAATTTCAAGTAGAGTTGGAGGCACAAGATAGTCACCGTGATGACTTGGAAGTAGGACAGTTGTGATAATTTAGAAGTTCAAAAGTTGGGAGAAATAGTGCTTCACTGTGCCTTCCCAACCTCCTCCCAACATCTTACTTAGCACCTCGGTTAGTTCTGTTAGTTGGCATATCGGTTGACCTATTCACCAAGATGTCGATTTGGCATATGGGTCGACCAGTTGGCCAACGGGAAAATTTGGCGTATGAGTCGGAACATATATATGTATTGTCTAAACCAAACTCCTATCTATCTTCTAATATTAGCCCAACACATTCCCATTCCCTCCCATCTCCTCCATCTCCTCTCTCAAACACCTCCCACACCTACAACACCCCCCAAGACACCCCATCATCCACTCCCTCCTCTCTTTGTATCCCAGCCGTTTATCACAATAACAACTCTTCAATTCTTCCCCCTTCTCTACTCCCTCTCCCTCCCCCCAAAATTTCATAATCCCGCTACACTCCCACCTCACATTCGGCTCACAATCATGATTCACCAACGAATACAGTGTATGAGCCGCTGCCGCCTCCGTCTGCCCCCTTCCATCTAACCTTCCACTCGCAACTCCCCGAAACTTCGCAATAAGTGTGTTCACAACCCACGTATCCCACCACTCCGGGTTTGCATCGGTGCTAAGATGGTGGGTGCCGGTAAATACATCCACCCCCAACGCTTCTAGAATCCCGACTGCACCACGGACGTTCTCTTCCCATCCCCAGCCGATTCGCAAGTCCCCGGAGAGCTCCACGGGTGGAACACCGTAGAGGTATTTTGTCTCTGCTAGCTCGAGGGGGTGAAGGTTCTGTACTAATGCCATTGCGAATGTTTTGAGAAGAAGTAGTGCGTATACGCTCCCGCCAGGTTGTGAGGTGTTTGTAAGTTTTGTTATTTTCCCCGGAGAGTTTGTAGCGGCGGCGCGGTGGAGCGGGGCGATGGGACGGGTACACATTGCTGGGTGGTATTTCCCCATTGCGGAATCCCGGCAGTGGGGGGAGCACCATACGGGGACAATAGTTTCTACACCCTCTGCTTCTGCGTCGGAACACGCCTCACATGTGAAGGTCTCGGTGGTGTGGGAATATCGTTGCCCACAGTACTCACACAACCCCCCATCGACGGGATCGGTAACGACTGTTAACGCGCTCTCTTCACACAGACACATCTCCCCCGGTGCAATATCTTCCGTCGCGAACACGCCGAGTTGCTTAGTGGTACCTAGATCCCTTCCGTCGTCGCTAAGGAGGGGAAGGGACACAACGCGGATTTCGATGTTTTTTGAACTTTCCGGGACGACAGTGGTGTTAAGGTACTCCAGTGTTTCCTTCGAGAAGCGGTCTGGTTCGTGGGTATTCCAGGGGTATACAAAGCGGCGGGATTTACCACCTGCACCTCTCCCTGTGGCGGAGATTTGTTCTTGCAAGTCGGTGAGGAGGGGGGAGGAAGGGAAGCGGCGGAGTGTGAGACGGAGGTAGGATGTTGCTTCTTCTGTGCATCCTACGAGGTGGAGGGAGTGTGCGAGGAGGTGGAGGGAGGATTGTTCTAGTGTTTCGAGGGGGGTGGAGGAGGCGGTGATGAATTGCCATGCGTGCGTTGCGGCTCGGAATTCTTCTGCGTCTTCGCGGCCACCGTCGGGGGAGGAGGAGGAGAAGGAAGAGAGTTCACCTTCTTCGAGGTAGTCACGGACGTAGTCTGTTAGGAGGACGGCACGGTATGCGTCCCCCGAGGCGAGGTCGGGGAAGTCGAGGTCGAGGTAGGCTTGTGCGCGGGAGAGGTAGAGGGCAGGGTTATAGGCATTTTTGTCGGTTGCGAGGAGGGTGGTGATGGTGGAGAGACGAGATTCTGGAGGGAGGTCGAGGGATATCATCGTGGTGCGGGGTAGTGGGGTGAAGTTTTTATAAAGGGCTAGTTTTGACATGTCTAGGCTGTATGTACTCCTAGTAGCCTTAATTCAAAGTCCTCCGCCATTAATATTCAAACAGCGACAAAAGCAACTCGCTCAAAAAAAAAAAGGTATTAATTACAAAAAACTGAATTTCTTTTTGGTAAGTGATGAATTCAAGGCACCACACTCCCATCACTGCCCAGAGACAAAAAAAAAAGCCTCATTCAGAAAAAAAGGAACAAAAGTCCATCATCGTATGCATCCCCTCCTCACGCTAATCTTAAATACGCTGCCGACTCCAAACATTAAACGCCATATATTATTTCTCCTCTTACAACGCCCGCGCACAAACTCAAAGCGCAATCAATCCGCATCTGTTCCTAATAATAACTTCGTTCTGGAACCTCGTCCTCCCAAGACTATTCCGGATGGCATTCAGCCTCGCGAGCGTTCGTGCGCGTTGCTGCATCGTGTACGCATCTGGCTGGGCGGGTCGACTGCAAAAAAAAACATCACATGTTAGCACACAAAATCTGATTTCACCCGTAGGTAGGGCTAAGCCCTGATAGTTGTTGCATTGCATCATGTACGCATCCCAAGGGCCATGGCATGTGACATCAGTATGCGCCGAGGGAGGAGAGGGGAGAGTTACAATTCTCTTCTTAACCTTCGCTCAGGAGAGTTGCACCATTCGCACTGTAAATCGCACCCACTATTAATCTTCCGCCCCACACCACAAATTGATTGTAGGGAAAAAAAGATAAAATATGAAAATGAAACAAAAAAGTCCTTTTTTTGTCATCACATCATCCAATCGACCAACCATGTATGAGGCGTCCCGTAGCAACGTCACGGTAGCAGAAGCAAAGACTCTAAGAATTTGTCATCATCCCAAAGGCTTTTCTTTCTCTCACTGAGGAAGGAGGATATGATGGAAAAATCAAAGAATTTCATCGTCCGTCGGCCCATGCGTTGCTCCAGAATGGACACACACAGGGCTGACCAGGAAGAACGAAAGAGGGAGGATTGAGACGAACCCAGTTATTGTCAGCGCCTTCATTACTGTGGGATGTGTTAACGAGTGGACTATATGTATGTGTGGGAGGGGGAAGGAAGTTTAAGCGTACTGTACACGGCAATATTCCCCACGACAGGATTTGCACGTCCGACTCGTGCACCGCGTGCAATCGCTGCACATCATCCCGCAATCGTAGCAGTCGAGCGAAACGAATTTCTGGAGCCACCAAGTCAGCTATAACCCACAACATCGACGCATCTTCATTCGCTCTGAAGATCTGTTTCCTACATTGTCCGCTTTCTCCCCAGCGCAGCTTTCACACCACCACTTCCCGCATCGTTCACACCAACGATTCTTAACACATGTTTCGCATCGCAAGATATCCTCCGAATCCGTCAATCTGCACGCCACCCTGATGTCCGAGGTCGTCACCGGCACCGGCGCGACAACGACCTTTGGCAAGCTATGGATGCCATGTTTTCGGGTCTCGGGGGAGGATCCGCATCCGGTACAGTTCTTTGAAAGACGGACGCTAGCAACCTTAGGCTCCAGATGGTGTTCGTCACCTTCCTCGTGTCTTGGGCCCGAGCACAGGCGTGTATCGAAGGCAATAGTGCCCTCGCACGCCTTCAGGATGCCGACCCAATCATCGTTCAGCTTCGCTGGTTCAATGAAACGTCCCTTCTCGTTTGGGTCTTTCTGCTTGTAGGTGGATGGGAAGATGCCGCCGGGCGCGTCCATGCCTCCAAACAAATAGCACCCCTTGAGAGCGGGAGGGTTCTCGCGTGTAGTGCGGACCAGGTATTGGAATAGCAGCATCAGCTGCCCCTCATTGAGGTTACATTCTCGGATCGAGAGTAGTTGAATCTTGTATTTGGGGCTGCCCAAGAGGTCGTATAGCAGCTCCACCGTAACGGGGAGTCCGTCGAGGATGAGTGTCTTGACATCGCGTAGCACAAACGGTTTTGTGAGTAGCTGGTTGAACTCGGTCTGGTAGAGCGGGGTCTGTGTGCGCTGTACGATTGCGGTGGAGCCGGTGGTGGTGGCCGGAAGTGCGTGTGGAGAGACGGAGAGATTGAGGTGACGCCAAACAGATCGTGAGTGCTTAACGAGGGAATAGTAGCTTCGGGAACACAGTGCAAGCGCGAGAAGCTCAGTCGGTAATAAGTAAGGGGTGGTAGCGAGCAGGAGATATTCGTTGCTAGAAAGCGACGATCAGGTTAGCTAGCTAGCCTAGCTACAAGCTCTAGAAACTTGGACACGAGGCTTACGAGAGTAAATGGAGCAAAGACAAAGGGGCCATCGATCGCAGGCGTCGATGGTCGTCCGTGAAGGTTGGAAGTGTGTGTGTGTGTCTGTCACGATCTGTGGGTTTGTCGTGGTGGAGGAGATATTTGTTGAGAGTGCGGTGTCGCCCTTTCTGAGCTTGAAGGGGGAGAGGTCAGGTTGATAACGTTAGTGGTAGTAATTGTTTTTAACCGTTCTTGTCCTCAGCGACGCCACTGATCTGTGCGCATGCAAGGATCCTGCGCCTACCAAGCCTTCCATTTATCGCCGCGGAGAGACAGATCTTGTGCAGCGACGACGGGATATCACGCGGGGCCCAGAGTAGGCTCCATCATCGTGATATCAATTGAACGCCGAACACTGGCTGGATTTTTGCACTTTCTATTGCTTGGTGGGTTGCATTACAGACGTGACGGCCAACAACGCCGCCCCGTAGGAGATAAGGTTGTATGGAGATGGAAAGACGTCATTTCTGGCATGCCAATTCACCAATTGCAAACAGGAGCCTCACTACTGGTTTGTGTTGCGCTTCTTCGCCTCATCAATTGGCACTCTACGCACAGTGATCGCACATCACAGCGGAGATCGGCAATCTGCCTGCTGCTGCTGGCTCAATTACACGCACGTGGGCTGTCGTCTGGATAGACCCTTCCATTCATTCCATCGAGTTTCGTAACCTAGACCGCCGTCGTTATCTCCATCCTGTCGGTTTACGAGCCGACTACGCACCGCACTTGCCACTAGCTCTGAAACAGATGAGCAATCAAGGGAGGAGGAAAAGGAGGGAGGGAAGGAGGGTGTGGCTGTCAGCATTATGGCAGGGCAGTCAGTCGGTGGGGATGGAGTATGTGCAGGTCGCATGATGCTTGTTTTCACCCGGAATGAATGTTGACGTGGTAGACGTGTCACCGATTGGTGCAGGTGTCATTTGTTGGTGCAGTTCATGCATGGGTCAACCCTACGGAGCAGAGCGACACCCCGATCATCGAACCTTTGCCTGTGGAGGATATCATATACTTATTTATCCTCTGCACGACTGTCTCCCTCCTGTGTGTGAGACCCCCGCCAAGTCTCAACAAAAAAATACCGACGACCGAAGATCAGGCAAATTAAGAATGTCGTCTGCTCCAATATCCATGGGTTAGGTTTTCCGCCGGGGCGGGGAATAAAGTCTCTATCCCCGGTATTGAATAACCTCCTTCGATCTGCCGAAGCTATGTTTAAAGTAATAACAATGCATAAAGTCGCTCCTCCTGTTTTGATTCTAGAGCATCTTCCCCCCTCCAGAGACAACACAATCGAAAAAGAACTTCCATACCGCAGGGTATCGAAGTGGACAAAAGAGCGAACAATGACTTCGTGGGCCCGTCGAGGCATTCTCGATCTCGGAGGTGACTCCGCCGCAGAGTACAGTGTCACCTGACGACCTTCCCATTGTATGATCGGTGCCCTTGTGTGGGTCGGCGAAACGGATCCGCGGATAGATTACCTACTGGGCCTGTGGCTGCCGGATAATATTGTTACATCGGCCCGCAACTGGGAATTGGGAGCTGGTACGACACGAGATGTGTCATAACGAGGATACAAAGGCTTCTATCTGAGGTGGCTATTTAAGGGTCTGTGTGAGGATAAATTGCAGTATTTGGTGCAACAATAACCAACGGATGGAGAGGGGGAAACTATACAGAGGTGAGTGGTGATATATAACAAAGTCAACTTTCACTTTCGTAGGATGTGATATTGATGGAAGGAAGCAGCAACCCCTCTCAAGACGTTTTGGATATATTCAACAGCTGCATGCCGGATCCGCGGACAGGTGTGTTATCGCTGGACGCACGTCGTTGTCTCCTCTGATAATGACGTTTCGCGAAATGAATATGTGCTCTGAGTTATTGAATCACTAAGCAAACGGAAGTTTTGTAATGCTGAGTTGTTCTGGAGTAACCTACTCAATGATGTGGGTTCAGGATCGGAGAAAGATGGAGAAATCTCCATAACCTTCACCACCACTGCCCCTTTCCACCACCTCCTTCTCTTCGTCTTCTCCTTCTCCTTCTCATTCATATGGCCACCTCCGACGACACCACCACCTCCACTACCACCTCCTTTTCCTCCTCTTTGTCATTCTCCACCACCGCCTCCGCCGCAATCTTGGCCACCTCCTTTCCCGCATCCTTGAATTGGCGATGCTGATACAGTGCATATTATTTCCTCTCTAGGAGTAGCAGGCAATTTATGCGGAACTGGATGTTATCTATGTATTATGCTACAACGAACGTAGGGTGTTACGAGTCATCTAGATCTCCGGCAGCGGTGTGTTTTCCACCACCCCCTTCGGCAAAGGCACCTTTCAAAACCATCCACGGAATCCTACTTCCGCCAGCAACATACCGGTGGTGTTGCGCAACGCCCCGTGGATAGCCTTACTACACACCATATCCCGAGACTAGCCTCCCATCATGGATGCCGTGGCGGATCTTATGGTTAAAGAAAAGTGTGGGAATACGAAACCTTCTTTCTATGAGTAATAGTCTCGGTTGCTCAATATAGAACCCTTCCCACTTCCCCCCGCTCCAGGGTGGTTGGCAAGCTGGGAAATATTTGTCGAACGCTGATACACGCGATACCATCTCCGGCGTATTCTGATGTGATTTTTCACTGATGATATTCACTTGTGTTACGGCGTCGTCACTACAGCCGACAATCAAGTTTTGGCCCAGCGGCAGTTGGTGTTGGTTGGTTGGAGTGGAAGGCTGTGAATTATACTGGGTGGGATGGGATGGGATGAATAGAATGCTAAGCCAGCCAGCCGATTTTTCGATTTTTCAAAACATTAGCGGCAAAGATCTATAAGAACCCCACTCCTTTATCTCAACCAATCCTCTCCTTTTTCTCATCAACGCCTTCTACCCCTCCAATCCTTCTTACCACCTTCACTATCACTACCCACTACTTTACACACCCACCACCACCACCACCACCACCACCACCACCACTTCAGGTACCCCGCTCCCCCTTCCTCCTCTCCTAAACCCCTCTCATTAACACCCATAGCCACCATGCGGGACATGAACTGCCCTGAATTCTTGGAGTGGAGAAGTGCGAAGGAGGAAGAATACTGGGTACGTGGTCTCGAGGGTACATTGGAAGAAATGGTGGTGTACGACGAAAAAACCGGGTGGTACTTTGACACCTATGGGTGGTTTAATACTCTAGAGGAGGAGTTAGAGTATAAGCGTGAGATCGAAGAGAAGTATGGCGACATCATGAAGATCGAGGAGGTGGCAGAGTGGGAGCCGGCTACGGAATTGTGGGAGAATCGGGAGGAAGTGAAGGAAAATCCGGAGCAAATGTGGGGGGGTCCGGAGCAAGTGTGGGGGGGCCCGGAGCAAGTGTGGGAGAGTGAAAATAGTGAGGCGGAGTTGGAGAGGGAGTTGGAACAGGTGCAGGAATGAACTTAAGGTGAGTGAACCTGTGGAGAGAGAAGGAGGGGAATGAGGCTGATGAGGAGATGAAGGCCCCCAGGATAGGGAGGTCAAAAAAAAATATATAAATTATATATATATTTCTTAGGGGTTGGAAATGGGATGCCGCCCGTGGTGAGGCTGGCGGAAACAAAAAACTTTTTGTGATTGAATGTTTTGTCGAATGTTCACAATGTGAAGTACAAACTCGAAAACGTGTTGACGTTTGTCGCCCTAGTCAAATGCTCCATAAAGTTTGGTCGAGTGATACTAGATACCTGGATCCTGGGTTCAATAATACATGTACCAAGTATTCATCTTTTGTTTGTTTCAAATCTACAGAAACATGTGTTTTGTGAAATATCGACATGACCTCATGCACGTAGTCGTGTGGTGTCACTCATGTGCCAACTCCGCCACGCCGGGTAATCCCTACCACCCCTGTTCTCCCTCCGTGTCCTCCGCGTCCTCCCTCTCCTCCTCACGCGATGTTCTCCCACCCTCCCACCCTTCATACCCGCACCCCCTCTTCAACAACCACCGAATTCACCGTTACCACCCGTCCTCCGCCCTCCCTCTCCCGCACCCTCACCACCATCCTCACCACCCTCCTCCGCCTCCTCGCGTTGTTCACAATCATCATCCTCCTCCTCTCACAACACTCCCTCCTCCCCCCTCCCTCCACTTCCTCCAGCTTCCTCCCCTAGACCCCCGAATTTTATACCCCGCGTCATGTGCGCTCCTCTGGATCATTGTGCAGCGCGGGTACACGGAAGAGAGTCTTCTTGTCATCCGCAGTCTCGGGGTGCAGACTAGTACTACGGCGGGGACGTGGGTGGGGATGGGAAGGAGGACACGTTTCATACCAACGGAGAAGGTGAGGGATGTGGTGGTTAATGAGGGGTTTTGGGGGATGGAGGTGAGGTTTTATTTGGCGGTAGTTGTGGAGGGGGAGAAGGAGTTGGTGGTGGTTTTTCCGGTGAGTACTAAGGGGACAAAGGGGAGAGAGGGGAAGGGGGAAACGCTAATGAGGATAGACACTACTGCCCGGAAGGAGGATATGTGAGCAGGTTTGGAGGGGCGCGAGGGGGTGCTTGTATCAACCTGATGTTGCGGGAAGAAAGGTGTACTGGATCCTAAGGACCAACGATGATATGGGTTAGGTCGGGTGAAGTTGGGGTTGGGCGTTTAGGATACCCAGGATTTACGATGTGATGTTGGTGCAGCTTAGTGGACTACTTGGTTGTACGATGTGATGGAGATGGGAGCTGATGGAGATACCATGGGGTTTGTCGTACGGACAGGAGAGAGAGGAAGCTGGTACGGTTGGTTGGCCTGACGCAGGGCAACAAGAAGGCCACTACACACTCTCCATAGGCCCGCGTACAAAGAAGATACATCCAGAACCACCGTAAAGAAACTCACCCAAACCCCATGCCCATCCCCCATTCCTCAGTCTGAGATGAAACTGATGTAGGCAAAGCGCAAGAATGAAAATGGCGCATTTAGAGCTGATGGGCTGCAGCCAAAACCCTATTAATCAGAGAATAGTTGCAAAATAGGTGACCGGTTCACGAGGGAACCAGTACATCGGTACATTTGTCATTATTCGGCGGACGCGATTCATCATGCACCGCGCTTGTCAATTCCCGGCGGAGCCTAGCAGAAAAGTCTTGACTAGCGATTATAATTAATTGATAAAATTTATATAAGGCCTTCCTCATAAACCCATTAACAAGGCCTCTCGTAACTCATAATCGACCTATAACAACATCCATCCCTAACCCACCATATCTAGCAAGGGTGAAACCCGCCGTCCTCCTTCGCACATATCGTATCCTCTGCCACCCAAGGCCCGCCCGTCGCACTCCCCCAGTTGAGACTTGCCATCTTCTGCCCTTCTGGACTCTCTCTCGCCGCCCAAATCATCTCATTCTCACTTGGCAAGAACCACCAATCATTAGTCCTATACTCGCGTTGACACCCCTGGGAGAAACTATCTCTCCATTCTGTCTTCTTAGTATCATAATTCGGGTGCTTCGCCCATCCAACATATATCTTTGCCCCGTCTTTATCTTTCCCTCTCTGCTCGCCTGTATTGTTGTATGTAAACGTGCTCTCCACATCTTTCCAATCCTTCGCCTGATACCCAGAATGCATCGACTTCAGTAGCTCACTACGAGTCCAACTCCTACTCGTCGCATCCCGCTTCCATATCACAACCACTCGTTCCCAGTCATGCTCTGTTCCCCTCGTTAGTATTCCAGCGGTACCGGGGAAGGAGAGAATGGAATATACCATGTCCCGCCGCAATGATAACATTACTAAACCCGTCATGCTGGAAATACAAGCTATAAACCACCCTGATTTCATCGGCTGAACACTGCTTCACGCTCCAATACGTGGGGAATGGTGGTCCCTCCCCTGGAGGTCCCGGGTTTGGACACCCCGTATTCGCATACGGCCATTTGTCAGGCTTGTTGCCGTGTTGCTGGCCGTTGGCGTTAAATGCGCTGGTGGGATAGCAGGTGGGGTATTTCCGTGTGAAGAAGACGGGCGCATTGACGCCATGTGCCACATTCTATGATTTGTTTTTTTTCGTTAGAAACATCGACGGAGGATACCGTAAGAAAAAGGGAGAGGGGGGGAACGAACGGACGACTGGCCATGGCGATTTCGAAACCGCGGTTGTCGTCTGATGTCATGGAGGAGCTGACGAGGAGGTCGGGGAGAGGGGTGTTGGACGATACCAAAGGGGAGAGAAGCAGGAGTGCTCCTAGCACTATGCGTGATATTGAAGCCATTGTGGGTGTTGAAATATAGAAGGGAGAACCGCGTGTATAGATTAAGATACCGAGAGTAAAGAGAGAAAGACTCAAATTATATACGAGAGAGTAGTGTGCTTTATGCCCTACCATCAGCTGGCTTACAGTGAGCCCCGTGATCGGCCAAGTATTTATGCAACACTTCCCCTCTTACTGCGTGATCCATAAAGACCAAAAGCGGCAAAAACAAAGAGCAAAGAAAAGGACCCATCTAAGGCAGCCGTGGTACAGGAAACTCCACAGAAACATCAAGAAGATAAAACGGAGTTGGAAACACACGCGATATTTGGAAATGCAACCGAGTTTATTTGTCCTTTGGACTGAGTTTGGGCCTTTGGCTTGTCCAACCGAGCGACCAAAATTAGGGTTTGAGTGTTTGAGAGTTTTTGCAATTGATTGCAGAATGGTCCTGTGTATTTGAGTCTATCTGATCTTTTGAACCTCTGTTTGGGCGTTTGGCACTGGATGTATTTGGGGGTTTTGGGCTGCCGGAGGTATTTGGGGGTTTGGGCTGCCGGAGGTATTTGGGGGTTTGGGCTGCCGGACTTATTTGGAGGAGCTTTGGGCTGTAGAGGTCTCGGATTACCGGCCACGGTCTGGTTTGAAATACAACGACTGCCGCACGGCATATTGGGTGTGATCACATTTTGACACATATCGGGCAAGTCCCAATGTGGAAGAAGTGGCGTTCAGGCGTATTCCCTTTTCTGCTGATCGTAATGTCGCACACGTGGATTCGACCAGTCAGAAGAGGCGTTCAGGTGGCCTTGAGATTGGCTGTGAACTATTATTAAGCATGCCATGTGATATACACTTTTAAATTTGAAATTTGAGGAAAGAGCCTGGAAAACAAGTTGAGTGCATATGAAGTAGATTTTGAGTTTTCAACAACAACCCCTGCTGGTCTACAGAGAGTACAGTCTATAGCTTCTCAACTGCGCGCTCCTCGCTGTGGTACCTATTTTATTGCATCTTACCTGTATCCTGCATGCGCAACTAGATTAAAAGAGCTATCTAGCATTCAAAGAGAATGCCACAGAAAGAGCATCCCAACCCATACAACTACACCATTTAGTGAGCTACAACACTCAATTGAGACAGCCCAGCATATACCTAAAGTGCACTATGCAACTGTGTGAATCTTGAAGTTATGCAAAGTCTCCATTTTGGTGAAAATCTCTCTACCATCGCAGCTCACCAGGGGACTAGTATGCTGGTGTGCTTTTGGTATGGACTGGGCTATATCAATTGATTGCTGTGAATCACCAAAAAGCGCAGTTGTATGGATTAGGATGCTCTTGCTGTAGCATTCTCTTTGAATGCTAGATGGCCCTATGTAACTTACTGTACAAGCAAGATGCAATAAAATTGGTACCACAGTGAGAAGCATGCAGCTGAGAAGCCATAGACTCTACTCTCTGTAGACCAGTGGGGGTTGTTGTTGAAAACTCGAAATCCTCTTAGCAGCACAGTTGACTTCTTTTCCAGGCTCTATCTGAAATTATGCAGTCATTGTACATCACATCATGTGCTGTACTGCATAGTACCCAACCATCATATATTTCATCACTTGAGCCTCAGCGTTCAGGCGTATTCCCTTTTCTGCTGATCGTAATGTCGCGCACGTGGATTCGACAGTCAGAAGCTACGGATCCCATAGCTCATATTACTTTGGCAGGCAGCCCAGCCAAGGTGAAACATGAAATCTCGTCTAAGTGAGGGTTGTTATTCGGAGCTTTCGATGTCTAGTGGTTCCGTTGGAGAAAAGGTTATCTCCTCTAGGAGGCGGGAGATAACTAACTGGTGACAAAAATCATAAAATTACTAGGTGCAAAAAAGTGCAGATCGATCGAAGCTGCGGGAAGAAACTGATCTGGAAAATTGAGGGGTTAAATACCCTAACCCTGACTCGACATCTATCTACGGCACTAGTGTACGGATGTTTCGATGTAAACTTCCCGTGGAGATGCTCGCTCCCGTGTCTTGGGTACGTGCATATTCCGAGGATCATGCACTCTGGATGCCCATGCAGTTTATATCAGGAGGGATAGAAATCAGCGGACAAGTAGGCAATACCGCCGTGTCACTTCTTAGGTAGCTATGTATTGCTGAAATGAAGAAGGCTGCGACAAGAAAAACGGGTAAGTATCGATATCTGTCAACCATCGGACTCCAAACGATAGAAATTAATCCGTCTCAGTGCACTCAGATCATGATCAGGTATACGGTGGGTTATGTAAGGATTTTTGAAAAAAGAAGCATTTGAAGCAGAAGGCTCCAGGCAGAAATGAGATATTGCTCGGTAAAAATTAATCGAAGTCTGACACCGCCTCTTACATTCTTATGGTATCGATCAGTGCCTTTGATAAACCTGGAAACAACTCCTTCGAAGTACCTCTAGTTGAACCCCACATCATCAACTTCTCCCAACGAGGCTGTCTCGAGCTCTCTCATGTTCGTTTCCAAACTTCTGCACACCCCCGCAACTTCAAAACTCATTGAACACTCTCTTGCCACTCAGGAATCGCTTTGCTTCGATACTTTCGATGCTGTGGAGCAGAGTGTGACTCTCATGCACTCGCCATTGCAGTCCTTGGACCAGTAGCTATAGTGAGTGACAATACAACTAAGTCTGAACGTTCTGGCAGCATGTTACAATGGAACTCTCGCTCTTAGCTTTATGAGGCGGTAGAAATCACCCTCCACAGCACGGATGAGACACTGCGTGGGCTAGTGATCCACATCAAAGGTGATGAAGAACTTACACTCGCAATCGATCGCAATGGCTATGGTATTTTGTCTCCTACAGTAGATGCCCATATGTTCTAATGTTGCTTGCTAGGCTGTCTACGTTTCAATTCCGGTTCCAAATCGATTTATTGCGCCCGAACTGCAGATCTGTGTGGGTTTCGATGGTTCTGTTCGTGGAGATGCCTGTAGTTGACAATGTGCAAGTATGATTCTTCGTAGAAGAACTTGTGGTGTGCAATGTGGTCACCGCTACTAACTGTGCGATTGACAAACGACAATACCCAGTCCAGCAGTAGATATACTAGGGCAATAATGGAATACAATGAGCTCTTTTCAGCTTTACATTTATCTGATGGTATATGGAAACTGTTTGGTTGTCTGGGGGCAGGATCTTTCCTGCTACATAATGTCCGCTTACTCGATACTTTTAGTCGCCCGCTTTATATACAGAGGATCGTTCATACAGACCGTACCTCAGTAGGATTTAATGCAATTGAAAGGTTTGCGACATGTAATGTATTGGGGTGAGAGGTATTCATATGAACTGCAGAATCGGTCGACAGGTGCAATGTTCTCCAAGGTGTGGTCGAGCGAGAAACATCCGATTAGAGCGATCAACGAGGGCGTAAATTTAGATACTTGATTTTTCCGTGATATAAGAGCCCAGCGAGTTTTCCCATTGGTTTCTCCCACTCTATACGCATAAGCAAGCACAGGTGCAAGCAAGAGTCATCACTTTAACCACGTCACAGAGTTATGTTGCTCTCATTCCCAGACTCTTGCCTCGCTCCTTGCGACCAAAGGGTGAAAATCTGGTCAACGAGAGCAGGGTTATGTCCGAGTTCGTGATTTACGGTTCACCTCAAACACCTGTCACGTTCCGAGAGATTCAAGCTGAATGCAAGTTGAATAAATTAATGAGTAGAGACAGTGACAAAGTTTGTAACCCAACCATAGCTAAGAATTACTCCCGTCCAACAAATCGACTCAACACACCACATACACATACAAATTCACCTACCCAAAACAGAAAGATCGAAATTATTCCACTTCCTACTACCAGAACGTAAGCCGGCGAAGACTGTGTAACCTGGCATACAAACTTATGTCAACCACCTCCACACCGAAATCTTGTCACATTGCAAAAGTACTCACTTGAATCCTCACTCCGAGGTTTAGGTCGTCAGAACCCACTAGTATAGTGGCACCGCATGATTAGTGCTACAGCAGCCACATCCGTTATTAAAGCTCTGTAGGACATAACCAGCGGGTTCCTCTGCTTTGAGCTTAATATCGGTTGCAGCTAAATTGGAGTTGGTGCTGTAGACATGATCGCCATCGGCGCTGTTGTAAAATCGATACAGTGGCACGGTTCCAGGGATAGCCGTAGGGTACATGTACCATCCAACACTTTCCGCCGCATATGGCGGAATGACTCTATCAATCTCATTGCGATCAGTCGTATAAAAGTGGTTGGAGTTCGTGCCGTCGTAACCACGGTAAGTTGGCACAATACCCGACCCTGAGTATTATAGACATAACAGGCGATGCCTAAGTACTTGTATCTACTTTTGAACGCTAGTTCACCAGAGGAATCGGTTGTGTAGAAGTGATGAGTGGCCATTTTGGGTGCCTTGTAATTTGGCCGCTTAATAAAACCACCAGCTTTGACTCGATTTCGCATAACTACAACGGGGAGATCCCGCCGAAGAGGCATAATTATTTTTAGCGGGCGCTTTGAATTAGCTGAAGTATGCCAGGATGAAAGCGGTTGGTGTATGTTTGATTCGACAAGAAGCCATCAAGTGCGGATAAGGATGGTAAACTACACAGTTCGGAGAAGGTTTAGAACCATCATGGATGGTCAGGACTGTCATACTCTTTGTTCTGGGTTTTGGCTGCATATGGCAAGTGCTGGATGGTTGAACTCAAGGCTCTGATGTGAATATTTGGTGGCTTACGGTAGCACAGATCTACGGAGGATATGCTACGACGTATACTGTATAAAAACCAAAACCTTGGAAGTTCGTAGATATAAAGTACCTTTGAACTCAAACTACTCAGTCTTCATATCATCACTCGCGAGTCGAGTCCAGCATGGTCTCCGCAGTATCACCCCCACTATCACCTTCTCTATCACCCTAGAAATTTCTCACGGCTAAAAGTTTCATCCACGAAGGCACATTATTAAATGGATATGTTCCGACCCATACGCCAAATTTTCCCGTTGGCCAACAGGTCGACCGATTGGCAAAGCGGTCAACCTTTTGGTCTACAGGTCAATCAATTGGCCAACGGGAAGATTTGGCATTTGGGTCAACCTACTGGCAAAGTGATCGGCCAGTGTACATATTTATTCGGCCCTATTGGCTAGTGGTGCACTTGGTCAAATAGAGGCCAGCCCAGGGTAGCCGGCTGGTGGCTAACTACCATAGTCATGCTTGTCAGCATGGCCTCTGTATGAAAATCCTTCATTGATCTGGAAGGGCCCGGAATGCTAGTAGAGGTGTGAAAGTGGGAGCAGAAGTGGGAGTCAAGGTAGTCATTGTTGTAGATGAGAAAATTTCGAGTAGAGTTGGGGGCAGAAGATAGGTAAGATAGTCATGGTGATGTAGAAGTTAAACAGTTGAAAAACCATGGTGATTCACTGCGCCTCCCCAACCTGCTACTTGGCACCTCAGTCGGTGCTCTCAGTTGGTGTATAGGTTGACCTATTCACCAAGTTGATGAATTGGCATCGGTCGACCTGTTGGCCAACGGGAAAATTTGGTGTATGGGTCGGAACAGATATGGTACTTGACTATCATTGTATTAGTTTCTTTATAGACCCATCATCTATGTTGTTGAATGGTCATTGATGAGTCAATTCCCGCCCCTTTCCCCCAAAGTTTTCAAATCCTACGAAAGATCTCCGGTCTTGATATCCGGTGTTCGAATGTATAGGGTGTGAGAAATCTTTGATTTAGGTGGCCCCTACGTGAATGCATGCCATAGTACCGGTACCGCCGGCCGTGGCAGAATCTTCTGAAGCCTGGGTACCGGACTTTTAATTAATGCAAGTCCACGATTGGTCAGCGAATCCTGTCCTCCGTTATACAACATCATGATCATGTGAGTCATGCAGCTGAACACCACATCACCAGCGTCCTTCTACGTTATCTCGAGCTTCGCATGGATACTTCGTATGTTCATTTTCGAACTTCCGCAGCCCCCCACAACTTCAGGACGTATAAACCGCTTTCTGGTCGCTCGGGAATTGCCTTGATTCGATACTGTGGAGTGGAGGGAGACCTCACTCACTCGCCGTTCTAGCCTTCTCGCACTACTACCACACAGAGAGGGAGTGAAATAGCTTAGTTCTAGCAACATGTCGCAATGGAACTCTAGAACTTGGATGGGAAAGGAGGTTATCACCCTCATGAGTACGGGCGAGACATTACGTGAGATTGTGATCGTCATTCGAGATGATAAACTCATTGTCGAGATCAAAAGTATTCCATCTCCCACAACAGATGCTCATATGTTCTAATATTGATTGTTAGGATTTCCATCACCCGAGTATGAAACACCATAAAGAAAAGACTATTGTATTGCCTTACTTGATATTGAGAAAATGAAATCTGACCACGATAATTATAGAGACCCCTTAGATGTCTCAGGTTATGCAAAGTCAAGCTTTTCTCCGTCTTATACTTCTTTCATTAGTCTCCTATTCTTGGTCCCGTCGTCGCAGCCAGATACTTCGGGAAGGCTCTGCAAGACTTCACTTCGGGCGCTGCTTCTTCGGTTCCATCTTCCGATAACGAAATCTCAATGAAGAAACCGGAAACAGTGGCACCTATACAACGCATCAAGTTTCGGTTCGGGGGCATATTAGAAGGTTCGGGTGATGATCATGAAAGCTGTATGGAACCCTCCAGAACAACTAAACCATTGCCGAACCTTCGCGTGCTCGCAGCGATTCCACCGAGTTACAAACGCATGGGGAGGGGTTAGGAGACAAAAAGATGGAAAATACGATCTTTGTTGGTGGTCAAAACCCCATACAAATTAGCCAATCATACCCATTCCTTGAAGTTAGGCTTGTTTTGAGGTGCTTGACATTTGTTCCAGATCCTTTTCTGATTTTTACTTTCATACCCGACTATGCTCCCGTTGCGTTCGTGGAGATGCCCGCTCCTGTGTCTCGGGTAGGTGCATGCATTCGGGAAGACCATGGGGTTTATATCAGGGGGAATCGAAATCAGCTGGACATGTAGGCAATGTATTATAGCGCCGTGTCACTTCTGAAAGCAGCTATTTTCTCGAGCCTAAACTTAGCAAATGGATTTAAATCCCTCCGTGTGCGAGGAACGCGTTAACGAGCAGCGGGGGAGAGGCTGGGCACGAGAAAAAGGCAGCTACTGCTACAATAAAGAAGCTACAACTAGAAACTAGGCGGTACTAATGCCAAAATCGGGCTCCGACAGAAGAAAACATATATTCCAAGGTGCTCCATTGTCTCGCACCAGCCGGTAAGCGTTCTTTGCCGAGGTCACGTAATGGTTACCGCTCGTGAGCTCACTGGTCACAGTGGTTCGGACGTCAGCAGTCAGAAGCGGGTGTCCGTCCGGCCAAATATATGTACTTGTCGGCGCCAGGAAGCCAATGTCCGATGAGTTAGATTTGTCAGCACTGATATAATGATGGTATTTGTTCTCTCTAAAACACCCAAGGGTACTAACTATTCCTTCTTCCAGCCAGTCCATCTTTCACAACCCTCGTTTTAGCTGCGCTTTTTCGACAATCAATAATGGTTGCTGCTTCTCCATGTCCACACCACTGTAAAGCTTTGCGACAGCATCACGTTGTCCGATTACTTAAAGGCTGTCAGCAATAGCTGTCCGATGGGAAAATACCTGTCAGCATCCACCTGCGTCCGAACCACTGTGACCAGTACAGTATCTTAAAACCTCAGCCGCTTCCCTATTTTCGTGTGATTGTGAGATGGATATGGATAAGATAGGTGATCAGTGATAGATAAGATCATGTGCACCTCTTCAGTGTGGCAGAGACAGCCTCTCCCTCTCCCTCTTCCTGTTCTTCCTCTTCAGTCTCTACCTAGATATATATGAACTTTGAAGACAATCAGGTAAATTAAATTTCGGGCCTTTGACTGAGCGGAGCGAAGTCCATGTTCTTAGGAGGTACGACTAGAGCTGCATCACGTGAAAGGTCTGGTGCGAGACAAGGTGCTCCGGTACTCGAGTATATTGATAGAGATCGAAAGGATGACGTTTGAAATGTGCCTTTCCTTGCTTCATGATATATCTCGAAACGACTCCTCCAATTCGCTCTCATCACAACCGAAGTAAGTATGGGTACTGGACTATTGCAAACCATACGCGCTGCGCCAAGCAGTGGTTCGAGACTAATGACAACGGTTGATTACCGAATCCTGTACAGCTGTGTCCTGAACAGCTGTCTCTTGTTACACAATAATATGTCATAAGTGAACACACGTGTGGTTACCACACAGTACCCTGAAAAATAAGTTTCTATATTTTGGTTTTTCTCTCTCAAAGTTGGGCCGAACTCGCCTCTGGCTCGTTCAGGCGTGTGTACTCGCCAAATTTTCAAGTTCCCAGCCACAAGCTAAGGTTTCACACCCAATTTTAGCTGGTAAACCCTAACCCTTGGCTGGGAACTTGAAAAATTGGCGAGTAGCAGAGTGCTTGCCATATTCCTACCCCAGCCGGGTAAAATTTCGGATGTGAGCTCTGCGGCTGAACTCCACATACCAACCTTTTCCAACGAGGCTATGTCGAGTTTTACATTATATTTCGCAGATTCATTTTCAAACTTCCGCAGCCCCCAACTCCAAGACCCATAGAACGCTCTCTCTGCCTTGATTCGATACTTTCGATACTAGAGGACCTGGGTGGTCAATAGCAGCGGATAGGAACGCCGTTTTCATCGACTAGAGCCTCAAGAAAATATTTTCCAAAATTCTAAGTAGAACATTGGGATAGACAGAGGGATAGGTACCTTCCCTTCTATTCAAATCCTGTAATTCAATTGGCGCAGTTGGACTTCTATTGGGGGTTCTATTCGGGGTGAACAGATCCATGGGAAGTCCTCCATTGTGGTCACTCACCGTCCCAGACCTTGGCCCTTTGCTCTGCACAGAAGGCGAAACCGTAAATCCCGAGTCAATATGTCGCAATGGAACCGTTCAGCTTGTATGTGGGAGTTGGTTGATATCACCCTCAAGAGTACGGGTCAGACGCTGCATGGGCGGGTGACTGGCTTTAAAGGTGAAGAACTCATTCTCGATGGTATTTTGTCTCCCACAGCAGATTTCCATATATTCTAATGTTACTTACTAGGCTTGTCTTCCATGGGGTGTTTCCGTACTATTCCTATACTTGATATTAAGACAATGGACATTGCCGACAATAATTATGCTAAGGAACAGAAGTATAAAAACTCCTTAGATGACTCGGTTTATGCAAGCACACCTTCCGTTAAACTTCCGGTCCCATCTTCAAGTAACGAAATCTCAATGGAGATGCCGGGAGCAGCGAGGCCTATGAAACGAGCTCTCTTGCCCGACCCTCCACAACGCAACAAGCACAAGATCAGGGTCACATATCAGGAATCCCCTAGAAAAACTAAAACTATTTCTGAACCTTCGCGTGCTCGCAGGCCTAGGAACGATTTTAACGCGTACCAGCCGATCAAGATCAAGATAAGCGATGGGAGCAAAGTCACACATTTCTACCGGACCAAGCTAGGTGAGATGCATCAGCTTACGTGTAGGGCTATCACAGAAGCTTGGATTAAGTTGCTTGAGCCTAAGATGGATTCAAATTTTCCTTACAATCGCGACGATGGAAGTAAACCAGACTGGTGGCCCAAAAATATCCGCTATAGGGAGCCAGATCGTTTGCTGAATGATGGTGAGTATCGCTGTCCGATATTAGGGCACTGATATCTCTTTCTGACTTTAGCTCTTCCAGAACGATTAGAATTGCTCCTGGTATTATTGCAGTGCGGAAAAATTCCAATATCTGAGCTCGAAGCTGCCACTTCGAATTCTAAGTATGAGGTGGCGAGCAAAATGCATATAGTGGCGGGTGATATACCGTTGCTAGAGGAATTGTATGCGGTTGCTAAACATGAAGAGCTCTATAAAAAAGGCGTATTGTGTATGTTAATCTTCCTTCTCCTCCAACCATTTTTCTAGCCATTATTGAACATTCCCCAGCCCCTAACGCCATCGTCCACGTTATGCTATCTGATACGGCTACTGGAAAGATACAATCTCCAGAACCGGTGAATGCACCTTTCGGAACCAGAACCTCATTTAAGGGTGCAGACAGAATTGGTACGCGACTAGGGATATCCTTGGATCACCAACGCTGGCGGACCGAATATTTCGAACTAGACATAGACAACCCACCCTCGCCAGCCACGTTACCCATAGGCACTCCTGATCTACCACGGTTGAAGTTCGGTTCGACGCCAAAACCGACCAGGAGCCCCCCTGTCCTGAATAATCATCAAAAAGCACTCTATGCAGCGCTCTTGGGGGGAGTCCCTATGAAATTTCGAAAAAACTCACCACACTCAATCTCATTTGTTGAGGAAGAGGTGCCGCCAATCCCTTCAACCCGGTCCGAGACTCAAGTAATCAGAATATTCCCTAGATGAACTGTATACAGGCTAATATTTATAGACTATAGAGTTCGTGTGTCCCGATGGATACGCTATGAGTGAGGTTTCTGTCACCGAAGAAACATGGGAAGAAACCCGTAATAGTCTTCCTGAAGATCTGCGATGGAGTGTATACTTCGAAAATAATTGCTGGACGTTATTCCGTGACCCAAGGGATATCAAAAGCACTATCCCGTTGAGAATAGCAGGGGCGCCTCTCATCATACCAGGTATGATACCTACTCAAATTTTAGTCTTATGACAAGCAACAAGTTTGGCTGAAATCGGAACAGTCTACTCGCCGCCATGGGTACATTCCGGGACAGTGTCTCTGCCTGATCCTCATCCGAAACTCATCAATCCACGTGCTGAACTAACTGATAAGATGGTGATTTCTCTATTCGAGTCTTTCCCTTGTGCATTGGCCTTCTATATACTTTACAATGGCTTTTGTCAGATTTGGGTTGATGATGACTTTGACTTCAAATGGGCAGCATCTCATTTTCCGAGAGAATTTGGAGGATTAAGAGTCTCATATTTCACACACGGTCCTTCTGCGACATCAGGACTACCAGGTCCTTCCGGTCTCTCTCATGTGCAAAGCACCTTCGAGAATACAAGCCATGAGTCTATCTCCAGTGGCTCTCAGAACATTGCTCTGCAAATAAGCACAACGCCGACAATGAAATGCGGAAGCGAAATCGAGGTCAAATCTCCTACTCTCTCTACAATAGTCGGACGATCACTCCGGAGTCGCGTTGGGGTATCGATTTTGATGGAGGGAGAATTGGTAATCACAATGACGTCGCATGGTGCTATTGCGCCTCGAATTCAGGAGAAGATAATTGGGGAGAAGATTAAGAAATATGGCTTCTGGAATAGGTATTTGACCAAGTTTCTGGGTCGGGGTGGGAATGATCGCAACGAGACGCAACAGCCAAAGGACTTAACGAAGTGGTGGGAAGGGGTGGAGGTTTTCGCAGCTGGCACAGATAAGAAAGTTCGTATTTATTCTAACCGGCCCTAGACTCATCATCTGCTGAACACAACAAGGCTGACTTGCACACCGCTGCATGGATGTATAGGTTGGCGATCTTTGGAAGACGTATGATGAAGAAGCTTCGGAAGATACCTTATACCCTATCGGCTTTCCATACGATATTTCATTGATCAGGCCTAGTCAGAATAAGCGAATGATTGGCGGCATTATGAGTCCGGCCTCGGAATGGTATCGAGATGGTGCATTAGATACCAAAAGTAGGTTATATGTTATCGGCTCGCACCAAATAGATGGTCATGGACTGCCCAGACGGTGGTCAGAGCCAGTTGGCCAAGGCATCATGCTCAATCAGGGCGGTTTGCCACCAGAACAAAAATGGAAAGTCGACGATGTTAAACGGCTGGTAAGTCGCTGTACGCTCTGGAGGCCTCTAAATGCTACGGCTGGCTGGGACGGATGGAGTGGGGCACCAGTAATTGTCAAAAAGGAGGATGGTACGGAGTCGTTGCTTGGGTTTCAGTCTTTTGTTCAGGATAGTCACCACCGGCAGTTCCCTATGCCCGACGACAAGTTAAAGGAGGCGTGCACGGATGGGTATATTTCTTTCGGTGCCTGTATGAAGCTACCCGAAGATGTATTGAATTCGGTGATAGTGAGGTGATAATCTGGTTATTGTTTGGTTTCCTTCATTTTCTAGTACATACATTACGAAAATGGCAGGCGTCTTTATATGTGTTTGGCAACCCCTAAATGCTTAAAGACCGATATGCCAACTGTTCGGAATGCGCGTTTGTAAACTAGGTTTCGCTTGGAAGTTTGGGGGTTTGGCATCCAAGAGATGGTCTGATAGACAGGTTCACTTGGACATTTGGCATCCAAGAAACGGTCCGGCAGATATTTCTTGTTTGACCGTTTGACCGTTTGACCGTTTGACCGTTTGACCGTTTGACCGTTTGACCGTTTGACCGTTTGACCGTTTGACCGTTTGACCGTTTGACCGTTTGACCGTTTGACCGTTTGACCGTTTGACCGTTTGACCGTTTGACCGTTTGACCGTTTGACCGTTTGACCGTTTGACCATTTGACCGTTTGACCATTTGACCGTTTGACCATTTGACCGTTTAACAGCATACAAGGCAGTAGCTTGCATCCAGACTTTTGAAGCTCTAGCCTGCGTCCGAAGCTCATGCTAGCGTCCGAAGCTCAGGCCAGCAGACAGTTCTGGCCAGGTAACTAGCCAGCAGACTTTGCCCTAAGTGCGCCATCACCATCACCGTAACAGTAACCATCACCACCACCATAACCATACACCAGCCAGTCTATCATCTCGGTTGTGCTCATACTTGCATACATCTAAAGTCCACGCAAATGGAACCATAGGTTTCGCCGGAAATCTGACTCGGAGCGGGTAGCGAGGTTAAGGTTTCGTCTTTAAGTCTATCGACGCCATGACCCATACAACTGTTAACTTCGCTGCCGACGGAAAGGACTAAATTCATTAAACTTCGCAGTGATGCCAAAGGACTAAACTTTTCAACGAGTCAAAAGCGCTAAATCTATCAAACTTCGCTGCGAGCCCAAAGGATTAAATACATCCAAAAGACTAAGAATATCGTGGCAGCCCCAAAGGATTAAACTTCGCTGCGCACCCAAATGACTAAATCCACGCTGCGGTCTTAAGAACCAAACTGCCAAACGACCAAATCCGTCCGAAGGCAAATAAGATCGGCTGACATTTCCAAATATCGCGTGTTTCCAACTCCATTTCATTTTCGCGATATACCAGACTGCAAAATCCTTGTGATATATTCACTACACATACTACAAGCTCATTCATGTGCCAGTCACCTGTAGAATTCCAGTTGTTGTTTGAGCGATAGCGAGTAAAACCTGGACAACAGTGAGAATTAAAAGAATGACGGCAAAACTGTTCGAAGTCAGCGGGACATCGCTCAGGGCCAAGGGCGAGGACACACCAGAAGGTATAGTACTGGAGCGTATCCCGCCTATCCTTGAAAAGCTGCACCAATGTGCGAGGTTTCCGTTCTTGGAGAAACTGATTGAGATCGTGTATGCGCGTCCAAAAGTGCTTGAAATCCGATGGCACCCACACATTGCAGACGGATTTCATCTCTCTACAATGCCTTCGAAGGGACGGATCTAACACTTGACCTGTGTTTTCAATGACGATCATTGCTTCCTCGAGTGTACCAGCGACTTTGCACCCAATACAGTTACACATCCATTTACCTGGGATCCATCTGCGCGAGTGTTCGTTCGGAAACCTCCCAAATAAGAGTCCGTAGCTTAGGGTGATTTCGTACTGCAATTCATTCGATATGCCCACAGTGCTAGAGAATCTTAGCAGCCGTCACGAGCAATGAGCCATTTGAAGATCACTGTACCTTAATGAAAATGTTGAATGTTGCCCGAGGATGCATGGTAAACTGAACAGTAATAAACTGGTCTTCTCATGCTCGTGCTTTAAGGTCAAGTGTTCGGTTATGTCTGTAGACCATTCAATTTTGATGCGGCCTAGCTTTGTCAATTTGTAGGCGTTGAGATCCTTTCTTGCTATACCGGGGCTTTCCCTTATTCTAGAAGAAGGAAGAAGACCTCCACCGCGCAATAGCTTCCGTAACCCTATATTACCTTTCAAGACATTCTCCTCCTCCTCCGCCAAATTTCGTTCACAATAATATGCCATCCAGCGACTTCTAAAGCCATCCTTCGTGAATGAATCCTCCATGAGAAGCCACAGCCCAATATGATGTAGAACAATCTCATAGACCTCTTTACAGCTAAACTTGGAGTTTTCCACAAGTCCCGAATTGATTTCTTCCCGCAAATTATCCGAGAATGAACGGATCATGTCGTCGTCTTTTGTCGCTGAGGCAAAATGACTGGAAACGGTCAAGAACAATTCGATAAACACATCAATATCCCCAGCCTCTCGCTGTACCATATGAGAGACTTCTCCCGCGCTCTGTCCAGATACTCATAATAAGGATCCAGATCGTGGCAGATCTCAGCGTCGCCAGAAGTGCAGTTGTCGTACTTTAGGAAACTGGACAGTTTTTGAAGCGAAGAAGTACTGATGCTGATGCTCCTTGCACCACCGGGCGTTGCTGTTGCTTCGTCAGCTTTCTGCCTGTTTCTCTGGCCCTAAGGAATTAGATATATACCCGAACTTTCACCATCGCCATCATCTTTGGGGTAATTTTGCATCTCCAGATCAAAATCTGCGTTCATCGAAGAGCTCATTGACTGTGTATCAGGTGTCTCCCCTAATTTTTACGGGCGCAATATCCTTTTGGTCTTGTCTTTGGCTTATGTAGTGTCTGTTCTCTACAGAAGGCAGTGATCTGAGCACTCTGCGCCTCGGTACAGCCTCAGCGCTGATGCCAATCGGTGCGATATGCATGCAGATTCTGCGAGCCTCGGATTGGCGGTGTGATGCATGCAGTCCACAAGTTGTGAAACCTGACACGTAAGTACTCGGCGGGGGCTTAGATCCCAAACAGCAATCACGGCCTTGCATCTTTGGCTGTAATGCGATAGAGGAGTGCGTTCGAATTTATGATATATTTGTATACATAGATGTGGGGTAACAGTCGCTATTAAGGTGTTCGCCGGATTTAAGATCGATTTCATTTGTCGTGTTTCGAGAAAGATTTGGTGTCGAAATTGGGTAGTTTGCAACCGCATCGGCCACCAGCGGTTCCACAGCCTCCGGAGAGTTGGTCGATCGCCACAAACAACCGCATGTTATTGTCTACTGCAATACGTGCTAACTCAGCACCCAATTCGTTTTGGCAAGTTTCAATAACACCCAATGACCCCCAAGATCACCCGATTATCTATAGATCTATAGATCGGTCAGGTCAGGTTGCCTCTGGGAAAGCCACGCTTGGCATAGACTGGTTTGATCAATGCTCAAAAAGCCTGGGTATCTCCAGATGGCTGGCGCTTAGAAGAAGGCCCCCACAGCGCAATAGCTTCCACAACCCTATGTTGCCTTTCAAGACGTTCTACTCCTCCACGTTTTATTCACAATAATATGCCATCCAGCGACTTCTAAAGCCATTCTTTGTGAATGAATCCTCCACGAGAAGCTACAGCTCAATATGATGTAGGACAACCTCGACCAATAAAATCAAACACTAATGTGGCCTCCTACTCTAGAAAAAGATTAACACCGCATGAGATAGAGTCCCTATTCTAAAACACCAGAAATCAGGCTGTTGTAGAATACCGTTGCATTTTAGACAGTGCTAGGAGAAGAGCTGACTCAATGATACTTGGATGTGAAGTTCACGGGAATGAAAGTCCGCTTGAATATCTCCCAAGAAGAAACTCTTGCCATGTGCTTGAGAATGCCAACAACCGCATTGGTGAGGGAATTATTTGTAAGATATACAACCGAGAACACAGAAGGCATATAATCCTAAGGAGGCAGGGAATGGAAGTTGGCCAGAGAGGATCGATCCACCTAAGCCGAGCGCAAACTGTGGCTAGTTATTGGGACATAGTCATTTTTATGTGATGCTGGGCGCAGGAAACTTAATAGTTGAGAGAGCCTTTAATTTCAGTTCTCTGTGTCGTTTTTGCAAACCCTCTCCCAGACTCCCAGTGTTCCGAAGCGGCCAGGCCGGCCGCCGACCGGTCTGTAGATCCGTAGATACAGGCCACCCAAACGAAGGCCGGCACTGACCTGGGCCGGCACAGGCCGTCTCCCCATAAACCTGGGCCGACCTGCAGATATCTACAGATCTGGGGGGTTTATACTTTGACCTGCAGAAGCCTGCATAAATTTGCAGATTTGGCAGGGTTTAAACTTATAGTTGCAGCGAAACCACACTAAGACTACAGATTCGGGCAATAACATTCGTTGGCCTGCATAGGCCTTCACTGGACTACATAGACCTACGTTAGCCCGCATGGGTCTGCCGAAATCTGACGGTTTTTACAAGCTTAATGTGCGGTGAATGCATTATTTGCAAGACAAAAGTAGCTAGGTGAAGCAGCGGTGGAGGAACTTGAAGGTTAATATTATTTGTAATGAGTTTGTTTCATTCTTTCGAGTCCCAATGTTTCGTACTAGTAGCACCATCGGCCGCCAGATATCTGCAGTCCGGTCAGATCAAATCTGTCAGATTAGCGGCCGGCCTGGGTCAAAAATTTCGTGGCCGGCCTTGGCACAGGCCGGCACAGATCATGCTCAGATCTGACCGGACTGACCGTTTCGGAAAACTGCCCTCTCCTCTTTGTTCTCCCTTGGCTGGAATCCTTGTTATGCATCCGATTGTAGTCGTTCTTCCGCCTTCAAATGGGGTTTGATTCGCCACTCTTCCAGTGTTCCTGAGCAGCCCAACCACATAATACCGGGAGGATACAAATAACCTTGATGACCTCAGTTTCGCGGTCTCGGCTAGTGAAGATCAGGCCTGGCCGCTTAAGAATACTGTTTCATCTCCAATTCTAATTAAATCGATCGTTAAAGATTATCATGGAGTCATTGACTCTTTTAGAAAACTGATTGGCACATCCTTGTAATTACGTTGAAGGTGGGTAGCCACCGCTGAGACAGTGATGTCAACGGTTCGAACCAGTCCTGGTTCGGAGGGTGAACCAGTTCAAGCGGTGCGGTCCGACAGGTGCACCAGTTTGAACTGCGAACTGCCAAGTTCAAGCCACTAGTGGACTGGTTCGAACCAGTCCTATGGAAGTTCAGCCAAGGTGTGTTTAGTCATACACCCGGAAGTGGTTTTTCACTCTGGGTGGGCCACTGAAGTAGTCTTGGAGTCTGGTACTGTGGTACATGCACTGAAATGCTGGTGACTATAGATAGGTTGGTCACGAGTGTGAAACTTACATTTTAGCCTCTGGGCTGCTTAGATGAGGATTGTTCTAGTCCAGTCACGGAGGATGTCCCTCTGCGGAGAGACCGGTCCATTCACGGAGTCCCACCCTCAGTGACTGGACTGGTTCATTCGCGGAGCATACATACAAAGTGGTAATTGCACTCAATGTCGTGGTGCAACCACAATTGCACTATGCTCAATATCCTGACTTGAAATCAGCACTTCTTCCTGGATGCCTTCTTCCTCTACATCGTCCTCATTCTCCTCCTCCTTGACCACATCCTGGTACTCTTCGAGACCCTCTCCTTCCTTGTGGTGTGCTAGAAGCGTGATCTCTATTCTCTAAGTGTCACGATCTACATATACAGAGTTGAGCTGCACACGTGACCAACGTACACCCTACATTCCTCAATATCTAGTTCTGTCAAATAACTTTCGTCGTTTGCCTCTGCGCCATCGCAAAACCGTACGAGTCGCTTTCAGGCTCGTTCAGGCTTTCACCGGCGCGAAAGCAAATCCAGAAGGTGTTAGGACTCAGACAGGAGCCAACTTTGAAAGTATGGCGAACTTTCAGGTTTTCCGCCGGCTTTTGCTGCATATTTCCTTTCGCGCAGATACACTTTCATGCTTTCCTGCAGATGAGGCTGCAGCACTGGCCAATGTAGAAGCTCTAGCCAGCGTCGAAAGCTCTGGCCAGCAAACTAGCCAGCCTCCTGGCATGCGGACTTAACTCAACGTCTGAGCTCAACTTAGAGTCCTAGTGCAGTGCTATTACTAACTATTGTGGGGCCATCAGTGTCACCACCATGTTCATGAAGATCTAGTAGACTGTCGATTATCACTATATGTTTATGTTCGCACTCAACGCTTGCACTCACGCTTGCACTCACGCCGGCCCAATTATTCTGAAAACTAAGCTGCGGATTCTGCTGGCAAATCTGATTCGGAGATCTGCTCTTCCCATGCTAGTGGGCTCGCTCATCCCTCCGACCACCATCTCCATTAATTGCCATATACAGAATCCCTTTGTAATGGCGGTGGTCGAGTGATGGCAGCCGGCCGAAGGCCGGGTAACCGCCCAGTATATAGTCACTTCGCGGGAGTGCAATGACACTCCAGCGATAATCTTACCTATTGTTCTACTCCATATAATTACTTGCTCTCGTCTGCAACCGTATCTATTCTATTTGACATCTCTGACCGTATGGAGCTGTACTTGCCCGTACCCGTCCTGACACTATTATCACTCTATAATTATTAGATACGTTTTGCTCACGAGATTTCGTAATCTTATCCCCTTGTTTATCGACGTGTCAAGAACCCATACAAAAACAAAGAAACGAAGCAACTAGAGTTACACGATGCCTCCAAAGCAAACTAGATCCCAATTAAGAGTAACTGACGATCGTACAAGCGATGACACTCTGCAGGCTGCAGCCTCCGGCTCTGGAGGTCGACAAACTCGCGCATCACAAACCAGCTTCACTTCTTCAGTTCAACCTGAGGCCCAAACCTACGATAAAGAAAGTGGTTTTGATGATCTGAGCAACTTCAAAGATCACGACGAAGGTGAAGGCAATGGCCAAGATGACTCACAGCCCTGTAACCAATGCGAATCAGACACCATCAAAAACTTCTTCCAAGTGCTACACCAGCAGAAAGAGATATTCGACAGCGTCATCAGGCAGAACGCGATGCTGATGGAGGCCAATGCAAGGTAGTTGAGTGCACCAATCGAAGTTCCCTCCAATGCCTCGAAGAAGTTCAAGATGTCTAACCCAAAATGATTCTGCAGTGGTGCTGTGGAATTGGAGATCTTCTTAAGCTCCCTCCATTCAAACTTCCGAGTTCACAGCGAATACATCCCACAGGTAGTCATCGACTACGTCCAGTATGCACTCGACAATCTCGGCAGCCAGTTGAATCATCCTGAACCGAATCAAAGGAGGATGAGTATGACTGACCCAATATCATGGGGCCAAGACCTACTAGTGAACAACACGACCTGCCTGTTTGATTTCGAACTCTGGGTGGAGGAATTGTGGAAGCAGTACGGTGACAAGGAACAGGTGCTCAATACTGGAAGTCGAAATTTCACCGAGTTCAAACAGGGGTATTTCGACAAAAATGAAACTGTTCGAGCATATGCGTATCGACTGGGGCATTTATGGCGAGAATCAAACCTTGACGAAACCCAGCACTTCACCCCGCTTCGCTACCAGATTTGGGCAGGCTTGAAGCCGGAGCTACACCCCAAAATCAAGCGATTCACCTCCGAGAGCGGCATGTTCGATACACTAGATGCACTGTTCGACCGAGCAGCAGACGTCGAAACCAAGCCGAATCAACAAGAACAACAGACCCAACCAGAACCATCTCGTTGGCAGAAAGTCAACTGAAAACGCAACTTCACACTATCCATCCCAGAGCCGACACAATCAAAGCCTCAAGGCTCAGGCTCAGGCTCAGGCTCTGGATCAAACGACCGACACCAAACAGACTTACCAACAGCACCATGGATTTCGGTGGAAGTCTACGCCAAACAGAAAGCAGATGGAGAATGTGTCAGATGTGGTGGCAGCGATCATAAAACCTACCACTGCTCAAGATACTCTCGTGCCACCTTTCCTGACAAATTTGACCCCAACTCTGGCCAAGGCCACTGCCAAATCAAACCTCAGCAGTCGTTTGACACCCAGCAGTCAAAAAACTAGTTTACCTCTCCCAACACTTGGCTCGGCGGAAGAGGTTGGACGAAACAGAGCGGGGAATGGAGACCCTCAGCACACGGACATTAATGGCAACTTTGGATGAGATACAACCTCACTGAATATCAATAAAATCGAGGGTAGTTCTGGAGAACCTGTGAGCACACATGTCAAGCCAGTATTTCTACGGTACAGCACGTCTGGATTCAGCTCACATCATTCGCGAAGTCTGAGTTCGGGATCGACAGGGAGAAATGCAACCCGTACGAGCACTTATTGACTGCGGCACGACAAGCATCTGTATGTCTCCAAGGCTCCGAAAGACACTTGGCCTGAGAAATGAAGCAGCAGGCATCACCACCCTGGTATTGGATGGGCATGTGATGGCGTCAGCCAGAGATAGCGGAAAAGTGGCGATGACAGTTCAGTACCTTGAGCATCTCGCACCGGTTAAAGAGTCGGAAGTACAAGTCGTACCAATGCAGGTGTCACGGTTGTGTCGTCTAAGGATCAGAGGAAGAATATGGATTGGTGAAGGGTATAGGGGAATACGAAGAGAAACAGGTTTCGATGGAAGGAATCAGGTTTCGGTGGAAGGAATCAGGTTTCGGTGGAAGGAATTAGGATTCGAAAAAAAGGAAACAGGTTTCGGTAGAAGGAATCAGGTTTCGACGGTTGCATTGTAAATATGGCGTGATGGTTATGGCGTGGTTTATGGTCTGAAAGGGTGGCGTACATAGTTGGGTATGGTTTGGATGTATTTTGGAACAAGTGAGTAAAGGTGACGACAGACACGTTAGTGGTATATAAGGATGCCGGATTTGCCGAGGATAGATTTGTTCTTCACTCGTTCTCTAGGCTACAAAACAATCAATAGCTTCGGCACCCACCTTTGTTCACATTTGTGATTCCGGATTTTGAGTCTCTTGTTTGTTACACAGTACCCGCGATCATGTTAGGGGTTTCCCCTTGACATGCGTATAAAGTACGTCAGGCTTAGTCTCCCAGGCTTGCGTTATTCAAAGATGACTAACGGTTAAGATCACACCCCTGAGGATGTCTACCGATGAGTTAGCAGACGGCCCAACATAGCCGGGTGAAATCCCCATAATAGTCTATGCTACAATACTACGTCTCAGCATAGGGAATAGCTACCCAGTGTGGAGACAGTACGCACACTCGATCAGACAGTAATCTTGGGGGTAACAACCCATAGTACTGGCTAAGGCATGGGACACACCAACCATACTGCCGAAGCAATGTAACTGCCGAGCAGGGGTCTTCGGATCAGCTGTGCGTTACGGATCAGACCAGTGTTATCTTTATTATCATGCTAATACTGGGACAAACCATACCCGTGCTTAGCTTCATGGATTTGGTTGGACAAGCGATATTATCTTAGTATGCGGGACTTTGCTATCTCTAGAGCTAGAATAAGCAAAGGAGATAAGCTAACTGCGCCCCGGTAGTTGACTCTACCTAAAAGATAAGTGCTTGGATCTAGACTGTCGAACCCCAGCTCTGCCGTGTTTGCAACACGATAACTGATAGAGGGCACCCCCTACGGGGAACACGGATAAGACCCGATGACACTAGGTACGTGGCAATGTATGGGTTGGCAGCTCATTAAATCATTGATCACTATTCCACTCAATACGAAGAAAGATAACTAATACGAAGTAATGGTCCGATATGTATGTCAGCAACGTCATTACATGCAGGATAACCTTTGGGAACTCCTGGTGGGGGCTTACGCAACCACACGTTGTCAAACGGAACTCTCCACAGCTAACTACCGAGATCGGCTCTGAAGCAACGATCGGATGTTATGTGAACACCCACACGGTGGACTGAGTGTTATTGAGATAGTACTATACACACACATCATAGATTACAGAGAAGTACCGTCACCCCTTAGCAGGATGGTTTGACGCGGAAATACTCACCTATAAAAGACCACCTTAAACCCACGAGTTTAAACACAACGATTCAAGCAACAGTCGAACAAACCACAGTCAGAACACAACAGCGGAAAAACCACCTGAAATATTATTAAGTTAATTACCTTAAGAATATTCACCAATACATTTTATGTCTATTACAGACGACCAAAAGATTCTCTACGCTCGCATCTTGCACGCTCAAGCAAACACTCGAGCCAAATACGAACACCTAGCACGATACCTTGTTCGTAATAACCTTTGGGTAGAATACTACCATTATTTCCACACCGGTGAACTTCCTTCCCAAGTCGCTTTTGACGAGTCGTCGGAGGATTACCTCCAAGACAGCTACGACTTTTAAAAGGGCCATACTGCAATAGATGCCCGTGTTTATACATACGTACAACGACGTAAACGCGTCACAATCGAATTCCATATTTTTAGTTGGATCGTTAAATCAAAATACGCCTTTACCATAAGTCGGTACAACAATATCGATAAGTTACATCTAGCTGCAGTATCCCCCTAACAGTATAATATTTCGGACGTTATCCGAAATACGTTCATGAACTGTGTACTGTGCGAAGAAAAAGCTTGCTGCGCGGCAAAAATATTCGACATAACAGGAAACAACGAAAACATACCTTGTTGCCCATCACATTGTCCCAAATATTGCAACAATCAGTGTTTACGTTGCCGTCACGTCCAACGAATAGCTCTTTACGCGCTAGCTAGAGCAAGCACACAACATCCTCGAATACTCAAAATGTCGGCACCCAGGCGCAGACTCACCTTTGGAGCGGACCGGTTAGCACCAGTGTCCACAGCAATCTCCAAACCAACCTCGACAGCACCCAAACCTCTACCAGAATGGGTCAAGAAACTACAAGAGCACTATCAGCAGTCACGACAGAAGTACCAACAGATAGTGCAGGACGAGGACACCGAAATGATCGACAGCGTACAAGCACGAGTATCACGACTCGATCTAGAAATGCAGAATCTAATCGAATGCTGCAACAGCGAGAGAGTAGTGATAGAAGTCGAATTCGACGATGTTCGGAAAGACTGCGAAATCTTCGCTCAGCAGGTAGAAACCAACAGAGCCCTAGGAGCTCAAGTACTGGAAGGACACGAACAGCAAATCAAGATACTTGAATATGTGCTGAAAGAAACAAGAACTGGAATCGATGTCATCCAGGACCAATCACATCAAATCATTGCCGGAGCAACAGACGAGTTCAGAAGACTCGAAAGAAGAATAGAAGGCTGCGAAAAAGAACAAGCCCAACTAAGGGTTAAGCAAGCCTCGCTATCAGTATCCTACACCGCAATCCATAAAAGGATAACAGACCTAGAAGCTCACACGAAGAAAAATGTACCCGACTACCACGATTTACGAAAAATCGCGGACAGAATTGAGGAGGTTGCAGAGCAAACCACAGGCCTAACGGAAGCGGTGGAAAGAGCAAAGGTGTCTAATACAACACCAGGTAGACGAGGAAGAACCGAACAAGTTCAGGAATGGAGACACAGGACGGAGGAAAGAAACAGAGCATATCTCCAATAACAGATTCAGATATAGCCCCAAGACCTGGCCTTAGGGGAGGATCCGGTACCGATGCTGGAATGCCTGATCCTGAACCAGAACCAGAATCAGAACCTGAACCAGGACCAAGCGGAAACAGAGGAACAGGAGGAGATCCGCCACCACCTCCGTCTCCACCAGGACCATCCGAACGACCTCGGTCCAGAAGGACCAGATCCCCAACTAGACGGTCTAGAACAAGGAGGTCCAGATCACGATCCAGAACAAGGCATAGCTACAGACCGAGGGATTCAAGAATTAAGATAACGGATCCACCCAAGTTCGCAGGAAAAAGTTCCGAGGATTTTGACACCTGGTGGATGACCATGGAAACATACATCGCAGACCAACCCTACTTGTTCCTAGGCCAGGAATAAAAATGCAGTACTGCAGAGGACGCCTAGAAGGACACGCCCTAGCATGGCATATGCAATGGGAAACAGAAGCGTCTACTGGAAAACACGAAAGAAGCTGGATGGATTACCGAGCTGCAATACACGCCAGATTCCATAATCAATTCCAACAGGAAGCAGCGTACAAAGCAATTATGGAAGTAAGATACGAGGGAAACATCCAAGATATGATTACGGAATACGACACTTTGAACGTAAAAGCCGGAATAACTGGCGTGGCCTACCGAACCATGTTAATGTCACAACTTCCACAACAAGTATTTAAACAGCTGTCAACAATGAACCCAGCGGATAAAACAGACGCAGAATTGAGGGAAATTATCCTCAACGCTGGAAAGAATGTGGAAATATGGCAAGCCACGGCAAAAAACTTCGGAATGATGAAAAAGACGCCCAAAGCATCAGGACGAGTCTCGGAAACAGGGTCAGTTCAAAAAACACCCTTCAGAAAAAACTCTCGTTTCAAGAAACAAACAACATACACACCAACAAACCAAAAAGGATCAGTACCTCGAGCATTCAAAAGTGCAGAAGGAAAAACCTACGCACAAATGATTCAAGGAGTCCCACCGGAGGAAGAGAAAAGAAGAAGGGCGGCAAAGGAATGCATACGGTGTGCATGGCCTTCGGGGCGAAAAGGAGCACACGGAACAATGAAGTGCTTCCAAGCAGTAAAAGTCACCAGCGGAACGGCGGACTTTCCCAAAGGATATCAAAAATTGAAAGTAGGAGGTTTCGACCAATTGGAGGATATGCCAATCGACGAATACGAAATTGAGAGTGATGAGGAAAAAGAAGGGCAAGTACAAACATCCGAGGGAGACGAGATAACAGAGGATAGCAGTGAGGATATTGCGAATGATTGGTGGAACCATACTGAAGACATCTCGGAGTAAGGAGATAATAGAACGATTTTATGTGGAGGATTTTGGCGATTAGGCGGGAGAAAGCCTTTATATAGATACCGGTCGCAACCTTGAGGATTCCGGAAGGGATGAAACCGCTGGACGGTAGTTGCGCAATAAGTAAGTATACCCCTCAAACTAACTAAAAAGATTAAAAGGACCTGCTACGGCCCAGTCATTGACGAAAGGATGGCTACAAAACGCAAACAACCTCCCACGGAGGAAGAAAACTCAATCAAGCGACAAAACACATCAGACGACTTTGTGTTTTACGAAGTCAAAAAACTACACAAAATTCCACAAACACGCATAGGAAAAAGACCAATCTATAAGTTCTTTATAGATTACGATGACGGAACTGGAAACAGCAAACAATTCCCAGTACGAGCAATGTTAGATCTAGGATCCACATCTTTCACAATATCACCACAATGTGCAAAAGTGTTTAAAGTACCAGTGGTCAAAAGGAAAAACTCAGTCAGAGCAAATGACTTTGGAGGAAACAAGGTAAAACTACCGGGTATGTATACCATTCCGCTAGGTTTAGCCTTTGGAAACCATCGATCACTCGAAACATTCGAAGTAGCACCAATGCAAAAAGAATACGACGTATTAATACCAGCGTGGTATTTGGAGAAACATAAAGCACAAGGAACATCATACGGTCACCTACACTTCACAGAGTGCGGAAGCAAATGTTACAATCATGGAAAGAAAAACCCAGACTGGAACATCACGTACGATGATCGAATAGTTTTTCGAAGCGATGCGATAAATATCGGATCAGTCATATTCAGTAATACAACTCAATTAGCAGAGAAACTACCACCTCAATACCATAAATGGTTATTACTGTTTGATCCCCAGGAATCCGAGAAATTACCAAATCATGGCCCTCACGATCACGAAATCAACCTCAAAACATCGGATGATCAGGTTAAAGTCGGACCAATATACCAATTATCAAGAGAAGAAGAAAAACTACTGCGAGAATACATCGATAAAATGATAAGAGAAGGAAAAATTCAACCATCGCAGGGACAAGCAGGAAGCCCGATTTTATTTGTACCAAAACCTAACGGCCGAGGATTACGTCTTTGTGTGGATTACAGACGGTTAAATGATCTTACGGTCAAAGACAAAACTGCACTACCTCTAATGGACGAATTACAAAATCGAATGAAAGGAGCTAAGTGGATCACGAAGTTGGATATGAAATCCGGATATCACCTGGTAAGAATGGCAAAAGGACACGAATGGAAAACAGCTTTTAGAACCAAGTTTGGATCCTACGAATATATGGTAATGCCGTTTGGGTTAACGAACGCACCTGCTACTTTTCAAAGATGGATGAACGGAATCCTACAACCTTTTCTAGGTCACCACGATAATGTCACAGTATGCTACATCGACGACGTTATGATAGCAACCAAAGGAACTCGAGAAGAACACCATGAGTATGTAGGAAAAATACTTCAGGTCCTTCAAGATAACGAGTTAGTGGTGGAAATCGACAAGTGCGAATTCGACAAACAAGAAGTTGAATTCCTGGGATTTCTAGTGAGTGGAAAAGGATTGAAGATGGCCCCAAGCAGAAGTGAAGCAATAACCAAATGGCCAATACCGAAAACACAGAAAGAGGTTCAAATCATTTTGGGATTATGGAACTTCTATCGAAGATTTATAAAAGGATACGCGGGAATAGTAGCACCAATAACAGATACGTTGAAAGGAGATGGAAAGAATTTCATGTTCGGAGACCCACAAAAAGCGGCCTACTACAAAATATGCATATTGTTTGCAGCAGAGAATACCCCAATTCTTCGACATTATGAAGAAGATCGACCAGCAATAGTCGAGACTGACGCCTCAGACTTCGCCATGGGAGCAATTCTATCGCAAAAATTCGAAGACGCTAAAATGCACCCTGTCGCTTTTATCTCCAAGAAATTCTCACCTGCCGAAATCAACTATCAAATATACGACAAAGAAATGCTTGCCATAGTATACGCTTTCAAAACATGGCGATGCTACCTCCAAGGAGCTACACATACGACTATCGTCTTCTCTGACCATATGAACCTACAGTACTTCAAAGAAACCAATCAACTTAATCGAAGGCAAGCCAGATGGGCAGAAGTACTACAAGAATATAATTTCAAAATTGTATACAGAAAGGGTTCAGCAAATGGAAAAGCAGATGCCTTATCAAGATGTCCGGAGTACATCTCTAGAGAGGGAGGTACGCAAAGTACAGAAAAGAAAGCTTTATTAGGACCAGAACTTTGGATGAATATCGGAACAATGGATATTGATGATGAGGAAATAGGAGAAATCTCATTCGCCGGATTCTCAGTTAAAAAATTAACACCTGGGATGAAAGAACGATGGATTACTGAAGTAGAAAAAGATGAAGAATATAAGGAGATATTAAGAAAAGTTAACAACAAGGAAAAGAACGTTGACGAAAGATTTGAAGTAGATACAGAAGGGATGTTGGTATGGAAAGGAAGGCTATACGCACCAACGGGTTTTAGAAAAGAAGTACTCAAACGAGAACACGACTCCAAGGTGGCAGGACATTTCGGAAGAGAACGTACCATGGAACTTATCACCAGAAACTTCTACTGGCCCAGGTTAGAAGAAGAAGTTCGAGACTATTGCAACAAATGCGACTCGTGTCAAAGAACGAAAAGCCCCCGACATGCGAAACATGGATTACTACATCCATTGGAATTACCATCGTCACCGTGGTCGTTCATATCAGTCGACTTTATCACAGACCTACCAGAGTCAGATGGATGCAAAAATATCATGGTGGTAATCGATCGCTTCACGAAAATGGCTCACTTTATACCAACAGCCAAACGGGAATCATCAGTAGTTGCCAAACTGTTCCTGGACAATGTGTGGAAATATCACGGACTACCAACAGATATAGTATCGGACAGAGACGGGGTGTTTACCGGACATTTCATTGCAGACCTATACCAATTTTAGGAATCAAACGTTCAATGTCAACAGCGTTCCACCCTCAAACGGACGGTCAAACAGAACGGATGAACCAAACGATTGAACATTACCTAAGAACATACTGCAACTACGAACAAGACAATTGGAAAGAAATGCTACCAATGGCTGAATACGCATATAACAATTCCAAACATGCGGCAACCAAAATGACACCTTTCTACGCGAACTATGGATATGAACCACGTACCAATTGGCCCACCGAAGTGGAATTCAAAAACCCAAGCTCGGAAATATACGCTCACTACATGGTAGACGTCTATCACAAACTCGAAACACAACTTGAAAGCAGTCGTGAAAAAATGGCAACATACTACGATCGAAAAAGGAAGCCAGCACCAGAGTTCAAAGTCAATGATTGGGTAATGCTAGATGGGAGAAATATTCGAACCAAGAGGCAGTGCAGAAAACTCGACGACAAACTATACGGACCTTTTAAAATCAGCAAAGTTGGAAGCAACAAACGATGGTGTCGGTTAGAGCTACCAGTGTCATGGAAAATACATCCTACATTTAATGTTGCTCTACTAGAACAGTACCGGGGAGAAGTCAAAGAAAAAGATATTCCACCGATAGAAGCAGACAACGAAGGATGGATACCCGAAGCTATTATAGCCAGTGGACCGACAGACGAGGATCATCGGAAGCACGTATATTTGGTCAAGTGGGAAGGATTCACGCACGAAGAAAATACTTGGGAATCCTACGAACATCTAGCGGAAATAGCACCTGAACTAATTGATAAGTTCTACGAGCAAAAACCAGAGATGGAAAAAGATAAAAGATGGAAACAAAACAAGAGAACACAAAAGAAAAAGAGAAGGAATAAATAGATTTCTTTTGTTAAAACTCACACCGCATTTGATTTTATGTAAGCGGAGGTCACCTTTATTTTTTATTTTTTTTTTATTTTATCCAAAAGATTAGCTATACCTATAGTATACGCTGTCTGAGTGGTAACTATTGCAAAAGAATCACTTCTTACGTTGGAGTACTCTGTTGAGGTCACCAGAGCTAGAGAGGGAGGTAATGTTAGGGGTTTCCCCTTAGCATGCGTATGAAGTACATCAGGCTTAGTCTCCCAGGCTTGCCGCTATTCAAAGATGAATCAGCGGTTAAGATTACACCCCTGAGGATGTCTACTGATGAGTTAGCAGACGGCTCAACATAGCCGGGTGAAATCCCCATAATAGTCTATGCTACAATACTACGTCTCAGCATAGGGAATAGCTACCCAGTGTGGAGACAGTACGCACACTCGATCAGACAGTAATCTTGGGGGTAACAACCCATAGTACTGGCTAAGGCATGGGACACACCAACCATACTGCCGAAGCAATGTAACTGCCGAGCAGGGGTCTTCGGATCAGCTGTGCGTTACGGATCAGACCAGTGTTATCTTTATTATCATGCTAATACTGGGACAAACCATACCCGTGCTTAGCTTCATGGATTTGGTTGGACAAGCGATATTATCTTAGTATGCGGGACTTTGCTATCTCTAGAGCTAGAATAAGCAAAGGAGATAAGCTAACTGCGCCCCGGTAGTTGACTCTACCTAAAAGATAAGTGCTTGGATCTAGACTGTCGAACCCCAGCTCTGCCGTGTTTGCAACACGATAACTGATAGAGGGCACCCCCTTCGGGGAACACGGATAAGACCCGATGACACTAGGTACGTGGCAATGTATGGGTTGGCAGCTCATTAAATCATTGATCACTATTCCACTCAATACGAAGAAAGATAACTAATACGAAGTAATGGTCCGATATGTATGTCAGCAACGTCATAACATGCAGGATAACCTTTGGGAACTCCTGGTGGGGGCTTACGCAACCACACGTTGTCAAACGGAACTCTCCACAGTTAACTACCGAGATCGGCTCTGAAGCAACGATCGGATGTTATGTGAACACCCACCACGGTGGACTGAGTGTTATTGAGATAGTACTATACACACACATCATAGATTACAGAGAAGTACCGTCACCCCTTAGCAGGATGGTTTGACGCGGAAATACTCACCTATAAAAGACCACCTTAAACCCACAAGTTTAAACACAACGATTCAAGCAACAGTCGAACAAACCACAGTCAGAACACAACAGCGGAAAAACCACCTGAAATATTATTAAGTTAATTACCTTAAGAATATTCACCAATACATTTTATGTCTATTACAGACGACCAAAAGATTCTCTACGCTCGCATCTTGCACGCTCAAGCAAACACTCGAGCCAAATACGAACACCTAGCACGATACCTTGTTCGTAATAACCTTTGGGTAGAATACTACCATTATTTCCACACCGGTGAACTTCCTTCCCAAGTCGCTTTTGACGAGTCGTCGGAGGATTACCTCCAAGACAGCTACGACTTTTAAAAGGGCCATACTGCAATAGATGCCCGTGTTTATACATACGTACAACGACGTAAACGCGTCACAATCGAATTCCATATTTTTAGTTGGATCGTTAAATCAAAATACGCCTTTACCATAAGTCGGTACAACAATATCGATAAGTTACATCTAGCTGCAGTATCCCCCTAACATTCACATAGTTTTAGCCATCCATATGATTCTGGTTTATTGGGTTGGCTCTATTGACACATATGGCAGTTGCAAATGTCTCTATCTAAGTCCCTTTGATGTCTTCTGGCTGATGAATTCCGGCCTCCATAGCAAGATTTTTTTTCATTCGTAACGTGCTGCAGCAGGCGAATTGTAGTGTAATTGCAAATGAACTGTTTTTTATTTTTGATTATGGCTGGGAATTTGATCGTACATACACACAGTTCATTTGTGGTATTGTATGCCTATTTCTTGCCGATATTCTGAATCAAGTTCCATAGGTTACTTGGATTTACCTTGTTATTTTCCCAGTTTATAATTTTCACAATTAATACTATGTGTCTTTTGTATATTTTCTTTTCATAATTTCTTTTTTGAAGAATATTCTTATAGGTTTTTTCTGTTTCTCAATTCAGGAAAATATTTCCTGGCAAGCCAGTTTGTGTGTCAGGCTTCTAACCTGGCATTCACAGAAATATGATTTTGAACTTGAATTGTGGCAACAATTAGAACATCATGTTGGTTATCCATGTGGACAATGCAATTTCCGCCCGGACCTGGTATCCCCCTGCCGTTATCTTCCCTCGGGCTCGAGAGAATAGTTCACACTTCTGTACCATATCATCATTGTCCAATGCGCTCCAGACGGCTCCTGGTGCATATTGAACTTCCCACAATTGCGCAGGAGCATCCCACACCATTGCTATAAGTTTCTAAGAGATCCTCCAACTGGCTGCTTTGCGTACATTACTCTGCTTGCCTCTCCGATGCTCTGCAGCCCTTACTGACAATCTCCATCATATGTGACTCCATTCATAGAGCATGCTGCCAATTTGTCACTGCTACTTCAGGCATAATCTCAAAGAATTTATATAATACACATCAATGGATCTCATAACACATATTTGATGTTGATATACACCTGCTGGATTTTGAGCGTATCCCTGGGTGAAACTCCTAGCATTTGTTTGGATACATTGTCGAGGTGGCTTCACACTTTGCATTCTGCTGGGTTTTGTCATAATATTCATCCCAGTACGTATTCAAATACGCTGGATTATGTACAATCCATATCGAATCCTCTCCGGATGCCTACTGGATCTTTGCAACCAAGATAGATGGCACTTCAACTTGCCTCATGGTGATGACATATGGGGTTGACTGGTTTACCACTCTGACAAATAGTTCAGCTTCTTGTGGGTTCCCTAAACGCTGCTCGACATGCGTATCCACAACCCCACCCAACTCCAGTAGAGATTTGATCTTCAACTCATGATGGAGGGAATCAATGGAAATTAGGGTGCTGCTGAAACAGCTTGTCACCAGTCCTCACAATGATCCACATAGCAATCAGGTTCTCATCGGTGGTCAACTGGTTAAGTATGTAGAAGGTGATATATGTGGGACCCGCAGAGTCCAATGATGTCAAATTTCACCTGTGCCAACCCATATCAGCTGTGCTGGCTCCCACTGAGTCACACGCCCTGGCATTCCCTCAACGCTTCAGTTATGCAGGATCCACTTGATCTGGTGAGGGTCATGAAATTCTGGCATGTAGAAAGCAACCGTGTTGTGAGGTTCCAAGTGTACATCATTCATGCACAGAGTTCCATAGCACCACATCATACTGACCACATCACCCCCTCAGATCTCAAGTACATGCCATCTTCCAAGTGATGGCCATGTTGGTATGTTGAGAGTTTCAGATTCTGCAGCAAGTAATATCTGCTTGGAAGACTTTAAATGTTCACAAAGAGTTGAAAAATTAAACTACCCCTGAGGTTGTGAACTGGGTTCAATCAAAGGTTCATATTTGCCAGCATGCATCCCTTTCTGCCAGACGCACCTGGTCATTTTCCCTTTTTTTGAAACTGAAATCATGTCATGGACAGCTGCATTCTCCTCAACGTACCATCCATACGAATCTTGCCACGGAATTGTCATTTCCATATAGTCCATGACTGTGTATCTGTAATTGTACTGAAGAATCTGTGGTATGAAATGGACCCCACTGCTGGAACAGTATGCTGGCTTGGAGTTCGAAATGTGCAAGAGGTCTGAAATCTCTGTTGAAATGATATGCAGAGCACCCATTTGGTGTTGAACTTACAATATTGACGGGGAGGTGAATATTTGATTTTTCAAACTGATACAATTGCAGCATTGATAGTTTCTGTAAATTGGAACATTTCCTTATGTTCCATTCATGATGATAGTGCAGAAAGTTCTTCATCATGGCATTACACCGTGAAGATCAAGCTGCTTTGCTCACCTTGTCAACCGCTATTTCCAGACGCCAGGCAACCTCCGGTTGGCACTCCTCTGCACAATGTTATGCTGTTTTCACAGCTGCCAATTGGCACCGCTCAAACTCCCACGTTGTAGGAACAGTCACCAGTGATCCACCCTTCACAGTTGTCAAAATGATGTGCAATTCTTGTTTGAGTGTTCGAGCAATCTTGTTTGTCCATCGATGGCTAGCTTTGGGAAGCAGCTTCAGGTCCTGGCGGTCCTGAGTTTCTTGAAAACATTTGGCAAACAAGGCAAGTTGGTTTGTGGATGTGCCATGAAGCTCTGCTTCGAGTGGAACTATTATTGTCGTTCGTTCTTCTGCAGTCCAGGTAGTTGCATTCAGCATCTCTTCTTTTAGGTGTACTGCAAGTGTTCGCTGCTGTACAGTAACATACCATACATCTCCCAATGATGCTCTCTCTCGATCTTCTTCATCGCCACCTCTTCAGGATTTTCTCCATAATTGGGATGTGGCATTCCCAATACCTTGTGCGAGCCTTGGTAGTTCATGGCGGAGTGAAGATTGGTATCCATTTGTAAAAGCTTTCGAGAACTTTGTCAAGGTATCTCCATCAGATATCCACATTCATTTGCTGGCTGGCAAGGAAAGAAAATCTTTATGTGTCCGAATCATGTGCATAATCTCAGTATAAAATGCAATGTCCGAGATTGGGTTCCATGCAACATTGCTGGCAAGCAGGGAGCACTCACTGCAGATTCAATCCTGAGCATTTCTTGGATTTCTATGCCATATCAGGATCTATTTTTCACAGTATCAAAGTGTTTACAGAAATGCAACATGTGTGGGTAGAGTGGAACTGAGCTTCACCGGGCATCGAATCGAGCAGCCCAGGCACGATTGGTGAGTTACTCCAAAAGCAAGTTGATCAGATCATTCACGATCCCGAAATGCAGTTGGTGAAGCAAATTGGGTTGCGACATGTAATAGTTATTGCACCCACAATAATCCAAAAAGAGATTCAAAGTCCATTGCAAATACACCTGTGTGAATTCATTGAATCAATACTCTTCCAGGTACTCCTGATGGTATACCATGTATCAAGGCTCCCAGTTGCAAAATTGTTTACAATCATCCATCAGAGGACCCATTGCTATTGAACACACAGAGTATGTCTCTGACAATGTGTGTGAGGATTGTGATCTCCAAGTAGTCCGCAATTAATGCAGGTAGTAACACGTAGCAGGTACATTTCAAACCATCCCCGCAAGCCTGCTTGAAACCAGCTCAACTGATATTCACTTCTATCAGTGGTTTCAGGATGGTATGGATCCCATGGTACTATCATAGTCTATATCGGATTGAGCTGTTGGTGGAATGGGAACGATTCACATCAGAATCCAGGAGTATCTTGATGCTGTACGACAAACATCTTGTGATGTTTTGCAACATTCACCATAGCCACAAGGTGCGGTTGTGATCCTACAAATGGGTGAGATGTGTTGAATCAGAAGCAATGATTTCAGGTACAATTGTCGCACCATTGGATGATTGCACCTGGTATTCCACCACCACTTCCCTGGGATCATCACCTTATAGATCCCATGATCTGATTAATCGTTCAGCTGAATTGGAGTCAAATCCAGGTGACCCACTAACAGAAATTGCTTCAAAAAAAACTGAATAACTACGAAAATATTTTTACAGTATATATTGGCATATTTCCCAGGCGCTGGAAGTGGATTCTGCTCCAAGTCTGAAATCAAGGCATCTCAGTAGCTTCCAGAGTTCAGATGCATTCTGTGATGGAGTTATACCAAGATCGTCCATTTTGCACTGATGAATCATGATAGTTGTGTACAAAAGTTTGGTTTTGTATACCCAGATCATGGGCTTGTGGATGATCAAACACATTTGCCAATAACTCTTTAAATGTGTAATGTGTGTATGGTACTATCTCGATAACACTTGATCCACCTTGGTGGGTGTTCGCACAATCACCGAATGTTGCTACAGAGCCAATTTCCATAGTTCATTTTGGAGAGTTTCCGTTTGACAACGTGTGATGGCGTAAGCTCTCACCGGGTATACAAAACGTAATCCCGCTTCTGTGATGATGTTGCATACTCAAATATCAGAAGACAACATTGTATTCGTTATCTTTTCTTCTGCATCAATGGAATAGTAATCAATGATTTAATGAGCTGCCAACCCACATTTTGCCACCTACCTAGTGGCATCGAGTCATATCCCTATTTGCTGCAAGGGGTGCCCTCTGTCAGTCATCGTGTTTTGCAAATACGACTGAGCTGGGGTTCGACAGTCTAGATCCGAACACTTATCTTTTAGGTAGACTGAACTACTGGGGTGTAGTTAGCTGATATCTGTTGATTACCTGTCTGGGAAGATAGCAAAGTCCCTGATACTCAGATATATTGTTCATTCCAACCATCTCGGGGACTGCTGCAAAGCCGAGAATAGTTCAATCCTAATATTAGTTGATGTTGGGTAACTTTGGTCAGATTTGTAATGCACAGCTAACCCGAAGGTTCCTGAATGGCAATCAGATTCATTCAGCACTATGGTTTGTGTGTCCCATGCTTTAGCTGGTAGCGAAAGAAAACCCCTCAGTTACCGTCTGATCATAAGTGTGTATTGTCCCCACATGGATTAGCTTTTCCATTTTGCTTGAACACAATATTGAAGTTTCAAATATTATGGAAATTACACCCGCCTATATTGAACCTTCCGCTTACTCATTAGTAGACATTCTCAGGGGTGTATCCTTTCCATTGACAGAAGATGTCACTGGTCAGCCTGCGAGACTAAGTCTAATATATCTCATCCACATATTAAGGGAAAACCCCTGACATTATCCCCCTCTCAAGCTCTGGTGACCTGAACAGAGTACTCCAATATAAGAAGTAATCTTACAATAGATTTCACTCACACAGTACATACTATCAGTACAGCTAATTCTGCATCACACAATAATCAAAAACAAAAACCAAAATAACCTCCCCTTTTTCTTTCTTAGTGCGGTTTGAGTTTATCTTAAGCAAACAAACCATTTTATCAAAAAAAAAAATTTTCTCCGTTCCCTTTCCTCTATCTTTTTCTTCTCTTGTTTTCCTTGATCTCTGAGTGTGTTTTAAAGATGTTGTTTAATCAGTTCGGGTGCTACTTCTTGAAAGTGGTCTAGGATTCCCAGGTGTTTTCGTCAGGTATATAGTTCGCCCATTGGGATAGGAAGACATGTTTTCTATAATCGTTGTCGGTGGGTCCGCTTACGATTATTGCTTCTGGTATCTATTCTTCATCGTCAGCTTCAACCGGATGTATTACTCTGTCCTTGATATCTCCCCTGTATAGTTCTAGTAAGGACACATAACATGAGGGATGTATCATCCAAGTATCCGGTAGCTTTAATCGATACCATTGTCGTTGCTTCCTGCTTTGTTGATTTGAAATGATCCGTATATTTTCTTTTCAAGCTTTTGGCACTGTCTTTTCGTTCCAATATTTATTCCATCCAGCATTTCACAATCGTCAACCTGGTATTGTGGTGCCGGATGTGTTTTTCTATTGTAGTACTGACCCATTTTCTTCCGCAATTGTTCCAGTTGGTTTTCCAAGTTTCGATCCACATCTATCACGTAATGAGCGTATAGTTCTGAGACTGGGTTATTAAATTGAATTGCCGTAGGCAAATTGTGTGTGGGTCATAACTGAAGTTGGCATAGAATGGTGTTATTATAGTGGTTGCATGTCTTGAATTATTATATGTGTATTGTGCCATTGCTAGCATATCCTACCTATTGTCATGTTCATAGGTGCAGTAGATGCATAGGTAGTATTCGATGGTTTGGTTCAATCGTTCGGTTTGTTCAGTCATGTGTTGATGAAAGACTGTTGTTAAAGATTGCTTGATTCGCAAGAACTGGTATAGGTCTGCAATTAAATTCCCAGTAAATACTCTGTCTCTATCTGATACTATATCCACAGGTGATCCATGGTATTTCCAAATGTTTTCCAACAACAATTTTACCATGAACGCTGACTTTCATTTTGCTGTAGGTATTCAATGATCTATTTTGGTGAACCTGTCAAATACTTCCATTATGTTTTGTTACAGTTGGACTCTTGTAAATCGGTAATGAAATCTACCGATATGTATATCCATGGTGATTATTGTTGTTCAAGTGGGTGTAGTAGACCGTGTTTGGTGTGTCATTGAGTTTTTGTTCTTTGGCATGAGTCGCAGTTATTGCAGTAAGCCCTGACGTCGTCTGCCAGCTTAGGCCAGTAGACAATTCTGGTGAAGAGGTCCATTGTTCTTGCTCTGGCAAAATGTCCTGATAGTTCTAGTCGTGTTCTTGTTTTAATACATCCTTGCTAAATCCCACTGGGACATGAAGCATTTCTTTCCATGTTATCATTCTGTCCTCATCTATTCCTAACCTCACGTCTGTTTTCCTTCCTTGTTTTCTATCAATTTCAATATGGTTTGGTAATTTTGATCTGTTTTGATTTCTTCCTTCCAATGTGTTTGTATTGCCGGGGTTAATTTCATTATTGAAAATCCTGCCAAAACTATTTCTTCATTATCTTCGAGGTCCGGTACTGCTATGGACGTCCGTTATTCGGGTCAAAGTAGAGGTTTATTATGTGCCGATAATGTTCCCCCCTCCCTAGCGATTAACTCTGGGCATCGTGACAAGGCATCAACTTTTGGATTTTGTGACCCTGTTTGATAGACTATCTTGATGTTGTATTCCTGTATTGTTTCAGCCTATCTGGCTTGTCGTATATCAAGTTGATTGGATTCATTACTATATCGTACATTCATTTGGTCAGAGTATATCAGTATTGAATCACTTGCTCCTTGTGGATAAGAGCGCCATTGTTGCATTGCGTAGACGATGGTTAACATGTCTTTGTCTTACATTTGATAGTTGAGTTCTGCAGGTGAAAACATTGTTTATTTAAAGGCTACCGGGTATAGCTTGCTGTTTTCGAATTTTTGGGATAGAACTGCGTCCATTGCGCAATCCGATGAATCGGTTTCTATTATTGCAGGTCTATCTTCCATGTAATTCCACAAGATGGGGGTGTTCTGCTGGGAAAACAGTTAACATATCTTGTAGTATGCCGCTGTATCAGCTTCTCCGAAGGTACACTTTTTGCTGTCTTCTTTTAGTTTGTCTGTGATAGGGGTAACTATTTCTTCATATCCTTTGATGAATGTTTGGTAGAAATTCCAAAGTCCTAGTATGATCTGCACTGCTTTTTGTGTTTCGGCATTGACCAGGTAGTTACTGCTGTGCTTGTGCTTGGTGCGATTTTTCGTTCTGTTGCCCTTACAAGGAAGTCTGGAGATTCGACTTCTTGCTGATCCAATTCGCATTTGTCGATTTCCACCACTAATTCTTCATCTTGAAGGACTGGCAATATTTTTCCAACTTATTCACAATGTTTCTCTCCAGTTTCCTTTGGTGTCTAACATGATGTCGTTGATGTGACCAACAGTCACTTTGTCGTAGTTTCCTATGAATTGTTTCGACTCCTTGCAGGCCCGCCGTCTGGCATGGTTCACTGGAATGAGGAACGTGGTAACTTCGCTTGGAGATCGAGGTGCAGTGCCTGGAGGTGAATATGAGCCTGTCGACAACCGTGAACGGTCTCCATTGGTACTTATGAGATTGGATTTGGATTTCTTTCTTTGGTGTCGGTCAGTCACCTGGACAGTATCTGAGCGAGGCATTTTGCCGCCATTTGAGCCTGTGTTGCGACTGCGTGAATTCCGTTCATGAGTTGACAGTAGCTCGTCATCATCATGATCAGAACAGGTAGTGGGATGGTTGTCAGGCTCTCAGTGTGCATCATCGTCTTCATCAATATAATCCAGTTCATTCCAGCGGCCCTGAAGGTTGGTTTGATACAACTTAGTGATTAATCTGGCCCTACATGTGTGGGAATGCATAGAAACCCTTTTGGACTAGCTGTCCTTACTGAGCTCTCAAAATATCACTTTTGAGAAGCGCTAAAGTTAGGATGTTGCGAGGGCATAGATGATGAGAATATATCCAACTGTGATTTGAGATGAATACGTCGAATAAAGCTCAGGTGCACCTGGAGAACTGTTTTTTTCTTCAACAAAACTGATGGTGACACAGTGGTTTGCATTGAATGGACAACCAGTTCATTCTTACTGAGGTAGAAAAGCACCTGACCTGCTAATCCGTACAATGAGTTAAGGGATCTGTTAGTCAGATGAATGGGTATTCGGGCTTTCGGACTGCTTACCGTTGTAAGACGGCATGATTCACACCCAGACATGGTTGAACTAGATACATGCCCAATCTCTGCATCAGAGATGTCGGGAGTGCCTGAGCTGCTGATATCAGCTATGTCGCCGGTTAGCATAGCTGACCAACCACGCGCATTGGTCTGGATACGCCAGAGCTACCGGTGTTCATACTGTTGGCATACCGGTGCTTCGCATTCCGATTTGACTTCATGATCTCCACAAGAACTCTCTGTTGTCAATGGTCATGGAATGTGTTGAATACTCTCACGGTTGTGTTGAATGACGATCGATGGTGGAGTGATGATCGGTGAATAATATAGAAGATAAAGCACGACGAGAATGAAATCTGGTTTAGAACGGAGGCTAAAGGATGACGAGCTTGAAATCAGGTTTTCAATGGAGGCTAAAAGAACGACAAGAATGAAATCAGGTTTTGAATGGAGGCTAAAGCATGACAAGCATGTAATCAGGTTTCGAATCAGGTTGTACGGGAAATGACGGAATCGTACAAAAGCGGTGTACAAAGCAAGCAGGAGTTCGCATGTATTATGGAACGAGTGAATCAATGTATATTAACCAGGCATTTGGCGGAGGATGAGTCTCTTCCTTGACTCGTTCTCTCGTCCATATAACAATCAATTAGCTTCGGCTTTCACTTCTTTCACACTCGGTGATTCTGGATCGAGTCTCTTGCGTACAGTCTTTGTTCCTTTAGCTACAGGCTATTTTCGACTCTTGAAGCCTTCCGGCTCTTGGATTTTATAACCCCTAGAACCCCGCACCCTGAACCCTCGACACCCAGCCCTGAACCCTGGACAGAAGAACCAGTCTAAAATCGATTCCACCTGGTATATGTTCTGTTTTAGTCCTAGTTTATGTGCCGCTATCCTCACCAAAGCGGTTGTTACTTTTGTCACAGACCTTGCAACACCCGCTGCATCGTATTTCGATCCGTCGGCAATTTCAATAATCAACTGATCGTGCACAGTTTCTGGCGACATATCTGCATAGCCTGCCTGTGGAACCTCCGCAGACCCACGAACGTTTTCGAAAATTAATCAATGACGGCATACAACTTCAATTGCGATAGCCGCATTAATTTCTTCAATCTAGCCGGTCAACCTTGCCAGTTTTCAGAACCGGAACCCTTTAACAGTTTCGCTAGTATCGACAAAATCCTCCAAGAAACCTAAGAATATAAGACCATGATCCCTTCCTTTAGCAGCCTTCTTACATTGCCAGACAGATGTCAGGCGAATTCTCAGAATGGCCCGCGATGTAACCCTGACAACAGCAATTCATAAGGAGTTGGAAATGTAACTCAGGCGGACACGGAGGCGATGAACGAAGAACAACTCGAAGTTACACCCAAGATATCAAAAAGGGGTTGAACGCCCTGGCCAGGTTACCGACGACCAGCAGGATGAACGAATTGATGAAGGAACGGCAATTTGTGAATGATCCGGAAGCACGAATATCGGAATAATCGGAGGGAAGAGAACACTGGCAAAGCGACGCGACCCTAGCAACATAGAGACTGGCAGCAGCAGAAGGAACAGTTCCCGAATGCAGTCATGGGGACTTAATGGAAAAAGTCCGCAACCTGGAACAACAACTGGAAGAAAGGCATCCAGACCTGGCGGAACTGAAACAAGACCTGGAAGACGACCAGGCACAGATGGAGAAATTCAGATCGTTGGCAGAAGAAAATCGGGAACAGGTAACCCGGATCTTGAGGCTAACGGAAGGACAGATTGGAGTGGAAAGGGAAGAGAGGAAACCAGAAGAAAGGGCAACGAAATTGCCAGTTTTTCAGGAACAGACAGGAAGGAACTTAGGGGATGGAAGGAGCAGTTGGCTATGAAGATAGCAGGAAAACCCAGAACGTTCAATACCGAACAGAAGAAGCTAAAGTACGTGATGGACGTCTCGAGGGAGAAGCCATCGCACAGCTTATGCCACACTGTGAAGAAGTTTCGGGGGAAGTAAAACTTGATTCCTTATAAGATCTTCTTGACCTGTTGGACTTAGCGTTCGGAGACCAAGACACAGCGGCAACGGCCAACAGGGAACTATTGAAACTCAAACAACGAGACCGCGAATTCTCCCAGTACAACGCAGGATTCCAGATGTACGTAGCGGACGTTCATTGGAACACGGAAGCCCAGCTAGAGGCATTACACAATGGGCTGTCAAACGAAGTCAAAGACTCCATACAACACACCGAGATACCAGAAAACCTGGTCGAATTCGTCAAGCTGTGTTCAAAAGTGACTCTCAGCTGAGGGCCCGGGCCGCGGAAAGGAAGTCAGGAAGGTGGGAAGGAGGATACAAGAAATCGGAGACAGGTTAATCGATACACACACTCTAATTGACTGCGGAGCCACGGGAATAGCATTTGTGGATGAAGATTTTGTTTGCCATCATCAGTTAGAAGAGAAGATATTATGCGAATCAGAGAGTTAGAGGTTATCGATGGAAGACCCATCGAATCAGGAACCATTACGACCATGGCCAAGTTAAATATAGGAATAAGATCACATCAGGAGCAACTACCAGCGTTCGTAACAAAGTTAGGGCATTATCCGATCGTACTCTGATTGCCATGGTTACAACTTCACGAAGTAACGGTTAAATTCAAGCCCGAAGGATCGGTTTTTGAAAGCAGCTACTGCAACAACACTGCCAACACCATTCCAGCGTATGGGTGTGGGGCAATCATATGGAAACAACGATCCGGAGACACCCAGGCTAGACATCTGCGCAGTAGCCGCCTCACACTTTATGGGAAGAATACAGAAGGAGAGACTCAAAGTTTACGCCGTCACGTTGTACGTTATCAATAAAGCCTTGGGAATAAAAGTACTACAAGACAAACCTCTCGATGAAGTTATTCCCAAGGAATACAACGAATTTCTACCGCTATTCAGCAAAGTAATCGCAGAAACCTTACCTCCGCAATGACCTTACGATTATAAGATTAAACTACAGGAAGGATTCACACCTCCATTTGGACCTATCTACAGTCTTTCACGAGAAGAATTGGGAGTGCTAAAACAATAGATAGGAAAGAACTGGTCCAAGGGATTCATTCGGTCATCGTCATCACCCTGCGGAGCCCGGGTACTTTCACTCCGAAATCAGGGGGAGGCCTGAGACTCTGCGTGGACTACCGAGGTCTGAACGAAGCAATAATGAAAAACCGGTATCCCCTACCATTGATTCAAGAAACCCTTGCTAAGACTCTCCAAAGCCTGTTACTACACCAAGTCAGATGTCCGCGACGCGTAAAACATATTAGAATCGTAGAAGGGGACGAATTGAAAACGGCTTTCAGGACCCGCTATGGACTTTTCGAATCACTGGTTATGCCCTTCGACTTACGAACGCACCAGCATTCTTCCAAGAATTCATCAACGATACATTACGACCTTCCCTGGATATTTTCTGCACAGCCTTTTTGGACGATATTCTTATCTACAGCGATAACATGAAGGAGCACAAGGAACACGTCAGAGCAG